>DF239633.1:0-33905 GCA_000507305.1 Breviolum minutum Mf 1.05b.01
TTATATCAGTGCTGACTGTGAAAATGCCAGTGAGACTAACAAGGACAAACTGGACGAGATACTAAACAAAGTCAATAGGTGTAATAAAAATGTGAAGATGGTGATAGAAATGTTGGAAAGAGTAAAGGGTGCTAATGAGGCTAGGGCAAGACCGATGAGCAACGCACAGGAAGGAGGCACCTACGAAAACAAACGCAAAGCATATCTGACAAAATTGAACGCAGGAGAGATTAGAGAGCCTAAAGAACAAACACTCAACTATTACCAAGTCAAAAAGGTAGATGGAGTATATTCCTAAATTAATATTTTAACCTAAAAAGGTTTAAAGAAATATGACCTATATATATCAAGTCAGAAATGGAGAAAAAAGAAGAAAAACAATGTTCAGGATGTAAAGTAAAAAAATCTATTGACCAATTCAGAAATGAAAACCGCAACTGCAATAGTTGCATAGCAAGATGGGTAAGATACAAACAAAATCACCCAGAACGAGTTCAACGATATTACGAAGAAAATAAAGAACGATTTCTTGAAGAAAAAAAGGAATACAGAAAAATGTATAACAGACGCGAAGAAATGTGTGAAGTATGCAACTACACAATTAAAACATGCAGAAGGGCACATCACAGAAAAACACAAATACATTTAGCAAACTTGGAAAAAATAGAAGCAAAAAATAACTAATATCTTGATACAATTATTTTACTTGATAATTGTATGATGATATTTTTTGCAAGCACTGCCTTGTGCATAGTTGGTAGTTCCGATTTTACAAATACGATTGATACAACTGGCGATAATGATTTAACTATTAGGAGAAATGGGACTGATGTATTGAATATTTTTACTTACACTCCTACGAACGGACCGACTATAATAGTAGATGCACAATCAGATTGTGGTATTTCTTCATCGTGGTTGTTTGCTAATACTTTCGCTAATAGGTCGGCTAATACGGACACTTATTTCAGAGGTGCTATTAGTGGTGGTTTGACAAGTGGTAAGGTATATATGACATATTTACACGCCACGGAAACATTAGATTTTGATTGTTCTATTGATAATACAGGTCGGTCAGTCATAGGAAACATTTTAGATACAACCGTATCAGATGAAAGACTAAAAACTGATATTGAAGATGTTGATACTGACTTTACTAGTTGTATTAAAAATGTTAAGGTAAAGACATTTAAATATAAAGATGACAAGTATAAAACAAACGATAAATACGGATTTATAGCACAGGAGTTGTTAGAAAATCTACCCAATGAATTTAAAAGCATTGTAAAAGAAAATAAAGATAAACATAGTGATGATAAATATTTAAGTATTAATTATATGAAAATTAATTTATTATTATGGGGTTGTTGCCAAGAACAACAGAGTAAGATTGAACATTTAGAAGCGAGACTGTTTGAATTAGAAGATATTGTAAAAGAGATGAGAGGCAAAGGCAAGGGCGAAACAAAACCTAAAGCAAAAAGTAAAAATAAAAATGTAGATTAAATGTTTTTAAAATATATCTAAATATATAGTATGGGTTCTAAAACTTCAAAAGTAAAAGAAGTAGATGAGATAAAGGCAGTTGAAGAAATGAATGAAGATGAACTTAGTCAGAAAGATAGAATGTTTAGAAGTGCTATTTTGGAAATAGCAAATGAAATAAAAGAAGTCAAAGTATCTAAATCAGATAAAATTATGTATCGTTTGCCGGTTCAACTTTGTAATTGGAGTATATTTTAAATTCATAATATTATGTGAAAAAATAATATTATTAATTTCCTATTCAAGATGAAATGCCTTCTCAAAGCGTATGTAAAAAGTCTGATTTATATCTTTACTATTAATGTTAATATAGAAAAATGAGTAGGGTTCTTTAGTTGCTTCTTTATACATTTCTAGCAATGCCTTCTTATCAACTAATGCACTGCTTTCCTCAATAAAACTATCCAGTTCGGCTTGGTTCTTGAGTTTGAAAATATATAACGATGATGCATTCAATCTAATAATGTTTGCTAGACTGCGGTATTTTGAGTTGAAAGTATAAATGAGATTGCTTGATGTCTTCCTCGTGTTGCTAGCCCATGTAGCAATTTTGAATGACGCACAAAATTTAAGTCATCTGCGTGGTCATCCACGACAATCAAAATACTGTGCAATTTGTTTATCTTATGGTCTTTCATATAAGTTATTATTTTTGTTTGTGTTTCTATCACCTTTTCTAATTCCTCTGGATTATAGTGTTCAAAATATATTTGCTCTTGTTTGTCATCTACATGCATACTATTTCTAATATATTTTTTTACTTCAACAAAAGTAGGGTCAGTATTCACACTTGGACTGAAGATAAAGATACGACTAAAGCAATCTCTATAAACATCTAAAATAAGGTTTGTATGAGAACAGTCTTACCACCAGTAGATGAAGCAACGATGATACTTCTAAATGGTATTTTTGGAACATGTGGATATTTACTTTGCTTATATTCATATTCTGTTATATTTCTTGGTTTAATTATAGGNACCGCCACATATTATGCCCCTTAGTGGTGATGAAAAAATTGATGGAAAAGAATGATGATGTTGTGATGGATTTTCTTGATAGTGCAAATGATGGATTGAATGATGATGTTGTGATGGATTTTCTTGATGGAAAAAATGATAGTGCAAATGATGGATTTCCTTTGATGGAATTTCTTGATGGAAAAAATGATGGTGCAAAAATGGATTTCCTTTGATGGATTTTTTTGATGGAAAACTTGATAGTGCAAAAATGGATTTCCTTTGATGGATTTTTTTGATGGAAAAAATGATAGTGCATACGATGGTGCATATGATGGTGAATAATGATGATACAATGATGGAAAACACTGATGTGATGAATGATGGTGAAATATGATGATAAATAATGTGTGAGGGGGCGCGGCGGTAAATCGGAACTACCAACTATGCACAAGGCCTATGCTTGCTTATACGGTATACAGGTATACAGTATTCTGGTATATTTTCTCAACAGGACTTCTTCCAACAAGACTGACATTAGCCAACATCTGTTTTTGTGTCTGCATTCTTTCATGGCTTTCTTGTAGGCCTCGCCAGGTTTCCGCAACTCCTCCTCTCCGTGGGCAAAGTTGCAAGAATCACCCCCTAAGTTCAAGAATGGTGCAGCCAGCAGCCTAAACATGGGACCTGGACACCCAAAACAAGAGTCTCACCCAGCAAGCTTGCCAACAAAAAGATTCCACCGAGAAAAAATGTCTTGCAGTCATGTAAGATTGAACAAACACCAGCATTCCATGCTTCTTTTGCATGCTGTTTCTGGCCACCAGTTGTATAGCCACCAAGCAACGTGCACAGGCAAACTCTTTCAAGAAGTCCCCTCAGCAAAACCGCAGCTGTGCGTTGAGTCGGGGGCGAAGGGGAGAAGGTGTCTCACAGTGCGGTGTGAGACGGGTTTGTTCCTTGTTCTGGAAAAAACTAACTACTCTTCAGGGAACGATCATATATCCCACCTTTGGAAAACAAAATTATCCTTAGAATTAGAATGCCTCAAAAAAAAAATGTCAGTCTTCGGAAAAATGTATCTTGGTTGGGGGTGTAAGAGTAAGTTTTTCTGGATCTTGGTATCATCCAGATATCAAAAAACCTGATACCCTCCCTGAAACTAACATAGCACCTGCCAGGAAGCCATCCCAAAAGGAACCGATCGTCTTCCAACTATCCATTTTCAGGGAGGGTAATTTTTAGTACACTCCTGAAACCTAACATGGGTACCCAAAATGATGGCTTGGAACATGTATCTCGGATCCTCTTAAATATGGCCCAGCCATTTTTGGTATCTATGTCAAATTTCTGGGGTGTAGATTCTTGGACTCTAGTTGTTGGTGGTTTCAACCTATTTGAAAAATATGAACGTCAACTTGGATCATGAAACCCCAAAAAAAATCGGGGGCAAAAAAAAAATAACAAACAAAAAAATGCTGCGAAACGTAACCACCACCTACCAGACCACCGGGTGGACTTCGATCGACTTGGGGGGGGGAACTGCGAATCGTTATGCGCCAAGTTACCACATAGCTGTGTTTTGTAGTTCATGGGTTTCAGCTTGGGAGCAGGTGGCATCTTGGCTGCCGTCTTGGGCGAGACCTGGAAACCCATGACGGACTGCTGAACAGCTAGGCCGGGGACCAATAGGAAACATAGTATCTCCAACACATCTATTTTTAGGGACGTTTTTTGTTGTTAGTTTCAGAAAGGGGGGACCCCTCCCTTCCTAAAACTAAGAGTTCGACCCTAAAAAATAGTGGGTTTTCAATAGGAATCTCCTTTTCCAGGGGGTCTATTATCAAGGGCGAAGTGTTAGCTTCAGGGTGGGTAGTTGAAGCCATTTTTGGGGATTCTTCGGGAATTTGTGCAAAGCTTAGTTTACTGCTAGGGATATGGATGTTTGAATCTAAGTGCTGTAGAAAACCACTACGATTTTTTTTAGTTATAATCTCGTTAGTTGATAGGGTTTCCCATAATGACTTCAGGAAAACAGTGTCGAATTGGAACGCACCGTTCGCACCTCTCAGGTAGAAACCCAGCAATCCAACATGTGAGTATCAAATTTCCAGTCCGCGCCTCTGAAAAGTTGAGCTTCAACAACAATACTTCTTTCAGCTATTGACGGCATTTTTTGATAGTTTGCAGATTTGGGGTTGCTCATCTTACCCTCGCTGAAACTACCAGCTCGCACCCGAAAATTGATGATCAATGATGAGAGTATCCTTTCCTGTTGGGTTTCGACCTATCTTCAGGTACGAACTGCTAGTTTTAAGGAGTCTACACCCCAAAAACTAACATGAGAATGGAAAAACTACCATTTCAAGCTGTACTCACCCGAAAACTAACATGACAATGGAAAAACAAACATTTGAAGATGTATCTCCTATTAAAAAATGGTGATTTTCCAGCTAACCCATCTCATAGTTCTAGGGACTGTAATTTCCATCATCTTGTCACCTTAACTCCCCAAATCGAACCTCGCCATCTTCCAACGCCAAAGGCGGTGGTGGGGGTGGAGGCATCGGCGGTAAGGGTGGCAGGGCTTTCCGGCGTTTCTTGGAGGTTCGCCTCGGACCGCAGGGTGGGTAAAGATGGCCTGGGGAAATGCTCCTCGGCTGCCCCCATGGTGTGGAAATGACGATTAATATTTAATCCATTCCAATACCAAAAGAGAAGAAGCCACAGATCATAGATAGGGAAAAATGTTTTTTTAATATGTACAATTTGAATTAACCTGCTCTTTTTTGAAGTCCTTCAAAAACAAAAAAAGGCACTCTGCTTTAAAAAAAAAACATACCCGAGAATTCACGACAAACAACCCAAACACCACTGAAAAAAATTGACAAAGGAAAAATGAACATCATCTGAACCATCAGCCTCTGTGACCCTTGGGGGAGGTTCCAGCGGTTGATTGTCCAATGGTCATTATGTGGGTGTTTCCAAAAATAGTGGTACCCCAAAATGGATGGTTCATAACGGAAAACCTTATTAAAATGGATGATTTGGGGGTACCACCATTTAAGGAAACACCCATGTATACCGCGTTCCTTTTTCCGGACATCCGTGGTTTTTTGCCAACCGAGAGACTGCCATGGCTCTGAGGGACTAACCATCAAGGCATCTGAAGGCGGATTGGACACATCCTCGGAAAAAATCAGAAAAAGACATGTTGATTGGGTTTTGAAGAAGGATTTTGTTTGCTTGGCAAGAAAATCCAGTATGAATCAATATGATAGAATTAAATTGATTTGTAATTTGTGTGTGTGTGTGTGTTTGACTATAGTATCTATTAGGTGCTTAAAGTGTAATCATGTAACACAATTTTTTTACGGGTGCTATCAATGGAAGAAAACATTAAAGCCATGCAAAACATCGTTAGCAAGTTAGCAAGTTAACAAAATACCCTTATCAAAATACTCAAATTGGAGTTTATTCACGGTGTTGATCTGAATGTCCTCGACGACATTCGACGACTTTCAGCAAATCCAGTACGTTTTGAAGTAAATGCAGAGTAAGGGACATATCAAAAACCCATATCGAAAATACATATCAAAAACCATTCAAAATGTCTTCTGGTTGGTGGTTTCAGCCCAATTGAAAAATATGCTCGTCAAAATGGGATCATCTTCCCAAATTTTGGGATGGACATAAAAAATATTTGAGTTGCCACCACCTAGAGAATTTCACTCCGAATCCCCGAAACTCCAAGCGTCGCCCGTGAAGATACCAGAGGCCTGGAGCGAGCAAAACAGATGGTTAGATGGTTGGATGGTTGGTTTTTCAGTGAAGGGCTGTGCCTCAAACATCTCCCAAGTAACATCCCAAGCAACATCTTTATCATCTTTAAAGACATCTCCGTTGGCAACATCCAATTTGCAAATGAACTTTTTGCCTTTTTTTTTCGGTAAATGTTGTCATTATTTGTCAATCCAGAACTGTAGCTGCAATATGTGGAACTTCACCCCGGCGCCTCACAGAGTTCTTTGAAACCAGGATGATTTCGCATGGTGGCCTCCGCAACCGAGGGTGTCGTCTACACAACGGTAATTAAAGGGTAAGACAATGGCCCCGTGTTACTTTTTAAGCGCAAATTTGAAAGGTGCCAATTAAATGAAAAACTGTGCTGCCACCCGGGCCGTCCATGAATATAAATGTCGTTGTTTCAATTTGATGATGAACCAAATCTTTACATGCATAGAAAATGCTTGTCTAATCAAACATCCATGAAAAAAACTGGTTATGAAAATTTGGAGTTCCTTGTAGCGTGTACCTGGTGTACCTTGAATCAGCCAGCTGATTCAAGGTCGCAGAGTCTCAAAGATCCGGCCTGTAGCGACACTGCATCTGCAGCTAAAGCCACAGCTAAAGCCAGCCTGCAACCGCGGCGTGGCGGTGTAGGTGAGCGCTAGTCAAGTAGTGATCCCATACCATGGTCAGCCATTTTCGCGATCTGGTAAAATTCAAGCATCCCAAAAACTACCCATGAAATGGCACCAACGCTCCTAAAAGGAAAACAATGAAGAGATCTGTCATTATATGACACCAACCGTCACCAACCAAAACTTCGTGCATTTCTTATGGGCAAATCTTCACTCAAAATTCACCCAGCCAAAGTTTGAACCACCCACACGGGTTGTTTTTCACGGCTCCCCTAGTTGGTCGCCAAGGCGCTTCACGACCTTTTGCCGCAACTTGCCGTTCCTGGATAAGTCAAAGGTCATGTCGGAGTCATGTGTAACCACTGTGAAACCAAGGAGTGGCAACAAAAAATTACAAGGCATCTAAATTTCACCCAACAAAAGTCTCAGAATACACTTTGGGAATCGTGAAAGTACCAATTCCAAACCAATTTCTCATTTAGAAGTTTTTTGAATACAGCTGTGAAAATTTAAGCTGATCACTGATCTTACTCTGTTGGTGTTAGCGGGGAAGCCAACACTGAAAGTGGAGAAGCAAATGAGCCACATACCGGCCGGCAAAGAACGGGATCCCTATAATGGTTTATCGTAATCCCCACATAACTGGGTAGTATCATGCCCTATATACCCTAAACAACCATGATTCTTTTAAGTACAGTAGGGCCTATTACACTCAGGATGCAGGATGCGAAAAAAACTTAGGCACAAGTGGATGCGGGCTGAGTTCTTGTTGACAGGCAAAAATTTCGCCAGATCTTCGATGGGCGATGAGTAATGGACATATTGTTCTTGATATATCGTATATCTGTGTGAACGGTAAGCGTAAAATGAAACGCACCATACGTCTTACGTCCAGCGCTGAAGCAGACACCACCCCAAGGCTCCAATCCTTCAACAAGTCTCTTGCAACCCAAAAAACCTTTAAAAAAAATCATACCCATCGGATCCATATTTCACATTTGGCTGATATAATCCATTTACCTACATTTGGCGGATTTTTATGGTAAATGTACGTAAATATACCATACCATGGATCCTATATGGGTTACGGTGTGATTAAAATGTCGATTCAAAATTCCCCACGCTACGAAAAATGCAACCACAAAATGGCAGCATCCAGTCTCATGTCGATTTTCAAACTAACCAATCCAACCCAACTAATCCAACTGCTTGGGCCACCAATTTCCAAGTTGCAGTGTTTTTGTCACCAACACGTCTACGCACCCCCGAAGTTTAACGTAACATTAGCCCTTAAAAAAAGTTGGTGGCTGGAAGACCATCCTTGCCTATTGGGTTTTGGTAACTTTTCATGGGGCGAACTGTTAAACTTCGGGAGGGTATGGTTTTAGTTGGGGGGATGATGGGATAAGCACCAAGCGTCGTTGCAAGGCCCACGGCCCATTTCTTCCTCAGCACCGTTGGATAAAGAAGGTGAAAATTGGCCCCCCAAAAAAAACCTGGATGATAAACAAAGCCTTTCTGAGGATTTTGGCAGTGGAGTTTTTTCTGGAGAAATAATTTCTGAGGATTTTTGGCAGTGGAGTTTTTCTGGAGAAATAATTTCTGAGGATTTTGGCAGTGGAGTTTTTTCTGGAGAAATAATTTCTGAGCATTTTGGCAGTGGAGTTTTTCTGGAGAAATAATTTCTGAGGATTTTGGCAGTGGAGTTTTTCTGGAGAAATAATTTCTGAGGGATTTTGGCAGTGGAGTTTTTCTGGACCAGTAGTAGATTTTTGGTTTCTTAAAAGCGTTGTGGAAAAGCCACGCACATGTAAATACACACGGGGGGGACTGGTATTTCATACTACCTCTGGAGCGGAATTCCTTGGCCCCGCCCTCCACATAATTAAATGTGGGTACCGTATAGTCTATGCCTCTAGTTCAAATCAATTCTAGTTGGTGGTTTTTTCCCACCCATCTGAAAAATATGCGAACCGTCAAATTGGATCATCTTTTGAAACTACCACCTAGATGGAGTACAAATTGTACTACCCTCCAGGGAACTAACATATCCCACAAAAGGCAAAAGGAAAATCATCTTTAAAAGTGCCTTGGGAGGGGATATGTTAGTTCCCTGGAGGGTAGTGTTCAATGATGGCTTTCTTCATTGCAACTCTTCTAAAACCCTCCCAGTCCTGGCCCCCAATGTCGCCAGAATGGCCAAGTCGCTTCGACGGCCCGAGATTGATTGTGGCCTCCAGATCTCCAAAAACATAACATCAAATGACACGAAAACCCCATTGGAGGTATACCCCATACCATCCATGTATGGTATATTTACCTACATTTGGTTGATTTTTATGGTAAATGTAGGTAAATATATCATACATGGATGCTATGGGTACTTGATTGTAGGAAGCCAAAAAAAAACAACCAATAGTTGATAAGACTAACATAGTTTTAATATCTATATAATCTTATTTCCAAATGTGGGACAAGACCTTGTACTGTAATTTGTAGGAAAACACGGAAATTTCATCAAATTTCCATCATATGTCTAGTGATTTTTGACCTCAATGGTCGGGGAAGATCTGAGCATTGAATCTGAGTCTTGACAAGCGGATTGATGCGCGTTTTATCTTGAAACGATGTGCAGTTGAAAATCTGCCTTCCAAACACACAAATTGAAGCCTGGCATGTTTCAGTATCTTAAAAGGTTTCTTTTGGCTTGAGAGAGAAAATTTGTTGCGAATTTTGTGGATGAGGTGTCAGAACAGCCCAAACTCGGGGAAAATGTCTCTGTTTCCGAAGTTTCGCAGCATACCATCCACAAACCGCAAGCTGATGATTGAATGGAAAACGAGGTGTCACACCACTATTGTCTTGCAAATACTTTGGTTGACCCAAATCTTTGAAGAAAAAAAACACATCTTTGAAAAGAAAAACACTATCCACAACTCACCAATCCTTTGCATTGCACCAAGGCGCCAAGGCATAGGGAAGCTCTGTGTAGGGGAATTTCCTGGCGTAACGTAACTGGGTAGCTATAGATTTTTTCTGAAAAAACCTAGGTGAGTTCGATGATGTTTTGGATGATTTTTGTTGGAAAAAAAATCCTTAAGGTTTTTTGAAACAAATATCTGGTAGAAATGCTGCTGGGGCACATGGCGAAAAGTCATGTCTTCTTCACAAGACTTTATAAGTTCATGACTTCCGTTGGTTAGAATCGAACATGAATATGTCAAGAGGCCGCAAGACACTTACAGTCTCGCTGCGACACAGATGGGACATGATGGAACTTCACCCAGTCTTCTTCACCCATCCACTGGGGCCCAGCCCCCCATCCTCAGTGCTTCAGCAATATATGGATATTCTGTCCTCAGTGCTGCAGCTTCGGGGAATCACAAAATCACACACCCTCAAAATCTGAGAGAATACAAGGTTTGGACAAGCAAATCTATGCAGGATTTGAGCTCACCCTACTGGATGCAACAGATCTTCTTCATTGACCCCACTTTCCCTAGCGACCTGAAAAACGCAACCATCTTTCTAGAATCGTTCATCATAGAACCCTGTGCAGCTTTCAAACCCAACCAACTCTCGTTTCAAATGTAGTAAAGTGAATCTACCCTCTAGGGAACTAACACATCCCACCCATGGGAGAAAGATAATCATCTTCAACAGTGTTTTGGTAAGGGGATATGTTGCTTCCCAGGAGAGTAATTTGTTTCATCAACTTGAGCGGTGCTCAAAACCCTTTTTCCGAACCTTTTTCCGACCATTGCTCCTCAACTCAGCTACCGCGGAGAATGAAGTGGACCAAGAAGTTCACGGATGTGACTGAAAGAAGCGATGCAAACCGAAAGATCGATCCGTTCGAATCTCGACTGTTTCCCTCACCGCCGGAGGCACCAATCCAAGTCCCTTACCAACATTGTGAAAATGCGTCGCCCCCCACACTTCAGTTAACCAATCGTTAAGCTGCTTACGTGCAGTCAACGTCCAAGTGAGTTTAACGCACATTGCCCAACATTGAAACCTGTAATTGGTCGGTCGATGATGAATAGATTTCCAGTCAGGATATCGGATCTGAAAAAGGTGAGTGAGAAAACTCGACAAATTTCGCGTTGCTTTCGGTCCGTCATATTCTCGCTTCAAATCATCAAGTGCCCACGTGTTGTGAGAACTTGTTGAAATCACTCCTCTGCACCCTGATGACAACTGAAAAGACCACAAGAGTTCGTACCATGAAACCCATTCTGTGACATACTCAGAAGCCCGTCGATCCGGTGGTGCAATCGTTTGCAGCCATGTAAGAATTCGATGCCAGCCTTCAAACTGAAGTCGACTTGGTATGTTGACCGCAAGAAAAGTGGCAAGTTCCGACAAAGGGAGAGCAAACGTGTCATCACTAGTTGGAGGCGGCCGAGGCGCCTCAGCCTTTTCCAACGGTTTAGAAATCGAAAACTGTCCAACCCTGACGTAATGTTGATGTAAATGCTTCTTCACAAAAACCAATTGTTGCACATCAAACGCCGCTTGTCTGTGGAGCTCCAAAACATGCGCAGGAAGAGTGCTAAGTGCTTGCGAAGCGATTCCATCCACCACGTCATTGTGAAAAAACGCCCACGTTTTCCATTCGGGTTGACCTTCATAATCCTGGTGTGAATGCACATGAATGATCCTAACTCTATGTCGACTATGAGAAATGATATCTAGAAATCTCAACCACAAGTCATGATCATTGCTTTTATGGGCCTTGTGTGGCTGAGCAACGAACCTACGAGCTTTACGCACAACTCCTAGATTATCACACCAAATGCAACACGGCCTATCATGCTGGACTGCAAATGTGACTGCACTGATGACAGCACAGAGTTCTGCACGTGTGATGGTTTGCCAATACCCTGGGACCCCACCTGTGGAAACAACTTGAAACATCGACCCACTGAAGGCATCACATGGGTGATTGGCAACAACAACTGCCCAAGCAACTAATCGAGAAGATGGAATGGCTGGAGTCAGTCCTGACCCATCTGTGAAAAGCTGTAGCTCGTGTAGTTCATCCATCCAAGCCGGTGGCGGTTGCAAGTTACACAACGTATCAGGAATGTCGAAAGTGCTACGCTTAAATGCCCTAACACTAGGGGGTTCACACATCCATCCCCGATTGGTGGTAGCTTCTGGTAACAAGTCAACCATGGAAACGACTTCAGGCGGAAGCAATGTTCTGAGATGGTGAGTTTCTTTACACTTCCAATGCCTGTGGTGGAGCGAATCAGGCTCATCACAAAAACGACATGTTGCTTCTGATGACTGGTAGGCATGATGAAGAAGATCATTAGTGATAGCAGTACCATTCTGAAGGACTCTGAGGATACCACTCTCTTCTAAAGACCATTCCGGGGAAATTCGACTGAGTTGTGCATCTACATGTTCAAGTCCTGTGAAGCCTTTACGACGAGCCCACAATGCACCCACATGTTGAGTCCAAGATCTCATTGCACGTGAAAACAGTTCCTGATGGGGGCACCCAAGAAGGTCAACTGGAAGCTGATTATGGTCTGCAAAACAAGTGCCTCCACACCGTTGCCAACCAATTTCCTGCAACCTTGTCAGAAGTGATCCATAGGGCCCAGGCTTACGATTCCTAGGTGGTACTTCAGCAGCCAGCGAAAAAACTTTGGAACTAATCTCCTCACTGGCATGTGCCCGAAATTGCGTTAGGGAATTCCACAAAGCAAAGAACTCTGGATCACACAGCGGTTTTTCGACGAATGACAAATGAATTTGGGAGTTTGCCCCCCATCTATCAAAACGCAAAGCCTGCAATGCTCCAGCCCTAAGTGATGCATAGATATGTTCATTTAGGGTAACAGTACTAATGCCATGTAACGCACTTGGCCATGCAACTGTTTTGAGAACTCTGAGCTTTTGATGATACGGTGCACGACTGCGAACTAGTCGGGGCCACAACCCTTCCGCATCTTTGCACTTTTGCTTGACGACTGCATTGCCTCTTTTTGCATTATACTGCATGTGCCCCCCCATGTCCCTAGCTGCTTCTTTGGTGTTACAATTTTGCGCTCGAATGGTGGCACGCTGAGAACTGTCAGTTGACCACATGTACGTTTTAGACTGATCTAATTCCAAGTCCAAGATTTCATAGATTCTGGTCAGGGATGTATGACTGTCCAAAATTTCCTCTGTAGTTTCTGATACAAGCTCGATGTTGTCAACATATGTGAGCAATTCGGTTTGGGGGTGTTTCAATTCCATCCATCTATGTACCAATAGGTTACAAAGGGCCATACCACAAACCGAAAGGGCACAGCCCTCGGGTAGTCCTGTTGTCGACCTTAGTCCATTACTCGGTTGTCCATGGATCATGAATCTTCTAGTGATGGATCCTGCTGCCGATGCCCATGCACGAATGACACCTGCTGGAAGTCCTATCCTAGATGCCAAGTGGAACAACGGTACTCTAGGCAACAGGTTAAATGCCTTTACAAGGTCACTGACTAGGCCTGTGGATGGTGAGGAGTCATACAAAGATGCTTCAATTCTACTTTGCAATTCCCACCGCAATGACACCGATGTGCAATTAGGCATGTTACCTCGGAGTCCTGGTGGAGCTATGGAACTGATGGCTTCAAGGATTGATTTACCACGAATTGTGCTCCACAGCCGATAGATGATGGGAAGAATGGTAATTGGTCTATATTGATTTACTGTATCAGCACCAACTACCTTTTCTAGAGCATTAACTGCCCCTTGCATGAGTTGCTTTGGCCAGCAGCCGGTTTCTTCCACCTTCCTGAGAAGCTGCAGCAAGTCATCATGAAACGAGTTTGGCATGGCTAGAAGGTCTGCTCGACTAACCCCATCTAAGCCAACTGCACTGGTCGGCTTGCGAGATTTGATGGTAGCAATCCATGTTTCCCGAGTGATAGGCGGAAGTGAGATGGATCCTTGGGGAAAAGCCATATCTATGAAATTACTGATTTCATCCCAATGATTAGGATTTAACGACGAATGCTTATCCCAACGTTTAGACCATTGCGATTCAAACGCATCATGCAACTCTTGTGGGGTTGCAATCAAGTCACTTTGGGTCAACGTATCTCCTACCTGAAGCCCATGTTCTTGGGTGAAGACAACTGTGAAGTCCTGAATGCTGCTTACACTGAGTTGTCCCCAATGGCATTGAATGGGATCATCACTGCTAAAAGCACCTGACTCATTACACTGTTCAAGACAAATGGTCAAAGAATCCACAACTTCTGCAACCGTACGAGTTACTTTTGCAACCAATACTTGAACTGGGACCGGACCAGGCTTACGAACATCCCGAAAAACTTGATTTGCATTCTGTGAGTGCTTTTTGCTTTCTGCTGTTGCAATGCTTTGCTTAAGAATGGCTTCAAAAGCTTTCACCTCAAGTTCAAAAGCATCTCGAATCAACGTCGCTTCTTGAAGGTCAGGAGGACATCGAGGAATCTGTAGATGAGGAGCTTGCGATTGCAACGTTCTGACACACCACCACGATGCAAAACCCTTGGGAAAACCTGGTGCATGGAGAATGGAATGCCACAGTGACAATGCATGTTGCTGAGCTTTAACGTCTACCCTACCAAGTTTCCTATGGTTCACAAATGAAGTCAATCTGCGAAGCTGCACAAACCACCTTTTATGTTGAAGGCTGTTGCTCTGGAAAAGCGGAATTGCTTCTCCTGGGCGTGATGGTTTCAACGGAGACGATTTGAATGGAAGGATGGAACGATCCATCGTCTTGGCTCTACCTCTTTGTTGTTTGGAGAGGCCAGGTTTATTGGCTTGAATCTTGACGTGATGCACATGATCTTCAAATCTTTGACATATCTGAAGATATTGTTGCGAAGGGTCTTCAGAGTATTCACAAGCTGACCTGACCTCCGTGGATCGGATCAAATTCATGTCATCTGGTGTCCCAAAATCAATCACTTTAGGTTTAGGCCACACAAACTGAGTCGGATCATGCGAAGGCATAGTTAACATTGCCATGAGTGTGCTATGATCTGGAAACCTATCAAACTCATTGGAGACTGATGTGACCAGCTTCTGAAGAGCAGGACTCATGAAAATGAAGTCTTTACGAGTTTTGTGCTTACACGTAGGACCAGGTTTGATTTTCCAACGTCTTTCGGCCAGGGTTTGAATGTCAACCCAGCCCTTGGATTCCCATTCTTTGGTCTCAGGCAAAATGCCTTCCAATTGATTGAAGTCACCAGCTATAAACTTCATACCCGGGAGGTCTAAAGAAATGATACGGGCTGCCTCACGAAGCAAATCATTCGTGTTCTCACGAACTTCTGCTGAAGCATGGTTCCATGCATAGCCATACACCACTGCACCTGTGATCCAAGTCTGACCGACCATAAATGAAGCGGCGTGAATTCTACTTGTTTGGTATAACGAACTATCCCAACCGGCAAAAGTGGACCTCGTTGGGACTGAGGCCAAAAATCCTACACCAGTATGCTTCCCTCCTACAAACTGTGCCCCTGAGCTTTTGTAAGGAGCTGGATGGCCACCATAAAATTTGAACTTACTCCGAACACCACAAAGTTCCTGTTTGAAACGATGGCAACCCGGAATAGTGAGATGAGACTCACACACTGAAAAGATGCCTCCACTAAGATCATTGAACTGCTCTGCTTTCCCTGACAGTCCCGTTGGATTTACAGCCGCCAGGGCCCATTGCTGACTAGGACCTGGATTGGCTGCCTCCCCTATCCTACACTGTCCAAACATGCACAAAATGATCAGGAGAAAACGACAAAACTGTGCAAAACAACTGGGCAAGAAGGTGCGAGGTCTATGCACCTTATGCCCAAACTGTCACTCATTACGCGGCCTTTTGCTGAGTAGTGCTTCGATCTTCTGCATTTGCTCTGACAACTTTGAATCAATGCACTTTTCAATGCACGACTGAACAGCACCATGATAACCCTCAACCTGGGATTGAAGGGATTCAACGTGAGATGCCACCTGCTGGGTACGAACATCAGCTGCCTGTTGGTTAGCAACTAACTGCTGCACTTGCGATTCCAAATTGTTGAGACGAGATTCATGCTCAGAACTTTCCATTGGAGTATCTTCACGTGTCTGCAGCTTTGCCAACACCCTTTGTTCAACCACTTGTTCAATGGCTGCAACACTTGATGCCTGAGACGACGAATTTGCACTTGGCAATTGCTTAGCTGCATTGGCCCAAGGATCCCATGCTTCATTCTCTTTTTGCTGTCGGGTAAGTGCTGAAATCTGCGGAGTGACAAGCTTGGGAACCTTCGGGATGGATGACTCATCACGAGTGATCATCAAGTCTCCATGTGCCATCGTGTAGACTGTATGCTTCGGTGGATCGTTTGCATGTACTGTCCACATTAAGCCTTGCATGTCAGCAGATCTACCCACGGGTTGGATTGCATGGGCTGACCAATCCCATTCCGCAAACAGCTTTGTAAGTGATTTGCGTGTCACACCAAACGGCAGTGGTCCAACGACAAATGACAACTTGCTACCTCCAGGCAAAAACGGGGTTTCAGGTTTGACCTTCTGATGGACTTGAGATGCCTCAGTCAATTTGGCCCTGAATCCGTAACGAAAAGTGACCCGGACCAATGCTGTTT
This sequence comes from Breviolum minutum Mf 1.05b.01, assembly GCA_000507305.1. Taxonomy (NCBI): domain Eukaryota; class Dinophyceae; order Suessiales; family Symbiodiniaceae; genus Breviolum; species Breviolum minutum. The sequence continues at coordinate 16,576 of DF239633.1, forward strand.
CAACTGGCAATGTTGTTTGAAGTGCTACTGCTTCTTCATACGACTGTTTGGCCATCCACACTGTGTGATATGCTTCATCATGTCTTCTACCATCAGGAGAACGCGGTTCAACGAACACACCTTGCATCCCAGACATCCTATGGATAACAGCAAATGCAGGTTGTGTCACTCTCATGAAGCATGTGAACAACTGAGCTTCGGATGCTTTTGCCTTGCGAAAATGAACCGTGAGAAAGTCACGCTGCCAAAGGTCAACAATCGGTTCACTTGCATCTGCAGTTGCTGGATGCCACTTCCCACATTGACAATTTGGCTGCTTACAAACTTGAAGACAACTCATGACACCCAAAATGTACTTAATGGGGTGTTTGCATACTTCATCCCATTCGGACTGGCATTGATCTCGATACACCATAAATTTGACTGTTTGGGTAGCGATTTGGTCAACCTGATGTGCTACACTTGGCAATGCTCTGCTAACATCCTGAGCCCCTTTTTGGATAAGGATGGCACTCAACAAAACGGGCTCACCAGTAGTTCTAGACTGCGCAGGAAACCTAATCGATGTGCCAACTTGCTCAATGTCCGACGTGTATGGAGCCATCACTAACAAACCCAAACCTTGCTGAGTGATCATGCCCTGCGTGAGATATGGCTGAACTTCTTGCTCGGTGACCAACACAATGCCCTTCGCTTGGGGGGAAATTTGACGCAGCCCTAGTTGGGGAAGCAACGTCCCATCATGCTGGCAAAACACACCCTCAGGGATGAACACTTCTGATGGTGATAACATGACATCTTTGGACACAGTTGTTTTGGGCTGTTGCTTCTTCCTGCTATGGACTGATTTCGAGTCCTTTGTGCGGTCTTTGACAATGGCCGCAAATTCATCCGGCTGCACCAATCTGATGGATTGGTTGCTGGCAAGACTCTTCAAGGAAGCCCACGGTCTTGCAGAACGAAGTGCAGAGATGACTGGCTGATGACCCAATTTGGTAAGGACTTGCTTAACCCGGTCAGTAAGCCGGTCTGGGAACACTCCATGTTCCTTCAAAATTGCCATGAGACTTGTTTCAAGTTCTGATGCACCTCCCAAACAAAGGACAATGGGGTGACTGGGTCTTGTGACCAACAAATTTTGCCAAAAGAGAAATCTCCATTTACATGCATCATGAAGTTGGATGTATTCCATTGGCTGATCAGCGGACAATGTAATGTGCCATGACAGGACCTGAAAACCACAATCATGATCAAACTGGCTGATGATGTCATGACGTACTTCAATAGACACCGGGGTTGAGATTTGCAACAATTGCCAAAGTTCTCCACCTTCTGTGGTTGTGACAACTGTGGTTGAACCACTCCCTTTATGCTCAATGCGAATCGGAATCCAATGATGTTGCTGGCATACTGCAGTGACCACCGGAAGAGAGTCTTGAGTGCATTGGTTCCACCACTGGCTTGCCGATTGAACTACATCACATAAATCAAAAACCAGTAACGGTGGTACCGCTCTAACTTCATGCATGGTAGATACTGCTTGGAGATAATAAGTCAACTCATCGGATGCAACGAAATGATTCTGCAACAGGCACGAATGGAGCCGGGTCATGGGAGAGAGATGAAACTCCAACTTTCCACATTCTATTGCTTCAAAAGGCTTCAAGGAGTGTGCCAGGACATAAATCTGATGATTCTCCAAAACCTTATTGGAGGGGAGTTCATCACCCAAACATGTGAACAACTTTAACCCTTTTTCCCCTGATAAGGACAATTCCGCAGCAAGGAGAGCCGACACTGTCTGGTCTCCTCCTACAGAAACTGCCCTGAATTGGCGGTGAATGAGGTCAAAAATCATCACGTTGTTGTTGAGGATGTTTACTGCAACACCTTTAGATTCATGCTGTTCTGGGTTGGTGCTCTCTGTGGAATCAATTGGAGGTTCAAGCATGAGCACATCATCCGGACTATCTTTAGTGAGTGGTAGAGGCTCATCAACCCTGACCTCCGAAATCACAGGCTTTTCAACAAACGGTGGTTGTTCAACCTGTCCTGACATGGGAGTGGAAGAGAATGCAACCATACCACCAGTTTTCACATCAAATGGAGATGCAATGGATTGCTCAACCCTGATAACGTGTGATAGTATGTCATGATCATCATCTTGAATGATTGTTTTTTCGACAAACTCTTCAGAAGATCCTACTGGCTGTGGAGGGATGTTTTCAAGCATCTCTTCAATTTTTCCCTGGAAAAGGTCCATGGCGACTGTTGTTAGGCTAGGGTACCACTGATCACGAAGTCGCAACACATCCAATGCCATGCATGCCAAAATCTGTTTTGGTTGTGATTCATCATGTGGTATGAACTGGAATTGTTGCAACTGCTGTCTGATGTGGCTAAACACCCAACTACTCTGCAATGGGGATGCTAACTGCCCTACACCTGCCGTGAGAAATCTTTGACTATCATCCCAACCATCACTTTTAGCAAACCCATTAAGGAGGGCCATTTCCCTACCCGAAAGGTGCCGAATGCTTTCTGATGGCAACATGTTGTGCACAAAAACGAGTGCGCCATGTAGGCCCTGGCTTCGCAGTCTCTCAAAAGACATCTCACGCTCACACCCACATTGGCATTTGATGCATTGATTGCCCCAGCCATGTAATGCAGTAGGAAGAGTGCCATTGATATCAACCAACTGTGCATCAAATCCCTTGCCCAAACTGGAAAACAACTCACGCTCATATCCACTAAGTGTCAATTCCTTCAATTCATTTGGCAAAAGATCCAAAAATTTGGGGATCACATCACTAATGGTTGGTGCAGGAACAATTTGCGGCATAGGTGGGACATAAATCTTACCAAACGCTCCATTGTTAATGATACACCACCATCGTTTTCTGGATGTAGGCCAAAAACCCTGGATATCTAAAATTGCCTCAGATTTGAGGAAACCAGTCATGTCTTCATGGTGCTGCAAACATCGCTTGACAAACTGACTGGATGGTGCTGTGGGTGTGCATTCCAACACTACAATCTGCATTTGCAAAAGATATGATGCATACAGCCCAAATGGCAAACACTGAGCCCTACCATCATCTCCCCCTCGCTGGTCCCCCAGCTTGGAGAACGGTTGGCAACTAAATCCAAATGCCATCGTTTTGGCATCAGGCGATGCACGGTGCATCTCAACAACTGTCTGCAATTTGCAAATGTCTCCACAAACTACTTGTTTATTCAACCTGGCTAAATGGTCACAAAACGATTGCAAATGATCATTTCCTACTTTCACGGACCATCCTGCTTGTGCGGCTCCTTGTCCCAAAGCCCCCAAACCAACACATGTTTCAACCAACTGTAGCAATGTTGTACCAGTTACCACCGAGTGTTCCAAAATTGCCGATTGATCATCCACCAACAAAACTGGACCTTTCACATGATTGACTACAGCATTGATAATCGTGACCTTGGTGATTCCTTTCGTCAAAGTCCCTTGAAGTCGAAATTGTTGCTTAGTGAGCAGACCCCCGCACAAATGCCCCATTTGATCATCGAAAAAATCAACTGTGGCAACCAATGTGACTCTACCACCAGAATTGATTCTACCAAGACGTTCCTCATAGATAGGTAATCCCTTGAAGGTACCACTGTCATGACATCTACAACCAAAATCCATGGCGCTACAAGTGCAAAACTACGAGCCCAGTCTCAGCTGGCACTGCCCCCCGTGACTGGTACGGGCTTGGGCCAGGGGCTGGTGCTCAAAACCCTTCGTGAGATTCCATGAAATCCTGATTGCTTTGTTCATAGGGATCCTTATTTCATGGCTTATTCTACTAATAACTCCTATATCATACTCCCTTAAAAACAGTTCTGAATCATGGCTCAAAAAATGTCTATCATCCATCTATCATCCCTATTTTTTTCACTGCTTAGTCGTAACTGTTTGAAATCGCTTGGGTCGATGTTTCTCCTTTCCGTTTGGAAAAGCCATTTTTCACCTGCCGTGGATGTATTCAGGGGTCAAAAAAATGTTCACATCTCATTTCCCCCCCCCCCTTTTATCAATATAACTGGGTAGTTTGTATAATCCCTTACAGTATAATCCCTATAACTTCACTGCTAATAGTAACTTTTTATCCCAAAAATTTTGAAATCCTCTATGTTCACAGCTTCAAAAAAAGAAAATAAATCCACGACGTCAAAACTGACTCACCACGACCTTAGAATTTTCCAGAAGGCCGAGGGACCACTCCCAGTCGTGCGTCAGGGTCATGGTACTGATGGCCTCTCCAGCCAACTCATAGAGAATGTAGGAAGCCTTGGACGTCACAAAGGCTAAGCACCATGGGTCCACCGACCCATGGATGTATGTTTTTTTTTGGGGGATCATCCCGTACTTGGGATGTACAGTACTTGGAAAATTAGATGGCTAACCGTTCCCCTACATATTGGTTTATAAGGACCCTTTACTGACCTATACCTTTTGGTATCTGTGCCATTTATTTTGACCTTAAGGTAATTGGTTCGTTTTTTAAGGGGGTTGTTTTAAAGTAGATAAACAAATGTGACTTTGCTGGGAACTAAGATATCCCTTTCCGTTTGGGCGCTTTTGAAGATGATGTTCCTTTTCCCGTTTGGTGGGATATGCTGCTATGCTAGTTCCCTTAAAGGTAATTGGTTCGTTTTTAGGGGGGTATATAATACTTCCGCCATTTATTTATGACCAAGCCTACTCAGTGGACGAATACGATCACCATGGAAATAAAAGCAGGCAAGAATCGAAATGGAATCTTACAATGTGGGAAAGTCAGGAGTTTAGTGGTGGTCAAGCAATGCCCTAGAACCCCCTAAAAGGAGCCCCTTAAAAAATAGCATGGCTTTAACCGTTATCTATCACAATCTAAGTCCTTTGAAAATGAACGAATGTCCTCCTTTTAAGGGACCAGTTTTCAGGGGGAAAGTAGATGGTGCAGCTCCCATGCATTGGTTGATCATGTTTTTTTAAGGAAGCCGCCCAAGCTGAGAGCTGCACCATAGGGCCATTTATATACTTTCAGCACGGTGTACCATGAATGAGCATGAGGTTTTATCAATTCTTCATCCTTCTTTGAGCTGGCTGGGATGTTGCCAACTTGCTTAAATTCTGACAGCTGGTTGTTTTCTCGCCACACTGTTGGACACTTCAGCGTGAATTTATGAGACAGATAGTACCGGTAGGTGAGCCAATCAATTTGATACCTAGTCGTCCGAGAGAGACCGGTCCTTTCTGACTTTTATTTTGTAAACTTTAGAATCCCGTGAAATCATCTCAAAATAGCTTCATCTCTCAAAGCAACAGCAATATCCACATTTCCGCACATATCATCAAATATTTAAATTTTGGGAGAAATTCAGTGCAACTCGGTCACGGAGCTAAATAGATCATTCCACCTTAGTTCAGGTTTGTGATTGACACCTAAAATTTACCACACAAGTACAACACATGGTTGGAAATCGATCTCCGTTTCTTGGAACTAGAATTTGAGCAAGCCGGGGGGTGTTTCTGGAGTGAGTTTTGAAGGGAGCATCTGACAATAGAATACAATGGCATGACAAAGAGCAAGCATGCGTTCATCCCCTCAGAGTCATGGATTGACAAAACAACTCGTTGTTTTCGTTTTGTTAAAAGCTGTTGCTTGAAAAATAGACCGCAAACACACTTTGATACTTGTATGTTGCGTATACATTGGGTGTGGCCCGCTCCCAAAAATAGCAAAAGGATGCAAAAATGAAGGTTTCGTTTGGGATTCCACACTTTTAAACCATTCTAAACATCCTAAACATCATGCTGGTGGTCGGTGGTCACTGGCATCCTGGGAGGGGGCCACACCCAACAGGATACACCGGCAAACTCCGAGGCAAGGACCCTTCATCGAACTCCAACGCTGGTGCCATGGATGGGAAGCCGTGTTGTACCAAGTCGCACTCAGTTCGCAGTTCCGTTGGCGTGGCAATGAGATCAACTGGGATTAAACTAAACAAGGAATGCCAAAGAATGGCAAGAAGGTTCATATCATTGATTTGGCTTGTTTAATGTTCACTAAGTTCACTCACTGGTACAATTCCATGAACAAAACAAATCGCGAGTTGAGCCAACACTCACAATTCAACACCACAAATCCTACATCCTGAAACGGATTTTGTCTTGCCCCACCCCAAGGAAAAAAACTCTTTGCAGTGTCATCTTTCCGATTGGCCATCTGAAAAAAAAACACGTTTCGGCCGAGGCTGTTTTTACAGTGGTCATTATATTACCAACCCAAACAATGTACTTTACTAACAGAAAAAATTATTCAAATTTACCATACATTTGTAATGTCTCATTCCCCCACAAAATAGGACTTTTTTTCATGATCCCTGGCCGAGGAGAATCTCGAATCGCCAAGCTTCATCATCATTGACTTCAATCCATTGCGCTCGGGTGTTTGGAACCTGGGTTACCGATGCACAAACGAAGCAAGGTTCCCAAAAAAAGGGGAACCATTTGAATCCAACATCTTAACAGGAAGTGAACCATCTGAACCAACCATCACTTTTCAGTGGATATGTTAGTTTTCAGGGGGGGATTAATTAACAATAGCTGAATCTTGAAACACATTTCAACAAAACAAAGACCGAAACAACCCTGTTCCGTTTTACGGAAACAACGGAAATCTCAAAGTTGTTCCAAAAAACAACTGAGCTAAAACTTACTGACGTACTATTCAACTCCAATGCCCCAAGTTGAAGCACAAAGTTTGACATTAGATGCGGTAGTCCGTACAAATGCACCTGGAACTCCAAACCAACCATTTAGAAATGATTGTTTCAATTGGATGATTATCAAAATAATAATTTCATACTACATGATATTACATCATGCAATTGTTCAGAGCTTTGTGTTGATAGCCAAGAAAACGGAAACCTTGGGTATGCGTGACTTGTGGAAACACTTGAATTGAACCAAAGAACCCATAGTAATTTTATACTACATGATATTATATCATACAATTGTTCAGAGCTTTATGTTGATAGCCAAGAAAACGGAAACTTTGGGTATGCGTGACAGTGGAAACACTTGAACCAAAGAACCCAAAGAAGCATACCTAGCTGGAGAAATTAAGAAGATTTCAGAAGCATACCAAAGGCTCGAAACAAGGTTGTGAAGCGTCCCTCCTTGTAAACAACGGCAGTTGCAACTTGGAAGGCGCTCTTTTTCACCACAGGCATCAAAATGTTGTTCAACCTGTTTCTTGCGAATGAGTAGGAACATGACCTGATTTGGCCCTTTCCTTTGCTCCTATCTTCTGATCCCGGAATCCTCCCCTGTCCATCCAAGAGACTACTCGAGGCCTGGAGGGAAATAGAAATGGGCGGAATCTTATATCTCACTCCCTAAAACTAACAGTTCGCCCCTAAAAATGGTTGGTTTCCAATAGGAATCTCTTGTTCCAGGGCTGAAAATTCCCAGAGGCTATGCCCAATGAGAGGTTATCTAGTTGGTGATTGAATGAAACCATCTGAAAGATATGCTCGTCACAAATGGGTTCATCTTCCCCAAAGATCGGGTGAAAATAAAAAATAGTTGAGTTGCCACCAACCAGTATATCTCAATGTTGAAAATGGATGTCAGACATGAGACATGATAAGAAGTAAAGTAATATATTGATTTGACAAAATTTCAAGACAAATCTACTTGACTCCTGGAACTTGCATCACTGATTTAATCACCGCCTTGGGTCAACTAATGATTAATTGTTGGTTTGGGTCCCGGTGCCTCTGGGATGCAAAAAGGGTGCCCAAAAAAGTAACAATCCCTTTCATAGGGGGATCCCAAATATCCAAACCACCGGGCCCCAAACCAACAATTAACTATTAGCTGATGGGTACAGGGGTCATTATATTACCAACCCAAACAAGGCACTACTATAGGGGAAATCCCTCAAATCACTCAACATTTGCATTTGTTTGATCCCCCCAAAATAGGTAATTTAATATAACCCTGGTGGTGACTGTTACTGGGTGGGGGGTAGTTCCAACTTATCACTATTACTTTACTTCTTATGATGTCTCGTCATGTCTGACATCATGTTTAACAGTGAGATATACTGGGTGGTGGTTTCAAGTATTAAAACAATAGTTGTTTCTGGTTCCCCTAATAATCACCCAATTATGGCAATTTATATACCACTTACATACCACTTATATATATTGCTAATTGGGTGATTATGTATATATATATATATATGTATCCCCTACCACCTATAAGGGGAACCAGAAACAACTATTGATTTTATGACCCAAAGACTTTAAATTTCTCATAAGGTGCGAAAAAAAGAGTCATTTTCCAGGTAGTCGACCTCCAATCTCAACACTTGGCATGGTTTATGGTTAAGACTAAGACCCCTGGGGTATCTTGACAACCAAAAAAAAACGCATGTCGAAACACCTCGGCGGCGTGAATTGGAGCTGAGGGGCAGACCTCGAGTTTCAGGCATCCATGGGGCGTGGTATGTTTTACCTACCCATGGGGCATCCCAAAAACCTACATGTTCAGAGGTGTTTTATGGTATGGTAACCTGGTTTTTAGGTGGCCAAAACCTTAACCTTTCATGGTTTTGGGGGGTGTTCTAGGTATATACATTTGGTTGATTTTTATGGTAAATGAATGCATGGAAATATACCATACATGGATCCTATGGGGCAATGGTACATGAATTTTGCATGCATTCTTGATATCCCTTTGTATTTTCTGGAGTTGAAGGGTGTTTTGTTCAACCCCTCCAATCTGATGATTTGCAAAGGAAAAAAGGATAGGTTCGTTTTATACTTCTCAAGTGTTTCTAGCTCTAAACAACCATTTTTTGCAAAATTTGTGACAGTTGGATGATTTCACCAACCATGACTTGAAAACAATCTATTGAGAAATCACCAAACTGTTCCAACCAGTTTCATCCGAAACTTCCTAAAATCTATGGGAAAAAACCCGAACCCAATTCCGTTGTGATCCTCCCCGTTTTTCCCATCCCATGCGGGTGTGCCGGGTTCCCCGAACTGCCAAGGACGGCACGCTCCACCGCCGGAACCGTTGAAACTTCCACCTCCCGCGACAGCAGGTAAGGCTGTCCAACCAGGCTTGGCACGGCTCCTCAGGGTCCCACCCAGGTGTCCACCACCCCAACCACCACGCAGACTCCCCGAAAACCCCGAAATTCTCCATGGTGATGTCAGTGATGTCTTGCTAAAATGTAAAGGATTCTTCTGAAAACAATGATTTTTAATGATTTTTAAAAATATCAGGGATGATCATTTTATGATTATTAAGATGGTAAGGATTATTCATTGGGTTTCTTTTTGAAAAATAATGAATAATATGTAGGATTTTACCGTATTTTAGCAAACATTTCAATATGATTTTACCCGTTATTGCTTTCCGTTTCTCGGAAAATTACAGATTTGCAATCACTGAAAATGTGGCCACAAGGTCTGGCCCACCAAAATAATTATGTGGCAGGATTTTAGAGCCTTCTGCGTACTAGAGCAGCACATCATAACTGTGATTCTCATATTCAATTGCCCACATGGGCATTTTTCATGCTTCATCCATGACAGTGCAGAGTTTCAGATCTTGCAAAAGAAAAGCATCACTTTTAAAGGTTTGCATCAAGCGTGAATGCTATCCAGTGATACTTATGATTCTTTGATTCGTAGTGACATCCCTTTGCTAATCTATGTATTGTTCGAAAAGCCCCACGTCTTCACTTTCGAACGCTGAAAAGCTCGGAGTTTTATCAGCAAAAATTATCTCGGATGATTTGATCTCAACTGAGCCAGGAAAAAACCCTGTTCACATTCCATTTTGCTGGTTGTTTAATAGGGACCCTTATATGCAACGATCTATTATAGTCCCCATAACTGGGTAGTACAATCCCCTATAAACCCTAAACAACCAAGGTTTATCACACCCACAATCACACACAATCACATCTCACACAAAAAATCCCTGTCAACGGGTCTTTTGAGCAGCTCAGATCTCTAGATATTATCTGTTTTAATCAGATTTCCAGTAACAAGGCCGACACTTCGTTTCTTCAGGTGTTGCTAATCTTGTGAATGTCCACCATATGAATCCCCGTATGGTATATTGACCTACATGTTGTTTATCTTTATTGTCAATGTGTAGGTAAATATACCATGACCATAGATCCTTTGGGATCACCATCAATCTATTTCGCTCCTGAAACAAAACTAGTTGGTGGTTTGAGTCAACCCATCTGAAAAAATATGTTGGTCAAATTGGATCACTTCCCCAAGAAATCGGGGTGAAAGTTCAAAAAGAAAATCAAACGAAATAAAAAAATGACGAAACCACCTACACTCCTGAAATTCAACATGGAAAAGGAGATTCCTTTTGGAAACCATCATTTTCAGGTTCCATGTTCAAATTGGGGGGAGTAGAAATTTGGTTCAAAAGAAAACCTGATCAGATATCAATAAATTTCGCCTTCCAAGGGGCTGCCAATGACACCCTAAGGCATGGTGAATTGACACCCTTTACGCATGGTGAAACCCCTAGGGAAGGATGAAATGTTATAAATGGAGCTGTTTCATCCCTATTTCCATGGTCTGAAAGAAATGGTTTCCCCTGGGCTTATTTCGCCCAAAAAAAAAGGAAGGATGATGTTTAAAAGCCAAAAGAATGACCATCCCGAAATAAAAGATGAAATTTTGAAACAACATCCCAAAAACATCCCTTACAAAAACAACCATCGGCCAAACCCGGTCTTTTTCAGGATGATATGGATATATGATATTAATATCACCCCTATTTCAATGGTAATTGCTTTCCCTTGGGGATTTAACCCCCCCAAAAAAAAACACGTTTTTTTCAAACAGCCAAACCCACCCAACACCAAATCCCCCAACCGCCCCAAACCACCCGCTGCTGCAGAACCAAGGGACACTTGAAGTTGAGGAGCCAAACCAAAAGCTGGCGCAGTTTTTTTGGGGAAAAGGCGACGATTTGGTTCGTTCGACAGCCAAATCAACAAAAATCAAACCAGGGCTATTTAAGGGTGTTTAACCTTAAATGGTGGGTTTTCCCCCCAAATCATCTACATTTTAATAGGGTTTTCAATTATAAACCATCCATTTTGGGGAAACCCACTATTTTAGGAAACATCCAATTTCTGAATAACACAACTGGGGTAACAAAAATCAACCAGGTAATGAAGTAACAATCAACAAATCAACCAGGTATAACCAGGTAATAAGTGATCTCGTTGAAAAATATGCTCGTCAAAATGGGAACCTATCTTCCTGAATTTTCGGGGTGAACATTCCAAAAATATTTGAAACGGAATCACCTAGGGTTTTTTTGTTGTAAGAAACAGCATTCAACTAGTGGTAAATTGGTGGTAAGGGATTGTTACTTAGGGCCGATTCGAATCCCAAACCACCGGGACCCAAACCACCAATTTACCACTAGCTGAAACAAGGGTTGCATCGAAAAGTATGAAAGAATACAAAAGACATCAAGAACACCTCACTTTTGTTGGACTTCGAAAGGAACTTCAAACATAGAATGACTGAAAAAAAAAATGAAGGATTTATTTCAGGTTTTGATCTGTTTTCTTTGATCAATATTTGGTTTTCATGGATTCTCAGTCCTACCAAACCTCCCTCGGATCTTCATCCATCCCACCCGGATCCCATCCCAATATCGCCTTGTAGGGTTGCCGTGGCGTTGCCAGAAACCCCGGTGAAATGGACATGTATTTCTGGCCTCAGGAAACGGCGTTTGGAATTTGCATGGCGATCGCGACTGGAAAAATATCACCCAAATTTTGTGGAAAAATCGGAAATTTAGGCTCTGGCAAAGTACCATGGCAATGGAAAATGCCGCCTTTTTGAAGATGTATTCCCGGAATTGAAAAAAAAACGGGATGTTCCATGGGGTTCCATGTTTACTGGAGTGCATTTTTAAAAAAATCTTCTTCAGTTCACTTCTTAAAGGGCGAGAATTTTTCCAGCCATCGCCATGATGTAAATGGGTTTTTTGGTTTCATGTTCTGTGTCAACCTTCAACCGCCAAAAAATGCTGGAAAACCCCACAAGGGGCATGCCAGTTGATTTTTTCATCACAGGCCCATCGTTTCAGTGGGAGTTTTAGGGGCATCACGGCAGCATCATCGGCACCATAGCAAGACATGTGGGGTTTTTCTCCTAGAAGTTGCTCCAGATTTACGAGAACAAAATCTGAAGAGCATGAGATAAGGAAGGGATAGAAATGAGAAAGATCTCGGAAAAAAGGAACTGCCAACTTTTTGTTCAACAGCTGAAAGCGATCAGCAGCGTAGCCAGTCTTGGGCCACTAGTCACTAAGTGACACTAGGGCGAGGTCCGAACAACGAACTGAAAATGGCAAAGCCGGACAAAGACATCCCCAAAACTGACACTACACAGCTGCCATGCTGATTTGTCCATTCCATGAAAGAGATGCCATGCACCCCAGCATAGAATTAGAGCAACCATACCTGACAAAACCCACTCCGTCTGGGAGTAGTCAAGTCAGTATCATAGCTATTCTATTGATACACAGACATGACTGACATGATGCGTATTCAATCTGTTAAATCTGCACTTCTTAGATATTCTTCCGGGCCGTGTTGGGTAGCTTGCTGGTTGCCCTGGCTGCCACCAAACATGCCAAGCCGAAGAGAGGTAAACTACGATGACATGGAAGACTGCCGCACCAAGGAGACAGGCAACCGCCGGCTCTGCCAAAGATCTCACAGACAGGTAACGCAATCTTCTGGCACCACTCTGGAAACAACTCAGCTAGGGCTATATAGATTGTCACAAAGACCACACTCAAACTCATGCGAGCAACCATAGCCATGGTCAACACAAACAAAGGTTGAGATGCTCCAGCAGCGCAGGCAATGAGACAAATGCCACACAGCAAAAAGCCTCCAAATTGACTTCGATTTCGATCCCACTGGGTGTTGCTAGCAAGTATGTAAGCAACAACGTCAGATCCATGCAGTAAGATGGAAGTGCCATAAGGATTTGAACTCAAAGAGTGGGCTGAATAGCTAAGGCCGTAATAGGCATAGACCGTGGCAGCGAAGCAAACCGCCAAATTCACCAAGTCTTTATGCATTTCTCGAGGCAACGAGACACCTTGTTTTTTGCCTCCATCCTCCAAGCTTGTGACGACGGTGACTTTAGAGGTCAAGGCTGATGGTAGAGATTTCAGGATTGACCACAAATCTGGAAAAGCCAACAAAAGACCAATTGACATAGGTAGGCCAAACCACAACAAGGCTTCTAAACGCCAATCTGTCTCAAGTGTCAAACTTCCACATATCAATGACATCATGGCTGCCACCGCACTGTAAAGGCCATTGGTCACACAGCAAAGTTGACTGCCACGACTGGGAAAAGTGTTTGTTATGTGAACAATTTGCAGGCCTTGAATGTTCAAACAAATCCCATGTAGCAACCTCACCATACACAGCATTGTCAAGCTTAGTACTTGGATATATGGCAATGTGACGGTGCCCACAGACAACAACACCATGGTCCCTGCCATCAAGACTAGCAACTGCCTCATGTCGAGTCTTTGCATTAAGGGATGCAATAGAAAAGATCCACCAAACCAACCCACATAGACGGCTGTTTGGGCCAGTACCATTTGTTTTTCTGTGAGTGGTATTCCATCATCTGCAGCGATCTTACTATCAATCAGTACAGGTAATGCTTGCCATGGAGCCTGAAACGATCCAAAGCAGATACCAACACCCAAGAAGATGCGTACAGCCATCCACTGACCATCAGGTATTTTTGGAAACACGACCCTACTGTTTTTTCCCTCGTTCGATCTGCTTGACATTGAGGCATTTCTGGAAACGCGACCGCTTGACGCCATCGGAAGTTGCGACTTTTGAAGTCGCGTTTTTCAGGTGTTTTCCTGTAAAAACCTTGGATCCCTTCATTTGTGAATGAAATCAGAAATTGGTGTTTGAGCCAATCCGGCAAATCGCAAATCCCAATACGAAGCATGCATGTCTTTAGAGTGTTTGGTTGTTTTTTTTTCTACTCCGAAGTTGAAAACATTTCGCGAAAATTTGCCGCACCCCAAAAGGAAAGTCATGTTTCCAAGCACTGCTGTCAGACTTCAGGGGTGTATCTTGCTATCACCAAGCGGCACTGGCCCAGATGGACGCTCCGATTTTTCGATCGTCTGCCTCGCAACGGGGGGGAATCTTTCCGCCTATACGTTTTAATATCACATCAACACGCGGAAAGAACAGCAGATCCTTGTATCATCTTGTATCTTAACTGGTCGGTGGTTTCAACCTGTTGAAAAATATTAGTCAAATTGGATCATTTGCCAAGTAGGGGTGAAATTTTAAAAAAATTGAAACCACCACCCAGTTAATTGGTATTGATTCGTTTCGAAATGCATTCTGACAAAGCAAAACCATGGAAGAAACGCGAGCCATTTAAGTCTCCTCATCTAGCTGACCCATTTAGCATATCTGTATGCATATTGAGCGGCGGCTTTTATTTATTGTGTGGGCCCAGTAAGGAAGATGTGGGGAGTCCCCCGCCTCATTTTAATCTTGTTTCTCAGGTTTTGGGGACTTTTCCACCATGATTGGTCTCTTTTTTCAATTCTGGAAGGTTGGCCACCAACAAGCTTTAATTATTGCTTTATTGTATGAAGACCCTGTAGGCACCTAGGATGCCAGCACGGCAGGGGCTGGTTGGGTCTTGTCGGGGTGGGGTCTGATCTCGTTTTGATCTCTTTGTGGACCTCGTGGTTCACTTTGTCTGCCATCTGCCTGTTTCCTTGTCTGCTTGTTTTGATTCTACTAATTATATCATTCTAGCACTAGCTGTCGCATGTTGAACCTAGATAATGAAAACAACATGTTCATAAACATGATGCACATCAAAACCTATCTCGTTTTTCGGAGTCCCCCATCTCGTTTTGATCTCGTTTTGCAGGTGAAACCAACGATTCCTCAAACCCTGCCTTACACCACATCCTTTTTTATCAAAGTAAATAAATGCAGTTGCTCTAAATAATATGCAACTAATATCATATTATGTGCATGCCTGCAGCTAATAATATGTACATTTCATTGCATTAAGAGAGATTTCAGCGGGGAGAATAGTTAATAGATAAACACTGACACTGACACATAACTCGTTGATGGTTTCAACCCATCTGAACAATAATGCTCCTCAAATTGAATCATTTCCGTGCAAAAAAAATAAAATATTGGAAACCTATAAGATGGGCCCCTAGTTATAAATGGAGGGACAAAGGGGTTTCACTGGGGTGAAATTTCACCACGGGATGTCGTGGAAATGCCCAAGTGACACAGCCGCTTGAGTTGGTCGAGGCCTGCACGTTTCCAACGGTTTCCCAACCAACCGGGTCCGTTTCGCGGTGGGGAAAAAAAAATAAAAACACGGGCCGTTTTTGTTTGGGGGGGCGCGGGAAATCGGCTTGAAAACACAATCAAAAAAAAACATCACAAGATGCCTTAGTTGGGAAGCTAGCCTATAAGTCGATGTGTGGGAAAAAAAATGGGTGTCAATAATCGCTGTTTAAATGCCATGCAAAAAAAAATGGAGAAAAAAAGAATCCATCCTGCAACCCCAAATTCCCAAACAACCATTAATAAACGGTTGTTTCAATTGGATGATGAACCAAATCTGTACATGAAAAAATTGGTGTTTCACCATTTCCATCCATGAAAAAAAACTGTTCTTTAGCCGTTCCAGGTGGGTGTTTCCAAAAAATAGGGATACCCCAAAATGGATGGTTTATAATGGAAAACCCTATCAAAATGGATGATTTGGGGGGAAAACCCACTATTTTAGGAAACCCCCAGTTGAATTTAATGAAAAGGAAACACACTTTCCACCCTGGCCTCTTTTGGCTTAACAACTGTGAAGCCACTTCTGCACCAGTTGTAGGTCCGCCTAAAAGTCAACGTTTCGCCACACCCGAAGAAGATGTACGTCCCGCCTGAAATCTAACATAGTTACCCAAAATAGCCATGTTTGAAAGGAGATACATCTTCCAAATCATCATTTTTGGGGATCTATGTTAGTTTTCGGGGATGTAGTTCTTAGAAAAAAATTACTTTATCCGTTCAAGCACAAGATGGGGGATGCGATTGCACAGAATCAAACCAGACAGAATCTGAAAACCGTCGCTGCAAAATTGAAGTTGAGGGAAGGGATCTTGAATTGAAAACCGGCTCCGAACCCCTCATACATGGCCCACTGATGTTTTCAGCAGCCCCCCCCAAAACTCCCTTGATACCTCAGGCAGTGGAAAATGGGAGCCCCCAAGAACTTCCAAAAGAGAAAACTCATCTGGGTTGCTTTCATGATCTCTAGCCTGTCATGTCTTTCCATGCCGGGCCTTTGTGACGCGAGCACGATGGCCTGTGGCAACCGTCAATCAAGGCTTAGATGTCTCACTGATGGGCAAAAAAAACATATATACTTCCCCTGCATGATAAGCTGCCATGAAGATCGATTTCATTCATGATCTATCCGCGTTAAGTTGTTTGTTTAATCGGTATTCTTAATGTAACTGTATATAGTTGTACCATCATGCTATCTAATTGCAATCTGTTTGACTCTTGCCGTCCTGCAGAACCAGGACTAGTCCATTATATAGTCTGTTATTCTTGTGAGATCTTGTGAGCTCAGGGTAGGCAACAAACACTGCCATCCTAAATTCTGTTAAATTCCAATTTCCTTGCCCATCTTGATCTGTCTGCGTCAAGCAGCAGACAGCACACGAGTTCCAATAAACACCCCTGGCAATGCTGCAGCAGCAGACATGTTCCAGCACACGAGTTCCAGCAGCAGACACAAAAATGCCGAGACTATGAACGATCAATGTGTGAAAAACGGTCGCAGGGATTGTTGTACTCCCTCGGGTTGGAGAGGCATAGCTCCGCATATCTGCTAAATCATTCACAACCCATGAACCAAGTAGTCGCGACTCAACAACCAACAACCAACAACCACAACAACAACAACAACAAAAAACAAACAACAACAACAACACACACACACACACACACACACACACACACACACACACACACACACACACACACACACACACACACACACACACACACACACACACACACACACACACACACACACACACACACACACACACACACACACACACACACACACACACACACACACACACACACACACACACACACACACACACACACACACACACACAC
>DF239633.1:34057-48746 GCA_000507305.1 Breviolum minutum Mf 1.05b.01
AACAACAACAACAACAACAACAACAACAACAACAACAACAACAACAACAACAACATCAACAACAACAACAACAACAACCACAACAACAACAACAACAACCACAACCACCACCACCACAACAACAACAACAACAACCACAACCACAACCACAACAACAACAACCACCAACAACAACACATGGACCCCTCGACAATCAAAATCCTTACTCTCCCAGACTGTTGCGGACCTTGCAGGCGTGCACATGGCACCAGCATCTACCAGCACTATGGTGCTTTTTAATATGTTTCCTATGGGTCCATGATGGTCCATGATGGTCCATGATGGTCCATGCTGCTACAACTCACCCAGAAACTCATCCGATACTGTTGTACACCTGGACTTTGTGATCTAGTTTATTCAAGCTAGTAGAGCATGAATCAAGATTTCAATTGCTCTTCAGCCAGCCGCCAGGCAGCCAGCATGCAGCCAGCCAGCCAGCCAGCCAACCAGCCTGCCAGCCACCAACCAGCCACACCAGCCAGCCAGTCAGCCGTCAAGTCTGTAATACTACAGTTCAAGACTTTTCAAGATATGCGCCAGGTCATTGCGGCAGTAAGCTTTCTGACAATGATGTATAATTTGAATATTACTTTATGGCCTTCTTTGATTGAGAACTTTATCTATACCTTCACCACTATGGAGTCCATGAAAGAAACTGAATACAGTATATCTTGATGGTTGACGCGAAGCATGGCATCACATGTCCGGGAACTGCTGCTGACCCAAGATGTTCCTCCAGCAATCATAGATGCGAGTACTCACCGTGAAATCAAAAAAAAATAATCAAGAAAAATATTTCTGTTGCAGTTTGTTCTTGACTTATATTAGCACTGTACTTCCGCTGAATTTTCCAGTTACCCCCCACCCCCCCGGCAAAAAAAAACAAACATATTTTCTGAAAATCAGTGGTTTTTCAATAGGATTCATTTCCTGTTGAAATACAAAAAAAAACTTCTTGGCAGAGTTGGTTCCTTTTTGATCGGGTACCTCAAAAAAAAAGCACATCCTGAATTCGGCACCACCACCACTTCTAGGGCTCCAAGGGTTCCAAGGGTTCCACCTTTCACCCCCCAAGACCCTCCAAGCATCCATGCCGTCACCGAGCGACGTTCACCAATGGGTCGCCACTGGACAGGCGAACTTGGGGGATCATCCCAGGACTTGTAGTTAGGATCAGCCCCCAATTTAAGGTAGCCATGAAGTTCGGCCATTTGGGGTCCGGTGGTCCCACAACTCCAGGTATCACCATCGGGGATGATCCTCCAAGAAGTCCAAGAATCACGAGCCAAGCCCCACGTTTGGTGGGTGTTTTTTTTTGGTGGTTTCGGTTGGCTGGTGACTGTTGATGCTTTGTATCAAACTCTTGAAAGTAACAGCTAGTTGCAGCATTTGCGCCCCTGAAAATAGGCCGAAAAAGCTAGTTTTACGGAGTGTTAGTTTTACGGATGCATTGATGCACTAGTGACTGATCTACTGACTACTGTATGTTCTTAGGAAATAAAAGTGTTGGATGAGTGTTGGGGTTTGTGAAAACAGCTCCATCATATCAATTGCCACACAAAAAATGGACAGGTTTTGTACAATCCACATCCGATTGGAAACAAACACCAACATGTTGGGTGTCGCTTGACGCCAATCCATCAAACTATCTCTGTTGTCTTTGAATATTGTTTTTCTATGTTCGTTCCATGATTGCATCTTCGATAGTCTTGATTTCCCCTTTCCATGGTGAAGGCTTCAAATCTACGAAGAAAATCACATTGAGGCACAGGTTCACATTGAGGCACAGGTTTCCAAGCAAATCCGCCTCCAGAGCTAAAGTGAGAAGCAAAGGAAAGGCAGCCCTGGCAACAAATCAACACATAGGTGGTGGTTGAACCAACTGCCAACCCATCTGAAAAATATGTAATTATTGGATTATTCCCCAAGAATCGGCGCTATCGGGGTGAAAATTAAAAAACTATTTCAAACAACCACCTAGAACATCCTGATTGTCGCACCATGTTTTTTCATCAAACGGAAAATTGCGCCCTTCCCCCCCCCCAAGTTTGGTCACGACATGTTTATGAACCTGAAATTCATCCATGGGGTTTCCAAGTTTGGACTCTCTTTTCCAGCTGATTTTCCAGGTTTCATTCGAAAAACTTCAGGGGAAGTTAATCATATGTGTTAGATCACTTCTACTAAGCGAGGCCATCGACAAATTCCACAAATAAGTACGTAGTTTTGGGGGCAGCAATAGGATTTTCCGCACGTGGGAAGCAATGGGATAAATAGCCTTCATCCTTCAGGTACGTCCTTCCTCCTTTAGGTCTCCAACATCATCCAATTCCGATACCATAGTCCACTCCATATGTGCCAGGGTCAAAAGTAGCCATTTTTTGGGAATGGTCATCCCACATTCAATAGGGGGATCCATGGGAATCCTTATATTGGGTATACAAAGCCTACTATTCTGTATATAAACCCTACTATTGGGTTGATGACCATCTCACCACTTGGTTTCAAATTTGCCACGACAAAATGTTAGATTGATTCACGAGACATTCTGATGATTTCTCCAAGTCCAAAGTTCAAAAGATGGTGCATCAAGGGCCCTTGCTCAGATATACGTGAAACTGCGAGAGTTAAATGATGTTGTCTGTATGTGTGTCTGCATTAAAATGTTACCAATACTCCAACCAGGAACCAACCTGCATGTCTTATATAAGTCTTTTTAAGCCAGGCATATTACACCGTTACACTCAATCAACAGGCTTTTCCCGTAAGTTGTCGCTCACTTGTCATCCCTAACATCAACAGCCAACCAACGGCCAGCAGTACCCTTCCCTGGCAGATGCTTTGACACCCTGGCAGGGATGCGACGTCGCTTGTCAGGATCTGGTGACCACAAGTGGATACAATAGCGGTGTTTTTCAGTGTCCAATGCTCAAAAAAAAATCAAGTCAGTAAATTATACCAGCACAGACCCCAGATAGCAAAGAACAATTTTTGTGTTCTCAAAGGCACCACGTCCACTCCCCCAAAGTTGGTTGTCACCCACCCACCCAACCATAGCAGACTGCAATGGCACCCTGCAATGGCACCACGTCCACTCCTCCAAAGTTGGTCCAACCAAAGCACACTGCAATGGCACCCTGCCATGGCACCACGTCCACTCCGCCAATGGCACCACGTCCACTCCCCCAAAGTTGGTCGTCACCCTCCCCCCAACCATAGAAAACTACAATGGCACCACACATGAAAAAACAAAGCATGCCTTAAGGGGCAAACTATACAGACTGACAGGAATTCGAAAGTTGCACAACTTTAACTGGTGTTGTAGATACTGGCTGCTATTGCTCTTAATATAATACGCCAATTCTTAATGAACTGTGGACAAAAAGCGACCGTTGCTGTTTGCGCCTTCGCGCCGACGNACTATCAAAAAAAGGAATTGGATGCGATGTGCATATACAATTTATATGTGTGTGTGTGTGTGTCATAAATGCTGTATACTCAGGCATACATCATGAAACACTATACACTTAAACCGCATAACTTTGAACCCGTATACTGAAACTGTATTGTATGCAAGCCCTGCTTGACAGCCTCCCCACCCACAGTGCTAGTTTCAAATAAAAACCTTGGACAATACAATGCTTCATAGAAAGAAATGGCGATAAACAGCGGCAGTAGCTACCAATGCGGCAGTGCACATGGTTGTACATGTTTGACCATTCATTGCCAAAAATGGCAGCGCTAGACATCATTTTCCGAGTCAAACGTTGGTGGAAACTGTAAACTTCAATGTCTTTGACATTGGGTCGAGCAAAAGCACACACGTTTTACATGATCTATATACATACATCGTTGTGCATCTAGCCATCTTCAAATAATAGCATTCTGCATCGAAATTCCGTGAAGTTTCACTTGTTCAGTGTTTCTTATCGGCTTTTCAATTCTAGGGACGCAATGGCCAAGGCCCAATTGCATAAAGCCTGAACAATGGGATGGTGGGACTTAAAATAGTCCTGGGAAAAAAAGTCCTTGCCAGTGAAGTACTTCAATTTCCTCATCTTTGCCTCTGACATTTTGTCCGAGTTCCGTGGATCGTGATTGTGGAGTTTCGCTAGGAAATCATGTGGTTTCTTCAGGATCTGCTTGACACCAGTCCAGCTCAAATCTCGATCTTCATTCAGAATCACCATTGCCGCGAAAAAGACTTTGTCGATGTTGCGTTCGGGTTCAGGGAACTTTTTCCAGAATTCCAAGCAGGAATCAACTGTCACCACATGAAGGCCTTCTTTTGCAGATTTTAAGCAATACTGCTGGACAACATCTGGATCTTTAAAGACCCAGTCCAAAAACTCTTCGTATTGCAAGATTCCATCCTTGCTTACATCTGCTGCTTTGAAGCACTGGTCCACCTGTGACTCTGACATTCCAAGTTGGGTTAAGGCGGCATGAAGTTCATATTTGCTAATTGCTCCATCTCCAGTAATATCCCATTTCCTGAAAGCCTCTTCCACTACTTCCATCATTTGCCTGCTGCTTATGGCCTTCTTCTCCTTCTCTTTTGATTCTTTTGAGTCCTTTGACTCAGATTTATCATTCTTTGCTTCCATCTTTGGCACAAAAAATCCCTCCACAAGCTCCAGGTTTGTAGAACTTGTTTTTGCACATCGTAAACCGTTAAGACATTGCAGGGAACCTGCAGAATCTGGCTTGAGCCAATGCCACATAATGATTCAAATTCATTACAACAAAAACACCTACCGACATCATGATCATATCGTATTTACGGCAGAATCAAATCAACTTGACTTTTTGTTTCCAAAAATTCACGAATTCCTAAAAATTTTGCTAGACCTTCGGTCTTACATAAACCAGTGGGACCCCACCTGTCACACATCGAATACACTGAGCTCCCCCGGCCCAATAGGCAATCTGTACTCGGGCATCTTCCCACTTTTCCTTTACCTTTCAGCAGGGGAACGTGGTGGTAAAACATCATCCCTTTTGGTCCAATCTGATGGCACCGCAGGGATCTACATACAGCGCACTGAAATTGTGCTGCAGGAACCCAAAAAATGGAGGTTTGGAAGGTGCTTTTCCTTTTCAATTATAGGTGATTTTATACAGGTTCCATGTGAATTTTCGGGGGGTGTATGTATCTTTTGGGGTGACAGTGAGGGACCAGTGGAAGAAGATGATAAAATCCAAGCAACTTTTGAAGAAAACTACCAAACAGAAAACCGATGATGTGCAGCAGCAATCAATTGACTGGTATACCAGCCGTGCCCAACCAACAATCCACAAATAAAGATATCAGTGGTGCTAACCATTTTACACTAGTTGGTGGTTGAACCAACCCATGTGAAAAATACGCTCGTCAGATTGGATCATGAATCCCACAACCTACAAGATGGGACCCTACAGTACCATCGTTCTAAATGGAGTTACAGTGAACAAGGGCCCCTACAAAATGGCCCAAAAATAAATGGGTGACTCACTGGAGTGGAAATTTCACCACCAACCGACCCCTAAGAATGCTAAGCCCTAAGCCCCCTCCCGATCGAGGATCGGATTGATATCAATTGGTCGAAACATCTCATGTTTAGGTCATAGGATTGGATCTGGGGAATTCCCTTCAGCAACATACCTGGATCCTTACTAGTTGGTGGTTTCAACCCATTTGAAAAATATTCGTCAAATTGAACATCTTCCCCAAGGTTCGGGGTGAAAATTCCAAAAATATTTGAAGAAACCACCACCCAGCTTAGGGTACGGCAGTCATCCACCATTTCCACTGCCCTCCTTCCCCCACTCATGGCTCCCTGCCTTCTCCACCTTAGGAGGCCAGGTCGCCAGTTCCTCCCGCAACCTTGCGGAGACCAGTTGCTCCTTGGTTCAACCAACCAACAGGGACCCAGAGAGATCACCCCCGAGGCCGGGACCGGGACCCTCCTTCCCCCCCAAAACCAAAAAAAGGCCGGTGGTTATGGTTGTTGACGCATTGTTGTGTTTTTTTTCGATTATTTTTTGTTGCAGGGGTCTAAAGTTTAAGAGTCTAAAACTCGATCCTTCTATTAAAATCCAAGCAAAAAGACCTAGTTGGTGGTGTCAACCCCGAGAAATACGGCTCGTCAACATCGGAATCTTCCCCACAGAAAAGGGTTGAGAAGCATTGTTTTTTTGCAGATTTTCATCAGGGATCTAAAAGTCGAAACTCCTTATATTGAGAGGATGGTCATTCCTACCAAAAAAAAACAGGGAATCCTTGGGTATAGAAACCCTTACTAGTGGGTTGATGAGTTTATCTCCGATAAGACAACGAAGAAATGGGAGTTAATCGGCGCCAGCAGATACGGTGGATGCTTCAGAAATCTGGCAAGCTCACCAGTTGATATCATAAATATCCCAGTATTTACAAGGTTTTCGCACCATCCAACCCGT
The DNA here is from genome assembly GCA_000507305.1 of Breviolum minutum Mf 1.05b.01. Classification (NCBI taxonomy): domain Eukaryota; class Dinophyceae; order Suessiales; family Symbiodiniaceae; genus Breviolum; species Breviolum minutum. Next base: position 40,535 of record DF239633.1, read on the forward strand.
GGTTTTCTCGCCGGATTTCTGATCCCATCAACATGATAATGTCCAATTTCCATTGGGACCAACCCATCCCAACATCCCTTCACATCCCTTCACATCCCATTGGGAAAACTTCCCAAAAAAACTCAGTCATGATGAGCTCCTGAAGAACGGCTTGTTCAAGTTGATGGCCTCTCGAACTTGCCTCAGAAAGCTGTGAAGCTGTTTGATGTTGAGGCGAATTTTCTAACTCCAGATGCCCCGCGAGCTTTTTTTTTGAGGCATGGCCCAGGCGGCATGACGGTGTGTTTTGGAGACTCTTAAAACGTTACTACATTTCAAAAATGCCGACTCTCAGGTTTCGGAGTTGGAAAAAAATACATCAAGAGGCACTCGGACCAGTGGTTCATTTATGTTCATTTATGTTCATTTATGTTCATTTCGCTCGACCACATGTCTAAAAATTCTGGAGAAATCCATATCCAGCCTTCTCCAACGCTTCCGCAAGCTCCAGCATGGTATTCCTCGCATGGACCTGGCTTGCTTGCCCCTGGTTGCTTCAGATTTCTGCATCCATCCAAGACACCAACAAAGGAATCTGCTGAATTTTCCGACTCTCACATCTGGCCACAGGTGGCCATCTGTCACTGAGACTACGGTATCTCAAATATGTTCATAGTTTTTCTTAATTTTGCATCCATTCTGAACACCTTTTTCCATTTGCGGCTCCTATATAACTTATACCACTTGGTAGCTTTTTTAGAAAATGCTCCCTCCCGTTTAAAAAAAAAACGGCTATCCCTTACTTACCACCGAGAAAAACAACACACCTTTCCCCCACCAACCCCCACCCAACAACCCAACGGCTTCTTCAACAGCTTCAACGGCTTCGAAACGGCGAAACGGCGAAACCGCCTGGTGTTCTGCACGCAGATGGGCATCCTTCACCAGCTGGATCCGACGAGCACTCAGCTCCTTTCGGTGTTGGCGGATCGATCGATCCACTGGAAGTTGTGGAAGGGGCCGATGGTTTTTCCGATGGTTTTTCCGATGTTTGACCTATGTAACGTAATTGCTATATTAGTCAAAATGGTGTAAAGAAAAATGGGAGTATTTAAAAATGAGCCTTGTATTGTACAAAAAAAACATGTGAGGTTTCCAGAAAATTGACTGTTTTTTTTGTTCAAAGGCAAAGAGTTGAAAATAGCTATAAATTCAGTTGTGTCATTACATGTAAACAATACGGCCTCTTACTGCCACAACCCACTGCCTAGTTGGAATCAAAATCTCTGAATGTGACCTTCTTTCCACCTCAAAAGCTATCAAACAAACTTGTTGTAGTAGGGCATCGCTTTCTTGTAGTTCAGCTAGTAGAGTCAGCCCAACCAGAAGAAAATCAAACAAAACGTGGATTTCCAGCAGTATTTTAATCGAACCCAACCATACCACTGAGGCAACTAGTCACTAGTCCTCTGCATCAGCATTGCGGACCTTAGGCCAAGCAGTTTTCTTATTCACCTTTTATTGGCATTCAAGAAATGACCTACGGTGGATGGTTCAGAAATCCAGCACCAGTTGATATGGTAAATATCCCATTATTTATAGGGGTTTACACAGCTCAGGTGGAGGAGGATTGCTTCCATCAACAGTATGAAATCATCTTCTAGTTGGTGGGTCTTTCCCCACCAAAAATTGGAAAAATATGATCAAACTGGGGATCATCTCACCAAAATTCGGGGTGAAAATCACAAGTCACAAGAATATTTTGAACCACCACGGAGCCTTATTTCCTCAGCCTGTTCTATTCAAGCCCCAACAAATGTCATATGATTTCGAATCTATGTTAGATCATCATTTTGGATGGACCAATTTTTCTTTGAATATCACCTCAGCCCATTTTCGGTGACAGCAAAGGCCAACTCACCCAACAAGGATCCCTGGCAGCGGTTGCCAAACTCAAGGACCCAGCAGTTTGCCTGGCGAGGTCGGAACCATGGCTGCACCCACCATCGACAGGGCTATCGGATAACAAGGGCCCCACCCAACCATTTCCCATATGTAGGGATGTAATCCTGTCCAGCTAAGAGACTTCGTGACTTCCAAAAACGTTTGGACGTTTTGGAAACATCTTTTGTGGTTTTGAAGCGAATCATCTTTTTGGTCTCTGTGAAAAAATGGTTTTAAAAACAAAGCCACTGGTATCTCTATGATGCCCTGGTATAAGAAACACACCACAGACACTTCTCTGGTCTTGACAGGTCGTGATGCTTGATTTTTTGCGAGAATACACACAGGAATCTATCCTCAATACTGTCAGGAAATAAATAAGAATAACTTCCAGGAATAGCCCATGCATATGAGTAGATGACAATAAAATATCTTGTAACATCATGTAACATCTATAGATATCTATAGACCATAGATACATAGTACCAACAGTCAATCTCAAACATCAAAGCTGCCTCTCAGCTATGACGGTAATGTCCTGGCAAACCCGCTGAAGGTGGCGAACAATTTCCGGCTGTGAAACCACCGGGCTTTTTGGGAGGTCCGTTGTTCATGGCTATTTCAGACGTAATTCATAGATCTTTGACCGGTATTCTTGACACCTTTTTCTTGTTGACCCTGAAGAAATAAGACACCAAATTGACTTTAGCTCGAAGCTTGGAGTTTTACATGGAAAAAAATGCCGTGGAATCACATGGAAAGAATTCAACATTCACTTTTCATAATTGGAAGCAAAAAGTCAACTCAAAAAGTCCGATTTTTCCCGCTGTTGATGGCTTCCGCCTCATCCGCCTTAGCTTGGGGGCCGGATGCGTTTGGAGTTTGTCTTGTCTCAGGTTCCTTCACTTAAGATCTTCATGGAATTGACGGGCCACGGGCCAAGAAATTGCTGTAGACTCTACAAAATGAGTTTGGACCTTGAACTCCCTGAAAAAAATGCTAAGTTGCAAACCTGTTCGTAATCGTGATTGAAAACAGCTACCACTTGTCGGTTCCGAGAAAACCCCTCCAGTCACACAACAGGGTGTTCCAGCAGGTAACACCCAGCAACAAAAGGCGCAATATATTCATACGCTGGAAATCGTAGGTCTGGATTTTGAGTCAACCTTGCTTTTAAGGACCACGGCACCACTGTTTCTTGTGTATTGACGCTGCAAACATAGCAAGCGCATGCGCTAAGGGTCCCTAGCAACAAACCAAGAATCTCCCGTGAAGGTTTGTAGCTTCAGATAAAAAAAAAACATGGTCTTCCAGTCACACCTACCCCTGTGATTTGGAGGATTCTGGCAGCTCTTTAGCTCCTCAGCCCAGCTCACCAATGCTCACCAAAAATCACTGCCTAGACACCCAACCAAAGATGCATCCAATATCTTTAGTCCAGGTGATCACAAGTATCAATACGGCTTGCCTGCCCACCCATCATTGAATCATCCATTGCTGCCCAGTTGCAGTCATAAAGGTGCCATCACCTAAAAGCAGAACCGAAACCATGGCCGGCGAAGAGCCCTCATAACAAGGGGTTCATGTTGGTAGTTGGTGGTTGAATAACCCATTTGAAAAATATGCTCGTCAAATTGGATGATCTCCCCAAAACTACCTACCAGTAGGTTGGTATTGCATGCCTGGCCTAGTTACTTGTTCATGTGTATTATATTGTATCATTGTAATTGTACACCATGCAGTACCATTATGGAGTGGGCAAAGGCCACAAGGAGATGAGTTGAAGAAATTGGACATAAGCGAAAATCTTGGGAGAAAGCAAAGGACTATTGCAACTACTGGTAGCTTGGTGCACTTTTCATGCATTAACATGTCGTGGTGACTACCTCACCAGGCTCGAACGGAGACTCATAATTAATGGGAAGTTGCGCTTAAGATGTGGGAATGCCGCAATCAATCATCACCATTCATCACCATTCATCACCTTCCCAGTCCTCAATTTTAGAGTCTACATGGTGGATATGTTTTTTCCTAAATTGAAGGATACACCCCCGAAAACTAACATGGAACCTGAAAATGAGCCCCTGGAAGAGGAGATTCCTATTAAAAACCAGCATTTTTAGGTTCCATGNAACTAACCAACCCGAAACTAACGTACGTACGTAACGTAAGAACGTACGACGTACCGTAGGTAAGTACGTAACTAACTTAACTAACTAAACTAGTTACTTAGTTACGTCTATGTTATTTTTCGGGGGTGCATTTCTTTCTGGAAATGAACATATCCCGGATGTTCAACCTTCCTCCAAAATGTCACAAGTCGGCTTTTCCACTCTTCGCCGGAGTTGCGGGCCCCGCCTGACATCGCGGGAATGAGACTTTCTTCGCACTCCTTGCGGCCCAAAAGGTGCCAAGCTTGCAGTCGACTTGTCCACAAAAAAACCCAATGATGTAAGTCTTAAAAAAAAAATCGGACACACACCAAACAAAATGAAGAGAAGTCAAAAGTTTCTAGTGCCATCTAAGGAAACCCTATCAAATCATCGCATCCTTATTTGTTACTAACGATTCCCTAACCTCAACCCTGTAGGACCCCCTCCTGAAAGGTAGGAGCTCCGCTGTCGAAAATTACAGCGTCGAAGAAGGTTGGCTAATTTTTTCTGAGAAAATTCACCATTGAAAGTTAACAAGGCTTCTGAGACTGTCATACTTCAATTTCTGGTTGCTTGATTGATGTTGCTTGGCTCAAAGGGTTTTGAAATACACAAACGTCCTTTGGTTAACAGTTTCAGTGCAATTCACATGGCCATTCAATTTAATGCGTTTGGACAACTTTCAGTGTGAATCAGCAGATGATGCTGCTTTTTTTTGCCTCATGATGTCATTGCTGTTTTTTGTTGTCCATTTTATTTCTGGATGATGATAAGATTGATAAGTCTCTTGGGGCAGGAGGAAACGCCTCCGTGTCTAAAGACGAAGCCCCTTGAGCCATAAGAATCAAAAATGTCAGGCTTGCTGTAGAAAAGCAGGTTCAAGCTACAGGCCGTGAATTCTGATGGTCGTTACATGATTCTACCTGCTGGAAGTTTTCCCCGAATTCGCCCCTGAAATGTTTCCGGGATCGTCTTCCAACCCATCATTTTTCAGGGAGCTGTTAAACTTCGGGAGGGCAGCATATTTGCAATCTATTCCAGGGAAAAACCATCATTTTGCCTTGAAATTTTGAAACCAAAATTGAGATTGCCGAACAACATCCAATGAAAATATACATTTTCGACATGGTGAAGTTCCTTCTTTTTGACATCTACGTAGTACTAGCCGCTGATGTTCAGATGGTGTCAGATGGTGTCATTAAAGGTTGGAAATCACAGCACGGTTACAGCTGTTACAATCACTGTGCGAATGGTGTGATAAGATGAAATGATACACTGTACTCATTGTATCATTCTGTGATATCTAGATCCTACACAAATCTCATCTTGGGTCATGGTCAGTTAAAGTCTAAATACTATCAATCACTACACAGTATCACGGTGCAGAAGATGTTGTGAAGTTCAAGTTCAATGAACTTCAGTTGTTTATTCTTTGCAAACCCAGGACCCTCAAATGCTCCGTTCTTTTTTCTTTGAAGCAACCAATTTCTCCGCCGCACAACTCTTTGGTGGGCATCATTGGGGTTAGATCTACTGAGTCATATCTCATCAAAAAGCTTTACTTGATGTGTCTAGGATCTCATCAACATGTCAGCTAACATAACATATTTTCCGTGCTACTGGGATGTTCATCTCAACTTCTAGTGGTTGCAAGTGATACCCTCTCCAAAACTAAGATAGTCCATGAAAATGGGTCATCCTAAAAGGAAACTAGTCTTCCAACCATTGATGTTGAGGTGTTATATTAGTTTCAGGGGGGTAAGTGATCGGTATCACGTTGGCATAGCACACTCGGACCTTATCTGCAGGCAGCCAGAGCCATCCCTGGCGGAAGAGAAGTCGCAAAGAACCTCAGCCGTTCTGCAGAAACCAGGGCTACTAAGCTGGCCCCTGGAAAAATGATGGTTTCAAGTTTCAAGACCTCCTTCCTTTTCAGAGGGCCTATTTTCAGGGGCTAGGGTTAAACTTTGGGGATGAATCCATTCCTTATCTCTTCAAAGGTTTCATGTCTATGTGAAGGTGTTTACATTATCTGACAATAATAGTCAAATAGGTCAAATTTATAGTGTATATACATACCAGGTTGTCCATCTCCAAATCATTATGCAATTGCAGCCTTGCTACCATCTCAGAAACAAATTTTCAGATGCAGCTACCCCCCGGGCCCAAGGATGCGATCGGCTTGTCACCATCAGGTCGATGGTTGGGAGTTAGATCGAAATTATTGGTGTTCCCATTACCCCCTGAACGCTAACATACTGTTGGTGGCTGAAATCCTGCACCAGTTGAGATGGTAGTGTATCCCATTATTTGCAAGGTTCTATATGTCCCAGGTGGTGCAGGAGTTCTTCCATCAACAGTATCCCTCAAAAATTAATGGGACTGGAAGATGATTCATTTCCTTATAAAATGGTCCCATTTCCTTATAGGACATTTGTTGATTTTGGGATGGCTAATGAGTCTTCCCCGCTTCCCTCTCAAGTTTCGCTGTTCCGCCTCTCATGGACGCCTTTCTTGCAAAGGCTGCTGGCATACCTCTCTGAGGTATTCATGACGCAAACGGTGAGCAAAAGTTTTCAACAAAAAAAACGAAAACACCTCATGAGAAGTTTGGAGTGGTGTCTCAGTCAGTCACCTTCTTAAAACATGTTTCGATTCAAAGACGAAAAAAAACATGAATTACATGTAACATGCCATAGCAGCAATTTGCATCATTTCTACATATTACTAAGGAACGTCCACATCCAACCTTTCTTCGACTCGTTTTTGGCAACAGGGCACTGCAGTTCTTTCTCCGCCAAACAGCGGTGAATCCAGAGCTCACGATCACGCGCCAACTGGGTAAAGGAATCAACTCAAAACGTGGAATGAAACGCTGATGGAACAAATCCATCGTTCACCAGTTGAGGTTGGTGGTTTATCATACATTCTTTACAAGGTTTTAGCACCATGCCAGGTGGTTGGGAATGGGATTTTTGAACCATCAACACTATGACTTCAGGTCCTTGGGTAAAAACAGGATGAAACTCTAGGTGACATGATCTCATTTCTCGACTAGTTGGTGGTTGAACAAACCCATGTGAAAAATATGCGCAAGTCAAATTGGATCATCTCTACAGGCAAAAATATAAAACATCTGAAACCACCACCTAGATATGGATCATATCATTTAATAATATATCAATCATATAACCGTCTATATATATGTTAATTAGATCTACTACACCTTATGATGTTTTAACAACCCAAGAGTTTTTTGGCATTCCCAAAATCGCCACCAACAAACATCTCGGGGTTTCTGGATCGAATCTGCGGCCTCCTGTAGTTTTCTCCATAATGCGCTGATGATGCTACCGGCCTCGCGGGCGGTCGGATTTTTTTCCCGGAGGGCCGTGCATGGGGATGCAAATTTTATGAGAAAATAACGTCAAAACACTGTAAATTACGATGTTTTATGGCTCCAACGTGTCTGAAACCTAGGTAAAACACAAGTTTTTACATTTGTGGGATAGACATTTAAAAAACATTAAGAAAACCAAAAAGAAACAAAGGAACATTAAGAACACCAAAAAGCAAAAGAACATTAAGAAAACCAAAAAGGAACAAAAAACTATTTGATCAGTAAGCTATTTGACTTCTCTGTAGGAGAGAAGCCATGGGGAAAACCAAACACCTCGAGAAAACCAAAAACCAAAAAACCAAAACTTTTCAGAGAATGTTTGGTCTGAGGCTCATGTTTGGTTTTTTTTGGTTTTCCTCGAGTTTTTTTGGTTTTTTTTGGCCATGACCTTGAAAAAACTAAAGAAACTCATTTTTTTGGTTTTTTGGATAAATTGATGGTTAAAGACTTGTGAAAAACCAAAACAACTCAGGTCTTTTTTGGTTTTTTGCATGGATTGTTTTTACATGTCTTCTAAAAATCTGTCCAAAAAAACCAAAAAAGACCTGAGTTTTTTTGGTTTTTTTGGCTTACTTCAAGTAAGAGTTCCTTCAAAAAACCAAAAAAACCTTGAGTTTTTTTAGTTTTTTCAAGGTCATGACCAAAAAAAAACCAAAAAAACTCGAGGAAAACCAAAAAAAACCAAACATGAGCCTCAGACCAAACATTCTCTGAAAAGTTTTGGTTTTTTGGTTTT
>DF239633.1:49608-87029 GCA_000507305.1 Breviolum minutum Mf 1.05b.01
GGAAGAATCTTCAATATGACCCCATAATAAAAGAAACAACAAAATCCAAAATAAACAAATGAAAGAAATTAGACGATTTTATTCTTCTAAATTCATTTAATGTAATGACATGGTCTGCACTACGGCTGCCTAGGGCACTTAAGTTACTTAATTTCTTCATTGCAACCAGAAAGAAGTACTATAATATATTCAAAAAAAGAATCAACTTTGACAAATTCGCTCAGTGAAATACAAACAAACGATTAGGTAACATAGTACAAGCGATCTGCACCATAGAACCCACGCTAATATTGAAGCAAAAAACTTGCGTTTTACCTAGGTTTCAGACACGTTGAAGCCATAAAACATCGTAATTTACGGTGTTTTAACGTTATTTTTTCATAAAAATTACATCCCCACCAACGGCCGCTCTCTTTTTTTTTCCCATGCCGATTTTTGTTGTTATACAGGGACCACATGAAATAGGACACCAACCCCAACAATGCACTACTAGTTGGTGGGTTCAACCTTGAACAATATTACAGTAGTCAAAATGGGAATCTTCCCCAAATAGGGGTCAACAGAAAAAAAATATTTGAAACCATCACCTAGATTAATAAGGATTAAAATCCCTCAAAATTACCCATATATAGATTTGAATTTGCATTGTTTGTATCCCCCCAACAAAAAAAAACTGGTGATTATTTTAATGATCCCTGTATACATTAAATCCATTTTGGTTCTTTTGAAGATGGTGAATCTGCATCTTTCATTTCTTCTTTTAATAAATCTTCATGCGAACCCAACAAATCTTGATTGGGCCACAAAAGTCGACCACTTTTTCCGTGCCTGTCGGCCCAAGCTGCTAGCCATCTCCAGCAGTTCCACGATTTGGTGCCTTGGAAGCTGTGGCAATTCTTCCAAGGTTCCAAGTGGGGGTTTCCAAAAATAGGGATACCCCAAAATGGATGGTTTGTAATGGAAAACCCTATTTAAATGGATGACTTGGGGGTACCCCTATTTTTGGAAACACCCAAGTCTTGTTACTTGGAATCTGTAGAAGCTACTGTTGGATGGCAACCAGAAATCCGGGATCCACTCACCAGTTGAGGTTGGTAATTTTTATCTCATGATTTAGAGGATTTTTATAGATTCCAGGTGGTTGGGAATGGGATTTCTGAACCATCAAAAAGTAAGACAACCTTCTCATAACACCAACGTTGGGATAAGTTTGGAGTTGGAAGGGCTGAGGGTTGCGAGAGGCATGCTGCTGCAAAGGATTTGGATGTTTGCTTCGCGAGTTTCATACTTCACAACGTGATTGAGCTTCCAAACACAACCACTGCTGTGGCCAACACGGCCTGACAAAAGGCTGTAGCTTTTGTCTATCAGCAAGGCAATCAGAAGCTAGTTTTCTCTACCCCATCTTAAGGAATATGAGTCAAACTGGATGATTTTTCCCATTTTAGGGGCTAAAGCGGTTAAAACATATTATGATTAAAAAAACTACCACCGGCAACTTGTGAAATGAAACCCTTATGGAATCCCCACTTCCGCAACGCCTCGATCTTGGCCATGCCATCTGTCTCTGCAGCCGTGCCCGATGTGCCATTGGCGAGGGTGGGAGCACCCTGTGCACTGAGTGATGCTCGCAGTGAGGCAAAAAAAAAACACCACAAAATCAAGGCAACCCAAAAAGCACCCAACACCGAAACGCAGAGTACCAGACTACCATCATCTGCCTTAAAAAAAGAGATACAAGCGTTCGACCTTTCACACCCCCAACACACAGGAAATCACCCCAACATCACCGAAAATCACCCCCACTAGCCGACTTCCTACTACCGACAGGCTCAACGGAAACTTCGGGGGCGGCTGTAAAACTCTCAGAGCGGCCCACATAGATCCAAGCCTGATTCTGCTCCAGAGTCCTGGAACATTTTTCAGAATCAGCCCATTTTTGGTGCTGATTAAAAACTCAAATGTGATTCAAGTTGACTTGAAACTTGGCAAAAATGATCATCAATGATCATAGAAATGTTCAACCCCCCACGATGCGATCGGATTGTCAGTCACCAGCCTTTTGTTAAATTCTGGGGGGATGCCCCCCAAACTAAAGCTTCATTGAATCCTGGTTGGGGAAACCAAATCTATCCAAATCATCATTTTCCAACCAACCGCGAACCAGGAGAAAAATCCAAATCCATCCAAATCATCATTTTGTCACGAGAATCAGAATCAGTTTACAGATGTTTACTAAGCCAACAGAAAAAAAAACCTGCAAATTTCCACAAATCGTCTCCTGGAATTCCAACTGGTGGCCTGCCGGGTGGTTCACGTTTTCAGCCCTTGAAAGGTCACCCATTTGTGCATGAAAAAGTGGTTGGTCACGACTTGAAGAACCGGAGATTTATCTATCCTTTTTAATGATAATGCAGTAATACGTTATTATGTATGCTGATAGTATCTCCTCACTCACTGGGGCAACATATTGGAAGGAATTTCTTCGCATGAGTGGGGATATTCAGCTTCTGAGTTGGACAAAAAACTCTCAACCCTGTGACTTTGCAAAAATACATCTTTTCAGGGCCGCTCGCAAAGCCGCATGCTCATCTTGGCCAAAATGATCCCCAGTTGACCCACGGAGAAAAAAACACTCGTAATTTCCATTCTACTGGTTGGTTAAGAACAGGATCCATATAATAATGGTTTATTATAATCCCCACATAACTGGGTATAGTCCCCTATACATATACAAAACACTAAACAACCAGGGTTTTTTTCATTGCTGCGGTCTCTTGAATCCAATGGCGCTGCCTCCTTGTGTGACAGCCCCAAAACAAAGAAAGTGAGCATGACTCCACTGTACATCTTCCATGTCGCCTGCAAACATGTGAAACTACTACCGCCGTACAAATCTCTTGACGTGCATATAGGAAGTTCCCGTTCGATGATAATCAGATTGTTGAAAGTCGATCGTAATGTGAGCTTCAGTTCGAGGAAGGTCAATGTTGTCAATCGAAAAATGTTTTGTAGCTCCATGAGCCGTTTGAGAAATCTGCATCAAGACCTCGTCACAGTGTAACAGAGTGGGTCGTATGGTGAAGCCCCCCCTTGCACCCTTGACTCCCAAGTGAGAAAGACATAGAGTTTGTCCACTGTATTCAATCGGTACAAGATGGTTTCCAAACAGCTTAGAAACGTACTTTAAAGCAAACTCGAAAACGCGAAGAGTCTGGTGCATCAATCTTGGTTGCAACGCTAAGCTTGGATCTGCTGGCCCTTCACCCACAAGTTTTTAAATCGGATTTGTATTAAGCGAGCTGGCCACATTGACCGGTGGCAAGCAGTTTGTCGCCAAATAAAAATCGAGAAAAAGTTCCAAGTAAGTGATGCCTGGGTCGTCATCCTGTTTTTCCGGCGGCCACTGAAGTTTACACAGCCACATGATTAAACGTCGCGTGAAGGTCTCAGTGAAGTACATACACTTGATCAACTCCGGTGTGAAGTCGGGTATAGCCGGGCAAACACAGCGTTGTTTGGGCCATTTATTTAATGCATCAAAACGATCCACAAATGGCACTTCATTTTGATCTCCAAGTTTCGAAAAAGCAGTTTGAAAAGAGGCTACCATCCCAGTGATGTAGAGGAAAAAAATCTTCAAGGTTTCACTTTGTTGCTCATCAAACTTTTTAATTTGATTATGCATATTTGTAAAACCAGCCCCATCAGAGCACCAGCGGTCTAGGACATGGGTCATCAGAGGTTCGGTAAGAGCAATGAGGTTTGTCCTGTTTCGAAAAAAACCCCATAACGGATCTTCCCTCAAAAACCGCAAAATCGTCCCCAGACAACAAAGGCAGCAAGATTTTTCACGTTTCAAAAAAGGATGGCAGCCAAGCACATGGTGACCAAAGAGGATTACGACCCCAACACGGCAACCAAAAAGACAATGGCAAAAGCAAAACGCGGAGGATTCATCAAGTATCCAAATCCTTTCATGACTGTGAAAGGCCCCAAAACCGATAACCCTCATGAAAAGCTGAAGGTAGGCAACAAATGCATGAAAGATCCGCACTTCGGCTGACCAACAAACCTTTCTGCCAGAATGACCCCTAAGCGTTATATAGACACAACATCTAACCTGACCATCATCAAGTCGTGACGAAGTGAAAATCAAAATGGCTCCAAAAGATGTGAAGGGCATTCCAAGACACTCTCCTGTGTCTTCCCCCAACACCTGATTTGCATGGACTTTCACTCCCTCGCTCTCTTTCTTCAGCACTGGAGCCTTTGGTTGTGAAGGCGCGGCTGCCACTTGCCACTGGTCAAAGCGCATTGCTTTTCCCTTTCCATGATGCGACTTCGCACCTCGGCCCGCTGGTTCGCTCTTGGGCATCACTAAGTGCCGTCTGTCGCTTGGAGCTTCAGCCAAAATGGCTACGGAATCCACAAAGCTTTGGGATTCCCAGGAAGAACATAATACGAAAATGTCATCCCTGGCAGTTTTTCTTCTGGGTCCCATATGGAATCGTAGGAAATTGATATCTCATCTGTTTAGGATCATTCGTGGCTCTTTCCAGTTGAATCCCGTTAACTGGACAAGTCCAATCTGCCATGGCATGCAAAAGGTGGTGCTACTTCAACGTACATTGTTTATCTATACATACGTACGTAAATCCATCCATACCGCATACTTCTTAAGGTTGCACAACACGATGCACATTGCGACGCTGCGAAGCACGGACATGCGAAGAATGCCCCCAGTGAGATAGCAAAGCTTTGTTCATGGTAATAGAAGGACTGTTTTTTGCAAAGAGTTTCTTGGCTCATGAATATGAACCAAACAAAAAACATCTAGAATTTTGCTTACACAAAATTCAATCTCCAAAAAACCATGAGAAACAAAAAATCAAAAAAATCCACTTCCCCATGTTCTGAACCAAACAACCAAAAAACAAGCTCCCTAAACAAGAAAAAATCCAACCAAAATCATCTTTTTCGCCATGCCATTTCCCTGCCTTGTCTTTGCTTAAATCTGGAGCCGATGACCTTCACCGAAAGTGAAGCCGGTATTGAGAGGAAGGTAGTGGGAGAGGATATCATCCCAGTTAGCAAATGGTTAATAAACCCTATAAATGACCTTTTAAATGGGTGTCATTCTTCAAGATTCCAAGTCTTGTTATAATACTTAGAATCTCTAGTTGGTGGTTGAACCAACCCCTCTGAAAAATATTAGTTAAAATTGGAAATCTTCCCTAAGGTTCGGGGGTGAAAATGAAAAATATTGAAGAAACCACCACCTAGATAACCATGGTTTGGTTAAAGTCCCCTAAGGGACCCCTTCCAAATGGGCTCTTCATGGCTGAAATAAACTGGGGTCATCCTAACCACGGATCCTAAATGGGATGATCCTCCAAGTACCTGCTGGGCACCCCTGACGGCGAAGGAGATTGACCAATGACTGACGCGCAGGCAAGGGCGCGGGCGCAACACCAACCAACGGCTTAAAACTCGTGGTTCTTTTTGAGAAGAAAAACGTTTGGCAAAGATTCCTGTGCAAATTTCCTATAATTTCTAAACCTGAATTTGTTGGTCATTTTGGGGGGGGATTCCCTTACAATCACCACCATTTGGGGTTGACCAACCGGCGGTTTGGTCCTCATAATTTGCCCAGAAAGATGAATCGTTTGTTAAATAAAAACTGTTGAATTCCTCCCTACCAAACAAAATCTCTACATACACAAATGGCTCCGTGACTCATCAAACTGAAGATGAATGATAAAAATCTGATAATATGATATATGGATTTTGGATTCGCATGCGTGCTGAAGTTCAGCAGAAAAAAATCCGCGGAGTGAGGCACTGTTCTAAGTGCCGACTTGTTAGGGGTGATAAGGCATCTGATGAAACAATGGCATCTGCTGAAATGCCAAAGGTGACAAGCCATATCAAACACTACTTATGAGTCTGTAATTATATAAGCGGACCGTGTCGCTGAGCTTCACAGTGATTCTGACTCAAATTTAATGCAAATCTTACTTACAGACAGCCAAAATTCAACCAAAACTCTAAACTCTACCCTCCAGGGAACTAACATATCCCCCTGATAAGGCATATTTGAAGATGATTTTCCTTTTCTTAGGTGGGATATGTTAGTTCCCTGGAGGGTAAATTCCGCCCCTTCTTTTGCTTCAAAAAGAAATAAACCTGGTCCTAAAACACCACCACCGACGAGGACGGACGACGACCCAACCACCTGAGGTCCTGGGTGATACTGGAGCCTCGGGTCGGGTCACATCTCAAGGTTTCAGCCAAACCTCGTGGGGTGAGGTATCCAGGTACCCTCCCTAAAACCTAACGAACTGGTCCCAACCAAAAAGGAAAGGAACTTGTCTTCAATCTTCAATTTTCAGGGGCTATGTATATATATATATATTATGTGAGTTTCAGGGAGGGTAGAATTTGTTGCACATCCAATAAATTGAAGAAACGAAGAAAAAGCAATGCTTGTGATGTCGATGCCTGTTTCTTCATTGGTTGTTTTCATCGTTTGTTTGTATCATGTCTTAGTTCCTTTTGGTAAACTCGCAGTGACATCATTTCGTCCTCCTTCAAAGCCTGAGGATCCCAAACAGAAACTATCTGGAGTGAAGGCGCCGTCTGTGCCTCGGGGATCCAATGTCATGAAGGACCAGGGATGCATGATCTCATTTAGCATCCCAAGTCACAAGTCATTTTCGGGGTCGGACACATCGAATCTAATGCGCCATTGCAGCGGAAATTTCATCCTAGAAAGGTGTCAGGAAACACAGATAGTTCTGTGAAACCTTTCAAAATTGCAAAGGGAAGTGCTAACCAAAGGAATCATTTTTGATTGGGATCTTATCAACAAATTGTATGTGCCCAAACGATTCTAGTGTATACCTTAGATACTCCTTATTCCTTAGATACTCCTTAGATCTAGCCCCCACCAAGTGACAGTGACCACCCAGTAACAGTGACCACCAGGTTTATTCCAATGCTTTAGTAAGGGCTGGTGCCCCGAAAAAATAGATCCAATGTATACCCTGTTCCCTTTTTGAAGCATTCAAAAAGTTTCTGAATCCAAGAAATCACCAACAGGACCCACGGTCCACGGACCCCGAAAAAAAACCTGAGTATCTATAAGGTGGGCCCCTACTAGTTATAAGTAGGGTCATAACCCCTATAAATGGCCGAAAATAACTGGGGTAACTGGGGCTATTTCACCCTACTTATATGGGTTGAACACTCCATTTATAACTTGTAACTCGGCCCACCTTGTAATAGCTCGGTTGCAACTTACGGTAACGGGGGTCCGTTGGTAGACTCAAAGCTTGCCATCTGTTTCTGTCAAGTCACAGGTCCTGCCACCTCTTCCGCTGGAGGTGGAGCCAATGCCAAAGCGATGTTTCTGTCAAAGTGGTCCACAAGCAACAACGTCCACGGAGATTTTGGGGATGTCTCCCAAGAAGATATAATAACAACCATAATCATCACCATAAGCATATAATAACCATAATCATGACCATAATCATAAACACGATCATAACCATCACCACTACAGGGACAACAACATCATCATCATCATCATCATCATCATCATCAGCAGCAGCAGCAGCAGCATCATCATCATCGAGCGCCATAAACAAAAGGTAATCTTTCCACTCATGAAGATCGAATTCATTTTGCAGCACCTCCTAATTTGTGGTCTCAATCATGCCCCAACAAGAAGTCTGTCATTGTATTGTTTCTTACTGTTTTGTTCTCACTGCCGACACCTATCATGCAATAAAACGGCAACCTTCAATGAGCTTTCATGAGAAGTTGAAACTCAAAAATGGCAGCATGGTTGTTGACTCGATACCATAAGAAGAAACACTCACTTCCCCCTAAAACTCACATGGCAAGCTGGAAAATCACCATTTTTTTAATAGGAAATATACATCTTCATTATTTCATTCATGGTTGACAATTTCCATTTAGTCATCGTAAAGTGTTCCGAGTTGTACTTGGCCCCATGGCTCATGAAAACAAGCCGCCAATTAGTTAGGGAAACAAACAGGAGCTCCCTCCATTATCAGTCCTGATATTAGTGAGGTGCTCTTGCAATTCCTCCAAGGGCCTCCAACGGACAATTCGGAATTCGGTGCAAAAAAACACTCCCACCGACGCCAACAATGAAGGTGTTGGTTGGTTCAACGTTTTCAATTTTGGGGTGATGTTTATGGTGCAAAATTGGATGAAACCCACTGCCTAGTTGGAAAATGATCTGTTGCAAGTCATGTTAATGATGTTAATGTCCCACACTCCACCTGGAGAGGTTGCGATCCTCGTTTTCTCCATCGCGATCAGCCTTTGCGATTTACAAGTCAAAAATCAAGGATTTTTTGGGGAGATCTCAACAAAACTACTGTTTGATGGAAGAAATCCCAAACAACTGCCTGGGATGTATATATACTGTAAAACCTTGTAAATAATGGGATAAACTACCAACCTCAACTGGTTAGCCGGGATCTCTTCCATCAACAGTATTGATCAACAACCTCACCTGAGAAAGTTTCCACAAAAAAAAACTCCGCGATTACTTGCTGGTCTACTTGGACGCGTTTAGGACAAATCAAGAGCAGTGACTCACTGCCCAGCCAATTCTGCCTATGTACCAGTAGGGGGTCGGGTCAAAACGGCTTAGAAATTTCAAAGTCCAAAATCCAAAATCCAAAACGGCGCCGGCTACAAAGTGAAGAATGGATACATGATATCTACATAAACTGCCAAAATCCCAAATCCAAAACTCTACCGAAAAGTCTGGATTTTGGATATGGTATATTTTGGATCTTGGATGGGTGAATTCCCTGACGGTGGGAACGTCCGAGGCTCGATTTTCCGGGGCCCCAGAAATCCGCGTTTGGTGTTTTTCTCCATCTCTTTTCCCGTTTGTGGTTTGTATTGTTTTGGTGGTCACGCATGCCGAAACCTGTTTTTTTGCAAGTCGTGGTTGCTGTCGTTGTTGTCCTTGTTGTCCTGATTATTGTTCTTCGTCTTGTTCTTCTTGTTGTTCTTCTTCTTCTTCTTGTTGTTCTTGTTGTTGTTGTTGTTGTTGTTGTTGTTGTTGTTGTTGTTGTTGTTGTTGTTGTTGTTGTTGTTGTTCTTGTTCTTGTTCGTTGTTGTTGTTGTTGTTGTTGTTGTTCTTGTTGTTGTTGTTGTTGTTGTTGTTGTTGTTGTTGTTGTTGTCGTTGTGGTTGTCGTTGTCGTTGTCGTTATTCTTCGGCCTTCTTTATGTATTCTTTGCCTGCTGCCCTCCCCTCAGAGCGTGCTAGCTCTTAAGAAAATGTGAAATGATGTACATACCTAGTTGGTGGTTTTGACCCATCAGAAAAAATACCAGTAAAAGTGGATCATTTCCCCAAGTAGAAGTAAAAGTAAATGAATATTTGTATTTGTATCCATTACCTAGATACCCTATTAGCTACTTGAAAAAAACTTGATTTTGTCTTGCATTCGTCAAAGTGGCACCGAATTCTCGCATGACCAATGGATAGCGTTTGGTCCGAGGGTGATCCCAAGATGACAGGTAGGTTTCACGAGAAACATGCATCCCAATTGCCGGAAAATTGATCGGAAAAAAATGTGTCAGGATTACCCCAATCCCTTCATGATGAACAATCATATGTTAGAAATTCAATCAAATTTCCATCCATGTCTCACCATTTTCGCCCTTTTTCAGGAAGCAGAAGCCGGCAGCCTGGCCTCCAAGTTTAAATACAACGGGGAGCTGTATAGGCCTCAGCGACATCATGTTCATGGTTGTTACAGCGCGGCAACAGGTTTTCCTTGTACCCTCCCTAAAAACTAACATGGCCTTAGCCTCTAAAAATGGTGGTTTCCTAGGAAACCACCCACGAAGTTTAACCATAGCCCCTGAAAAATTGATAGTTGGAACACCACTTTCCCTTTGGGAGTCGGTCACTTTTCGGGGGCGAATGTTAAACTTCCGGCAGGTAAGACTTTCAAAGACAGTTTGGAAACTTTTTCTCAGTTGATTCTGGCTTGCGAAAATCAATGCTTCGCCCTAAAATCCAAGATTTTGATCTAAAGCATTGGAAACAATCGCATGATGTCCGTTCAACGGCAGTCCCAGCAAAACTTGGGTTCTCGTAAAGGATTTCTAGTCTTTCATAGCCATAGCTGCTATGAGACCAGGAGTCCACAGGTCAAATTTTTCGGTGCAAAAAAGCTCCGCGTGGGATTGACAAAAAGCAATGGATTTGTTTATTTTTTTGTAGGTTTTTTACCATCTATCTCATCACTCACCAAATAATCTATACCTAGATGATGATTTGATGGCGCTTTGATAAAAACGTGTCCTTTCCACCATGCAATCCTGGAAAGTGAAGTCATCTCACCATCTGGGTCGCCAGGCTTGGAGGAATCAGGGGAGATGCAGCAGCCTGGGTGAATCAGGGGACACTTTGGGTCAGGGGTTCCTGGGTTTTCCCTGTTGCAACTGGCTGAAAAAAAGGATTTTTTGTTGCTAGGTTAGGGGGACGTTTCTACCAAAAATAAGGCTCAAATCTAGAAAACTACTGTAAATAATCGAGGATTTTGTCCGATTTTTGCCTTTGGTGTATCTTGATTCTCCTTGTATTTCCTTGTGGCCTCAGTGTGAACACACATGCCGCCCTGCCTCTGCTTTCTGTTGCGACACCTGTGTCCAACTCAACTGGGGAAGACTCCTAAAGAATGCCCCGAAACGCCGAGTATCATATGACGTGATTCTAGAATGCGTAGTGTTCTGAAGCATTCAGGATCGTTGCACAGATAATTCAATTTTTTGGGCTAGTCAACCTACCCCCCCAAAAAAAAAACGGAAATAAAGGGCTTATCAACCACCATTGGTTTCCAGAAACCTGAAGAAACCCCACACAGCTGTTGGAATGTACAAACCAAAGCTACACTCCAACAACTCACCCTCAATGAGTCCCTTGCAGCGGCCATGAGTGTTTAACATCTTTGCGAAGATCTCAAGGGTCTTTTTTTACCGCCAGATCTTTAGCCCCACAAAAACGGCTTTGAAAAAAAAAAACTGTTTTTTTGGAGGGCACTTTTTCGGTTGCCCAAGAACCAATCCAGAAAGGGTTTTTTCCACCTTTCAAAAAAAAAGAAAACCAGCTCCGTTTGGTTGTCTTTTTTCGCAAATTGGTTGGTGACTTTAAAAAAAAGCCAAAGCCATCCATAAGAAGATGGCTATCGGCTATCCCCGCTGCAAGCTCGCTTATGGGAAACAGGAATCCAAGTCCGGGATTCATGTGTCGAAAAAAACGGTGGAAAAAAATCATCCAGGGAGCTATAAATACACCAAGCCACCATTCAGAAACCCGGCCGTAGCCGTACTGGAACCATGAGTCACTGATGGTTGTTTAAAAACGGGAATCCTGAGAAACAGTTCATTATAATCATTATTAATCCCCACTCAACTAGGTAGTAACGGTAGTATAATCTTAATATACCTGAAACAACCAGGGGCCCGTTTTTAATTGCTCAACTAGTATTCCCTACCGTTTATAAGGCACTTTTGGAAGTCGATGATTTTTCCCTTCTTCCCACCCCACACCTCTGGGCTCAGATCGGGAATGGCATCAGCCTGGAACAGGCTAGCTTGCACTGTGTATATATATATATATACATTGAATATATATATATATGTAGATAAATATAGAATATGGCTGCAAATTATATACGTCTACAGACAAACATGTGGCTATGTATATTATATACATAGCAATAACACTACATAAATAATCTACATATACAGTACGAGTAGTGTATAGACATTACATTCATCTTTTAATCTGACGTCACCACCAGGTTGTTCAGGATTTTTTGCGAACCAGGGTGATGATGTACAAGCATACAGCCCAGCTCATCAACATGCATTTAGTGTATTTAGATTTACATATGCACATATCATATGTGTGTATATATGCATGCAGTAAAAAAAAACGTACATATATGCATATATACATGTTTACATCCCAAAATCGTCAAAAACCGTACACTACAATATAATTCTATCATGTCATGAGTCATAGCTATATTTCAGCCCATGGTCCTGCAGAAAAACCATTTCGGCACCTCGGCGCTCCTGACGGCAAGGTCCTCACTGAAATTGGGCATCCCCCAAAAGCAAGGCCAGGGAAATCCATTGGGGTCCCAACCACCTCCGGAGTTGAGACATGTTTGTTGGACCCAGGAGGGATATCATTTCTCAAGCTGGTGGTTGAACCAACCCAACTGAAAAATATGAACGTCAAATTGGGAATCATTTTCCCAGGTAGGGGGTGAAAATAAAATATGTTTAAAGCCACCAGCTAGTTTCTGAATTTTGCCAAATCTCCAAAACATCCTCACATGATGTGAGCCACCATATATAGTACAAAATTCCATACCGTTTGTTGAAACCCAATGCTCCTCACGTCGAAGCACAGGTACCGCCTAAAGGGATTGGTCAGGAGTTTTTCGGAATGTTACAACATCGACAACCGAGACATATGGTTGTTCAGGATGCTTGTTTTCTCACCATTTTCTCAACATCAGGGAGCAGTAAAAATATGAATTCTACAAATGTCATCAAATGTCTAGAGTCTAGAGCCACAGGAAAGGTATCCAAAAAATTCAATATCTCGCATGTTTGGTTCTAAGAAGAAAATGCCACCAAGATGCTGAAAAAAGCACACCACAGGAAACAGAAGGCCTGGCCAGTGAGATTCAGCACTGTCAAGGTTGCATCACTCAGCATGGTGGGAAAACTTGGACAACATACTGTTGATGGAAGAAATCCTGCTAACCAGTTGATATGGTATATATATATATATTTATCATAATATCCCATTCTTTACAGGGTTTGATACATCCCTGGTGGTGCCATCAACAGTATATCGTTATAGTGACCAACTTAGAGACGCCACTTACCTCATTTTTTTCAGGGCCGAAGTCTTCCCCCAGATATGATCAGATTTGTGTTAGATTTTCACACATCTACCAGCAGTGATGATGCATCCAACAGGGGGGCCTCCAGGCATAATAACCCACCCCAAACAATGGACTATTAAGGGAAAATCCTTCCAATTTTACCATAGATTTGCATAGTTTTGATCCCCCACAAATAGATCATCTAATGACCCCTGTCAAACACGACCTGGAGAAACCCTGGGCTCCCCCGACTCTCGCGAGCGCCTGGGAAAGTGGTCACAACTGCAGCTGAACGGCTGACAAGAGACACGTCCAGTCAGCCTGAAGACTTGGATCCTTACTTACACCCCTGAAGATTAACGGCTGGAACAATAAACATGGAGGTGGATGGAAGATCATGTTCCTGGCCAAAAATGGGTGATTTGTAGGTTCCATAATCTACATCTTCCAGGGTGTAAACTAAACATCCATCTTTGGACAAACAAAGTACCAACAAGCCTGATATTTTCACATTTCTGATACTGAACCCCAAAGTTTAACGAATGGAATCAGAAGATGGAAACTCCAAGTTCGGTTCCTCTCCAAACTTCCAGGTGCCCATTTTCAGGTGAACCATTCCAGTGTATGAATCAATGAACGGAGAATTTCACCCAAAAAACCCTAGGTTTTTCGCGTTTTTTTTCACATCTGTGGCTGCCAATGAATTCATCTGGCTGCCCCACCTGAGCATCACCATGAAGACCTGCAAAGCCTCCTGAAAAACCACAAGGTTTCGAGATGGTTTTTGAAAAGCTGAGGAAATATTGTTGATGGTTCAGAAATCCGGCGTTCGCCAGTTGAGGTTGGTAGTTTATACCACTATTTACAGGGTTTTCTACATCTCAGGTGGTGCCGGATTTCTTCCAACAGTACCAACACCCAAGCTTGTAAGATTTGTGGGTGTGGGGGAAAATGCAATCAAAAAGGCCACTTGGATAGTGGGATGAAAAAGGGATGACAACTGTTTGATGATAATCAAGTTATATGTGGGATCTACCCCCCCACCCACGTAACAGTAGGAAAGTGCAGGTTTGGTTGGTAATCCCAAAAAAAAAGTGTCAGGGTGTCCAGAATCCAAACAAAAAAAAAACATGTCCTTTTGGTTTCCTATTTTCCTATAAAATTACCCTCCCTGAACCTCACTCACAGCAACAAGCCCCTGAAAATTGGTACTTTGGGAGACTATATACTTTCATTTTGGGGCCCCCACTGCGAACTCTTCGTCTCAAGGAGGGTAGATCATTTGGGTTGATTGAGGATTTAATTAACCGCAATCAATTGGCCTAGAAGTTTGGTTTTCAATATGTTTTTTTTCAGATGTAAAACATTGGGTGGAAAGACCTACAAATATACCTTTTGTAGTTGTTGCTTTTTTGCCATCCCTGAAACTAACGGTGTTCGCACTTCAAAATGGATAAATTGAAAGACGTGTCCCTTTCGGGGCCCGGCTTCCCGGCGGATGCTAACTGTTAGTTTCAGGGAGTGTATTTGTATTTTGAAATTGTCATACTCTCGGCCCTGCCTAAACACGGGGTGAACAATGGATTTCGCGAAGGTTAGCGTTCCCTTCATGAAAAATGAATAGATTACGTACTGGGGTTGAACATTGAACGGCAACCTCCCCAATGACATACCTTGTCATACCTTTTCATGCATTGACATTTTAAGCAACAGAAACAAAACCCTTGGCTGACATACCATGAAAAATTGCTGATAGCTTTCAGGTTCCGGGATCCACTGGGTACTGTAGTTGTTCGTCACCTGTATACACCCCCCCGAAAAGGAACGAATGTCCCAAGAAAAAAATAGTGACCATTTGACCATTTCAAAAGGAAATGAATCATCTGAACCAACCATCCATTCTCAGAAGAATTACCCTCCCGGAAACTAAGATATTCCCCTTTCTTAAAGCCACTTTTTGAGTCGATGATGTTCCTGAAAGCCCCTAGGTGGGATATGTGATCGTTCACTGGAGGGTAAACTATACTAGTTGGTGGTTTCAACCCATTTCAAAAATATTAGTCAAATTGGATCATTTCCCCAGGTAGGGATGAAAATAAAAAATATTTGAAACCACCACCTAGTATATAACCACCAGGGTCAACTGGTCAACTGGTCTCCGGATTTCAGCTCCCAAAATTCTCTCCTCCTGCTCTGTTGCACTGAGTCGAGAGGCGCGCAGCTGCCGTAAGCACAGTGCCATCTGGGGTCAATCCGACCGTCTCTGATCCCGATTCGATCGAAAAAACTTATTACATTCGGACTTGATGGAGGTGGAGGTTGTTCGGTTGTTCCCCTCCTTGTTTTGCACATCTTTTTTTTTAATCTGCTTTTTGATATAACAATTGTCAACAATTCATGACAATCACACTCCGGATTTTCAGGATCTGAATTCTATCAGTTGAATGTTCACAGAATCTGAGGTCTTCGGCCAAGCGTGGCGCTAAATCTTTGGTGCTGCTGGCATGCTGCGATACTACCTGGTCAACAATATGAAGTGGATGATCTACACGCCGGAAGTTTCAGGTAGCCCCCTAAAATATGATACCATCCCAACAGGAAAGGATCGTCTTCCAACCATCAATTTTCCAGGGACTTTCGCTGTTAAACTTCACAGGGAGTAACCTCTTCATCCCCAGCCACATAATCCTCTTATCCTCTTCCAGGGGATATGTAAAACTTCAGGGCTGTAGTTGTGATGGGATGAGCTTTTGAGATATTAGGGGATAGATTTAGTACACAAGAGACTGGCTTGCCTTGCAATCTTTGCACTTCAAAATCTAAAAAGAACACTGCAAACCACCAATCCAACTGCAAATTATTCAATATTCAATATGTTTACATAAGCGTGTACAATATGATCATACTCTTGATGGTTCACAAATCCAGCTTACCACCCTGGGATGGCGCAAAAAATGTTACAAAACTATAGATCATAACTGGTGCAGGACTTGATCCATGGACAATTTTTGTTAATTCCTATCCTTTCTCCCATAATGATGGTTCAGTGGAAATAGTTTCCCCAAAATTCAAGGAAACTTGGAGATACACCCATTTTCCACTGAAACCATGATTGTGGGAGTCAGGTTGTGATCCAAAAATTCTCTGGTGAGACACGAAAAAAAGCCCTTGGTTTAGAATGGGATCCTGATTTCATGGTTTATGAAATAATCCCCATATAACTAGGTAGTATTTCATCCCCCTCTATGATAAAAACAACCAGTTGAATATACCCCTAAATTCCCTATATAACCTATATACCCATTTATATATATAATTATAATCCCTTACAGTGGTTTATTTATATTATATACCCTAAACAACCCATGTTTTTTGCTCAGGTGCAACAAAGACATCTCGGCCCCCCAAAAAAGACATCAGCATCACCTCCAAGGCGTCGAGCTCCAAACGCTGACCTGAGATGGGCAGGGAGGGAGTGGAGTTTCCATCAAAAATTGAAAACCATAAAAAGGGAATGGTATATTTACCTACATGAAAACCATAAAGATCAACCAAATGTATAGGTACATATACCAAAAATAACTTTGGCTCGTACTAGGTGCCATGATCCAAAAACACCACCTTGTACACAAGGAATGAATAATATCTCATCTCCAGTGGTGCAGATTTCCATCAAAAATTGCATGGGACCGAATCCCAACGAAACCCCTTGAGGAAGTTGCAACCGAGCTATTAGATACTCAGGTTTTTTGTGGACATCCGTGGACCGTGGGTCCTGTTGGAGATTTCTTGGATTGATGGGATCAAAAAAAATGCCTGGCAAGTCGACCCTTTTTTGGGGGGATTGTTATTGTGAGTGACACGAACTCAAAGGTTATTAGTGACCTCC
This sequence comes from Breviolum minutum Mf 1.05b.01, assembly GCA_000507305.1. NCBI lineage: Eukaryota > Dinophyceae > Suessiales > Symbiodiniaceae > Breviolum > Breviolum minutum. The sequence continues at coordinate 66,470 of DF239633.1, forward strand.
AACTATATGGGATAGAACGGTCACGAATTGAATTGGATTATCTGGTGGGTGTAATTTGTCTCTTCTTTCTCTGCCATCTTATCCAACTTGCAGCAGTGATTTTGTTGTTTGTTTCAACTTACAAAAATCTAATGACACGGGAATTCGTCAAAAATGGTGAAGCCACCAAGCCTAGCCCCATCTCCAGGTGAGAACTCATGCACAGCCCATCTCCTCCAACCCCACCCCCACGGGCTGAGGCGTGTGGACTGCCCAGAGCCAAACTGGATTTGCCCCTGAGAAACATCTTGGTGGATGGTGAGGTGGATGGATGGGTTCAGGGGTTGGATCTTCGGTGGATCTATGGTTGCCAATCCCAAAGATGGCCCAATGGATGGCCTGACTGGGCCTTACTGATGAAGAGATGTTAACGGCCAGACTTTCACCCATTGGGATGGTTTTTTAAAAACCCAAAAATGTCTTTACTGGGATACTATCAAGGCAACCAACAACTTGCTCCAAGCCACGTCCCCCCACGAGAAACCTCTTGCAAAGAGACCCCTTGACAAACTGGCACTTTATACCCCTGATAAATCATCAAGAAAACACCTCATCCCGAAGTGTTATACAGGCGGAGTTCCCCTTGGAAAGCTTCAAGATGATTCCCTTTGCCGCAGAGGTTTCAATCCACATTTGTCTATTGAATGGAACTACGTGCGCTACATCTTCACATACAAATGGGACATGCATATGTATATTATATACATATGTTACATCTGTATGTATATTAATAATGTTGTATATATGTGAAGCCTAGAAATATAGTCATGTATAGTCTAGAATATGATAGTTGCATCAACTTGCATCTGGTTAGAAAAATGAAAAGTTGTGATCAACGCGCCTCTGTCTTCGAAATTCTAACCTGGGCAATCAACTGAAAAACTCAACCAATCCAGGGTGAGAGAGGGACGGTTTTCTTGAATAAGGTCCAAGGTGCAGCAACATTCAATTGGAAGCATTAAAAAAAGGACATGCCGCTAGAGCCTACCAAACCCTCAGATTTAATGCCATATATATATATGCGCAATCATGTCAAGTTTGTTGCCACCTTGATACAGTATCATGTCTCTTCATTGTCATTATCAAAGTCCAACAGTACTTGATATTAAACGAATGTCACTTGGATGTTGCTTATTTTGTTGGTTCAGTGTAATGTCAGCTTTGACCTTCTCAGTGTTCTCTGGTTGGTGGTTTCAATCCATCTGAAAAATACGCTCGTCAAATTCGATCACTTCCCCAAGAATCAAGGTGAAAATGGAGCTAAGGGGCCCCTATAAATGGCCGAAAATCAGCGGCCCCTATAAATGGCCTGGTTCTCATTTGTACACCCTGGAAGATTAACATGGAACATAATCATGGAGGCCTGGAAGATCATTTTCCTTTCTAAATGGGTGATTTGTAGGTTCCATGGTAATCTTTCAGGGTGTAGAGATTGTTTTCTTTCTCAGCCTTCACCACTTCCCCAGCCTCTAATCCTTCAAAGTTTAGAAATTAGGCTAACCACCTGAAATGTATGAAACGCTGAAAATAGTGAGATATTTACCATATCAACTGGTTAGCTGGATTTCTTCCATCAACAGTAACTCAAAAAGTCAAGTCATGTTGATCCCCACTGATTCTTGTCTCATCCCTATCGGTACAAACTTACATGTATTATAGGAGAAAATATTGTGCTGTTGGGCTGAACACAAATCTTATATAAAGAACTGGCCCACCCACCACATTTGTTTTTTTCCAAAAAATAAATACAATCCCCCTCAAAAGTAACATCTTCGGCCCTGAAAAATGATGTTTGGAAGATGATTGATTTCCTTTTAGGAGATGGCCTATTTTCAGGGTCGACATTCGTTCGTTTTCAGGGGGCGCGTTGATTTTCTTACCCCCCAAAAACCAACATAGCCATGGAAAATCACCGTTTTTTGAATAGGAAATACATCATTATGGTTGACAAGTTAAGGCTAGTCATGTTAGTGAACTCGGGGGTGTAGTATATCTGCAAGGGTTCCCAACTTCACCGGATCCCACGCACCACTTGGAGTCTCCGGGCCCTCGTTGAATCGGTGAAGCTCCTCCGGTTTCGTCGGAATGGATGGAAACCGCTGAAATGCGGATGGGGTTTCACGTGCGGGAAGGGTAAACTGCGATAAGAGGTGGAAGCAACACCAGCAAAATTCCATTTGATATATACCACCAAAAAAAACACACACAAAATACATGTCCCAGACAGGGCCACTTGGAAAATTCCGCACCATTTTTGAGGGATTCATTGCATTTCCTATTTGAAAACGATGGATTTTCTAGTGGGTTTTTCGATTTCCCCACAAAAAAACATACGGTCACCAACTTCCAAACCCCTTTCCACACCTGGTGTGCCACGACCAGGAGTCTGGCGGCCAGGCAAAGAGACTCCAACGTAAAAAACAACAAAAAATGATAATCTCTGTTGGGATCTTGTTCATGGCTTCATAGAAATGCCCATGTAATTGGGTAGTATCATCCCGTATATACAGCAAACCAACAGGGTTCGTGTTACACAGTGTTGGGGTTCAAGGTTCCAGATTCACAGTCTTATTCAGACCTGTGGGACCATGACCTAAAAGTGTCCCCAAAGTTGAAATTTTCCTATCAAATATGTAAACCCCCAAAAGGCTTAAAAGGTTAGCTGTTTTAGCTGAATCAGTCCAATCTCCAAATGTGAATTTGTAAAAACAAACATTCTGCCAGCCTCAACTTCGGGGGATAAGTCCGACAAAGCGCGTAAAGGCCTCAGCGCAAAGGCTTTCGGGGGTCGATCTACGCGGAATCTATGCCACATACTACATAATTACATAATATGTAATATGGAAATATAATATATATATATATATATGAGACATAACCATTGGAAGTATTCCAGACATTCCAAGACCCTAAGATCATCAATATCCAGCATCCCCGATTTTTCTATTGAAAAATTTGGAGGCCTGGAACAACGAAGCTTCCAATTTTTCGTTCACAGTGGGTGTTGACGTTGACCCGTGTTCATTTTGGCAAAGCAAGGGATGAATTAGTCTTTGGCCTTAGGTTTTTTAATGCATGTCCAAACTGGGTGGTCCCCTATCCGTTGTGAAGGATTTTCTTAAGTTTTCACTATCTGAAATGATCAAGGTTTCAGACGCTGTTCCATTGTGATGGAGCGCTGGTCTCTTGTCAACCCTGGGTTGCTTGCTGACCGTGCGCTTTCTCTGCCTTGTCCTGGTTTTGCTTTGCGGGCTGGTTCTTTCAACTCAGGCCCGGTGTTCCCGGCATGTGCTGGCAGAGTGAGCGTACGCCTGCTTGCTCTTCCTTTGCGCTCCCATCCAAAAGTGTGAAACAGGTGAAACATTCAACAATTAATTGGCAAACTTCCTCAGCCCGAAATTGCAAATATGAAATTGAATCAGGTTTGTCGAAGTGTGGGTCCTTCAGCAAGCATGAAACCATCTGGCCAATTTCTAATAAATTGTACCTCGTTACCTCGTTTTTTAATCACACACACCCTGCTTTCACTGACCTCGTGAAATGAATACTTTGTATTTCTCCATCTGCCATATTTCATTGGAACCACTTGCAACGACTTACACGGAGCAAGCAGACAAAAGCACCACAGCAAGTGTTTACGAATTGGAATGTAAACAGGGTCGGTTGCTTGGACACGCAAAAGACAAAATGTCCGTATTCTGCAGAAGTCACGATGCAAACGCATCTGTACAAAAGCTGGATTGCCATGTAGCTTTGATCATGTTTAGAAGGCACAATTCACAGCAACCAGTTTTGTACACCACAGCCAGGAATTAATCATGCCAGTTTCTTTTCAGCGACGCTTCACAGATGCTGCCCTCACATCCCCCACAAGTTGTTTTGTTCTTGTCATGTCATGCGGGTCTTGCAGCACCTTTTTGCCTTCAAGACTAGGCCATGCTCCCGTCAAAACGCTCGAAGGAACAGGGCGGGTCGCTTCGATTGCTGCGATGGCATATCAATGCTGCAAAATAAGCAGTGACAAATTTGCATCGTAACTTCAGCAGAAACGGGCATTTTGTTGTGGCTTCTCGAGTGGTGCCACTAGGCGATGAACCCGGTTTTACAAAAATGCCAGTAACTATAAAATCACTGACCCAACAAATGACAACACCCTGCTAGAAGGGTCCAGCCCAACTTTGGAACCTCACAAATGACAACTCTGGTAGGAAAGTCCAACCTTATGACTCGACGATGCCGCAGCAGCTTCCTGTTGAGAAATGTTCGTTTGGATCCAATGGTCAAGCACAGTTTCCAAAAAGTTGAATCTCCTGCCTCCATGGGCGCACCAAAGCCAGGCGATGCTGCAATGTTCAGTGGTTCTTTGCTGTCCTCCAGAACCATGGAATCACTGCCCCAACAAATGACAACACCCTGCTATTTGAATCGTGACCTAAATGACAACACTCTAGTAGGAAACTCGACGATGCTGCAGTAGCTTCCTGTTGAGAAGTGCTCGTTTGGACCCAATGGTCATGCACAGTTTTCAAAAAGTTCAATCTCCTGCCTCCATGGATGTATCAAAGCCAGGCGCTGCTGCAACGTTCAGTTTTTCATTGCTGTCCTCCAGTCATAGAACAATCAAGTACGACAATGGCAGGATGGACCCTCAGGCACATGTGCCTCATGACTTCCATTCTAGGACTTCGGAAGCACTTCCTCAACAGACAACATATTTAGAAGTTGAACAGCATCCAACGAAAGGTTTCGGCACTGAGCGGAACACAAATCCGCGCAGCTCCACCGCGCCAACCGGGAGGATTGGCACCATGTCAAAGCCTCGACAACAATGAACGTCACAGGAAGCTGGCGGCATACTGCGCGACAGACTCGCCTTCCACGGGCACAACATCACCGAGAGCAGTCACAACGTCGCCATATTGCACCTCACGCGAGAATACATGCAACAAAACAAAATGAGTTGCAGGTAACAAGAAGGCCTCGTCCAAAATGTCCCAGCTGGCAGCCAGCGGCCACATTGCCAAGCAACCCCATCGTTTGCGCGACGATTGCATCTAATTTCATCACAGACCTGTCATTTCCCTTCCCGGGTGACACAAGGTGTTGTGCGCACGCCCCTTCCCCTCGTGACACACCGCGTTGCGCACATGCCCCCCTCGCGCAATCTTTGGCCAACAAACCCACTGGGAGTTCAGACAATTACGTACGGGTCCGAAGTTCGTTGTTCTAACCACTGAGCTAGCGCGCCCCCCCCGACACAAGGCGTTGTGCACACGCCCCTTCCCCCCTCGTGACCCCACAACGCGTTGAGCACACGGTGCCAAAAAAACAACCAGGGCCCCGCCCCCGCCCACACCCCAGAATGCTAAGCAAGCTTAGTAGAAAGCAACTCCAGCTGCCTAATGGCTAGCTTTCGTGGCTTTTTAGCCCCTGACAAGGTTTTTTCCCGCATCTGACTACCTGGGGATGCACTACAAGACCTACCTTGTCAAAACGAGTTTACTCAAATTCACCTCCTTAAATCAAAAAGCCTACCTCGTCACCTCGGCTGACGTGGCTACAAATTGCGCAGAACCATATATGGAAGGCATCGCTACGTATCGGTTAGGGTATCGGTTAAGAACGCCCACGTTCTACCAAAAATCGGTCTCTGATCATGGTCTGCAATAACTATACTGATATTACAACCTGCCGCCCTAAAACCTGGTCAGTGACCCGGAGAAATCTCACACTCAGATTATCATAAATCCTTGCTATTCAGGCTTCCAACTCATTATCCACTAAAGTGACAGGGGGTATCGGTGCTGGGTGGTCCCCTATCGGTTATGCTTATGCAGGTTTGGTGAATGCCTGCAAACCACAAGTCCACTCAAGATTACTTTGGTCATGCTATAATTTTGTCGGATACTCATACGAAATTGATCTATAAATGCACTATTGTTGATGGTTCGGAAATCTGACCTTCGCCAGTTGAGGTTGGTAGTTTATCCGACTATTTAGAAGGTTTTAGCAACATCAGGTGGTGATCGCTGGATTTCTGAACCATCAACAGTATGTCATAGTATGTCATGTGGTATGAAATCGGCTAACCACCTGGGATATTGCTAAAACCCTGTAAATAATGGGAGGGACTACCCTGTTATCTATGAAACCCTATGAAAAATGGCATATTCTCCATATCAACTGGGAGACAAACTTATGGGATACAAACTCACAACCTCAACTGCCGCAGGGAACTTTCTGAACTATCAACAGTCTCATGGAAGATAGTTTGACCATTAACAGTAACTGTTAAGGATATGGTTTCCATTGGATACTGTTCCTGGAAGCCTATTACCATTAACTATTATCCATCATCAATATTTATATATATACAGACACATATCATGGGATTATATCAACTATCTAAGTATCATGGAATCCATCACTACCTACAATTTGGGATGATCATTAACAACCTCATCCATCCATTGCCATACATTTAAAAAAAAAAAACAGGCTGAGTCACGAAAAAAAAAGAAACGTGCTTTCTATTTCTGCTGGTTGTTTCATATGGATCCTTATAATGGTTTATGATAATCCCCGTATGATTGGGTAGTATTTCATCCCCTATATGATAAAACAACCAGTTATATGCCCTAAATGGTAGCTATATTCCCTAAACTACCAAAAAAAAAACAGTTGCATTATATAATCCCTAATGGTTTTGACCCCAAAAAAAACAGTTATTAATACAATCCCTACACCCCTGAAATCTAACATGGAACCTGAAAAGAAGTTCCTGGAAAAGGAGATTCCGAACTTGGAAACAATCATTTTCAGGTTCCATGTTGAATTTCGGGGGAGTAATGATTTTGAACAATCAACCAACATTTTGAACACAGCTTACGCCGCTGAGTTTCCCAAACGTCTTGCCGCTGGTGGCCGCTGAGCTGCTTGATGGTCGATGGCGAGGAGAACTGGAACGCCTGCGGACCCGTTTTTGCTGCCGGGCTGCTGCCTTGTGGTGGTTGGTTGATTTTTTTTGGGGGGGGGGGTTAAATACCCTCCAGGGGATTAACATATCCCACCTTGGGAAAAGGAAAATCATCTTCAAAATGCCATTTTTTGGGGATATGTTAGTTTCCTGGAGGGTATATTTTGGGGGTATCCCCGGCCCCACTAACAGTGGATTCCGTGAAGGTTTTTTTCGGGGGGGCCTTCATAAAAATGAAGAGATTATTAATTTCACCGGCATCGTATGTGGGGGATACCCCCAAAACATACTGTTGTTTTGTCAAGGTCCATGTCATCTTTGTTTTGTTCTGAATTGAAAAATTGTATGATGATTTTGTATTGTTATGGTTTGTATTTCATGTCATTTCATGTTCTCTAAGGAAAGTGAAGTCCTTGAGTCTTCCTTGAAGAAACATTCTGTAAATCAAGCAGGTCGAGCTGAAGACATTCCATCGATTTCGTCGACTTCGTCACTGGGAGAAGAACTTATCCGGAAAATCACATGGCTCGCAATTCGGTCGAACATCTATCTTTGTGATAACTTGCTGCTAGTCATCTTCAACAAATAGGAACAAGCACTGACTTTCCCTATATGTTTTGGGGGAGGAAACAAACCCACGTTGCAACACCTTTCCAACCACCACCGGTCCAACAATCACATGGCTTTTTCTAGCGGCTAGCACCAGTGGCCTGAAAGGAAGGGTCACAGCTGGCACCGCCTCGCTGCTCACTGCTTCAGGGTCGAGCTGTTCTAGTTGGATGGTTGGTTCACCAACCCAGGGTGAAAAATATGTTCGTCAAATTGGATCATGAAACCCCAGGGTTTCGGGATGAAAAGAAAAAAGATTGAAGAAACCACCAACTAGTGTTAGACTTTCTTCAGGGTGGTAATTTTCACTGACTTGCCAATGTATATAATGTCAATTTATCAGGGAAAAAGAGGCAGAATTCATTCCCCAATTTTGGTTTCCTCACGCCACAAGGCACGATAAAAGTTCCCCTCATCACAGAAAACTTTCTGTCAGGATTCAGTATGATGCCGTACTCGATTGACAACCAAGAGACAGATAAAAATAATCAAGAAGACCTACTGTTGATGGAAGAAATCCTGCACCACCTGAGATGTATAAAACCCTGTAAATAATGGTAGTTTCTCCATATCAACTGGTGCAGGATTTCCTCCATCAACAGTACCTTGGAATTTTGAACAAATGGATACCAAAAATGATCCGCCTTGCAAAAGGGATCTCCGGATTCAAGAAATGGCGTCAGTTGGGGTAGCAATTCGGCGTTAAAATTGCAGGGGTGTTAGCAGTAAAGACTTTCCATCTACCAGCCTTCTTGTTACGAGTTTGATGACTTCCCTTTGTGCTGTCAAGTGACAAGAGGACTCCAGACAACACAAAAGAAATACATACAAATTACAAGTAATTGAAGTGATATATCAGGTCAATGTTATCTTAATAGAACAACAGATACGACTAAACCACTTCAAACACCTTTTAAAAAAAACTGCCGTTGCCAAACCGCACAGCCTCATCTGGACTGAAGATGCTACTCATAGCCTGGATCCAGGCCAACGTTGACAAATTGACATTCATGGTGGGGACGTTTTGGGAGTATCTCTATTACGACTTTGTTGGGGAAACTTACAATGCACAACACTCAAGGAATCAGCTGAACAACTCTGACTGACTCTTCAGTGGCTAAATGGGATCCACAGGAATCCCGATCCCCCGGGGCCCCAGGATGATTGCAATCGTGGCACTTATAAGGTTTAAATTCGGGAAGCTGAATCCTGATGGGTGACAACCACATCCTGAATGCGGGGTGGTAGATCCCCCCAAAAAAAAAAACGAGTTTGGCCAACCACAATCAATATCAAGGAAAAAAAAAAGCGCAGCCAGAGAGCCTGGATGGTAATCTTCAACTTCACAAAGGAACTCTGTGCCTGTTTCACCGGAAAACGCCAAGGTGGATGGGAAATGGACCCGAGGGGAAGGCCAGCGGTTAAATGGAAATCGGGTTGGGAGGAAAAAATCTGGGAATGGCCAAAAAGCTGCTACTTTTCAATAGGAATTCTATCTAAATCAGGAAATTTTGGGGAAAAAACATTAGCAGTGCTCTTTTTGCGGAGCTTTTGACCATGGGAATGAAAAATTGCTATAGCCGTGTCTCGGGGGAACCACAACACCTTGTAAGGAATGGTACCTATTACCACAGCACCCAAGGCACATTTGGGACGATGGATGACTTAGTTGCCAAAAGCCGTCTTCAATAATCCGACGCCTCTGGAAAGTGAGTGGGATGGAATTTGGGATTGACAAAATACCAGTCCTGTTTTGAGGAGACAACTTTACATCAATTTTAAAGCTAAGAAAACATGCTTTGTTTCACGTTTTCTTACAACTTTGGGCAAAGAAGGCCGCAAAAAAGGCCCCGAAGAGACCACCCTCCTTTTAAACTGCCCCCTTTGTAGTTCTTACGATCTTCCCAGAATCTGCAACTGTAACATTGCGTCGATAGTATCGCCAAACTTCTCACCTGGAATAGTGGGGAAAAATGGCGTTAGGTACCACTGCCACCGTTAGGAATAGTTTCTCTACTGTCCTTTGCGCCATGGTCACAAGTGGGTTATAAGTGGGATTATCGTCAACCTACCCTTTAATCCATGCGAATCCTTGTTGTTGAATGTATGTAAATGCCTATCTGCTACCTATGAGAATGACCTTTTCTGTGTGTCACAGCTATCAGGTGTCCAGCCAACAGGAAACAGGACATCTTTACTTTAGAGCTTGAAACCCTGTGGCATGTTTGCCATGTTCTACCTCCCTTGGAATAGGGGTTGGAACCTCGGGGTTTAAGCTAGCCTCACAGGTTTCAAACTACCACTCAACTACCACTGAACTTACCTACAACTGCCAGGAAAATTCATATTGGATCAAAGGAAGGGCTTGTGGGAAAATTTCTGGTTTCAAGTTTCAAACATTCCCATGGGGGAAAAAGACGGGAAAACAAAACAAAACAAAAAATACAAACTCGTTGTGTTGTTTTTTTCTTCATGGATTTTTCAGGTTGTGGAGGTTTTCAGCGGCGATTTCTTCTGGGAGGTGGTGAAGATTTGACCGAAGAAAAATGGGGGGTTTTCGGCGTCGCCGCTTCAACCAACTTTTCCATTCCTTGGCGGGCTGGCATAGGTCTGATAAGATTTTATGCCAGACTATCATTTTAGGTCCGATATATAATTTGGCTTCAAACCCCCCCCACCCAGGATGCAATCGTCACCACCATAGGGGGGATGGCCCAACTAAACCTTCACCTGACTTTCCACCTGGGTGGGTCGGGTTGATCCAAACAAATAATTCTTATTCAGATACAAAGTTGGAGGGAGCTTTAGACTCTAAAAGTTGGAGGGGCTTTATTTCCGGGTGGTCCCGTGTTTACAGCCATGGTCCAACACCATCTCGGCTTGCACCGGGTTGGGCGGCGCCCAGTTAGACCGGCCAGGGTTAACCAAGTTGCATCTCCGAAAATCCTACCTTATCTAGAAAACGTTGCGACTAATGACTAATGGGTCGTACTGGTATAGATTGGATTTAAAACTTAAAACCTATAGAATAACCTGAGTGGCAATGTGTTAAGTTTGTGGCATTCAAAACTTCTTGTGTCGTCGAAATCAGAGGTCAAGGACGCACTTCTCTCACCCGTTTCAGACATTTAGAAGCCGCCACATGTAAAAAAAAATGTTGGAAGGCTCAGGTCAAATACCGAAGATATACCACAAACATTCTTTCAGTTGTTCCCCCGTCAGGCAAGCAACCCGCAAAAACCAGACATTTTTTTTCCACCTCTGCCAAACGCCACACTCTGATTGAAGCAGTGAGATTGCGTCGTGTGATGCGCTACTGTGCCATGTGCTGATGCTACCGTTTTAAGGCTTGGTAAAGCACATTGCTCTTCTCTGGAAATTGTAAGGGACGTCACATGCCATTGGGAAATTGCAAAAGGTTGTTTCGCCAAAATGAAGCGATAGTTTTTTTTTCAGAGAAAAAAATGACAAGTTAGTCATGTAAGATGATTATTTATCAACAACTCAAACATAGAATATATGTTCTGGTTTTCTTTTCAGGCGGTTCTGACTTTTAAAAAAAAGTTGTCCCATGCCAGGGCGTCAGCTTCAGTTTTTTGGTCCAAGCTTTACCAAGCCATGCTTCCAAAGTGGTCATTTCAGACACGTACTGACTGCTGATTCACACATAGTAATAAAACCATCCGAGGATTCCCCCGACTACATAATGGATCCTACCTATTCACCACCAGAACCTTTGGACTAAGATCATTTAAGGACTGAGGACGAAGAAAGAATCAAATTGTTGGCGGCTGGCCCTTGTTCCTGTACTTGTAAGTGTTACCCCCCAAAAAAAATGTACAAGGATGTATAAGGTATAGTCTTCCTCCCACACTCATGAAAGTGGAAAATGGGGTCCGAAACCAATATGTGTTGGAAACTAGTTCCACTTTCATGAGACTCTGAGGGTTTGAAGCTGAATCTGGAAAAATAGCAGGAGAAAACTTGAGAACTTTTCAAACAAATGCTGCAAATCCAAACCAAATTTGGAGCTGTAGTTTCTGCATATGCATCTATAATATATATTCTATCTATGTACATCATTTCCGCAAACCGCAAAAGGTAATTATCCAGTGTCCACAGGAAATGTTCTTCTTTTCTTCAAGAGTCAAACATAGATTCTTGGTGCAGGACAGACAATGATGCCACTAACATGTCACTAATTTCACACCACTGAAAGAGGTTGGGTGGTTCTTCATCCTTCACTTCTCCACTTTCTGCATGATTGAGATGTGGGGCTATCAATATCCGATAAACCATGATTGCAGAAGTGTATGAATGCTGGCACCTAATTACGCCAGTGTAATAATGCAAGACACTGTAAATCAGACCCTACATGTTTGGGTGTGGTAACACAAATGATAGTCTGTTTTGCAGCCGTTTTTTTTGAGATGGATCGACTTGGATTGTAGCATCCTTTCAATGCGTCCGAAGCTTGTGAAAAAAAAACACGGAACCGAATTTTGAGAGTTTTGGTGGTTGGATTCCTGATGGTGGTTGGATTCCTGATCCTGCGGTTTTGTGGGCACCTGTTTCTGAAAGAACAAACCATCAACGATCTGGGTGAATGATAGAATAGAAGGTCATATTGGCAGGATTCCTGACAGTTTCCATAGGCATACTCCAAATCGGCTGAAAAAGGATTCTACCTGGAAAACAAGTTGCTGTTAATTTCCATCAACTTTACCCCTAAAAACCAGCCACAGTTGCTTAAAAAAATGGTACGAAATCCTATGTTTTCCAGGTACTTGTTTCACAAAACATGGGCCTGGCACCTTGCCGGGTGCTATTCTCCAACCCAACATGTCCCAACATGTTGCCACGAACCCGTGTGGCATAGACTTGAGTGTTGCAGTCCAACATTACCGAGTGTGTCTGTTTAACCAAGAGTGTCAAGATTGTCGCGGCTGATACCTTACCATCTTAGTGGTAAAGACTTGGAGGCTGAGGGCGTTAACATCTGCTGGGGACACCCTGCTTCAGGGACTGCCGAAAGCTGTCAACCAGATCAAAGACACGAATGCTAAGTATTCGCAAGAATACAGTGCTAAACATGAGGGCCAACCCCAAAAAAAGCAACAACTGCGCTGCATGTGTTGCAGCCGTATTGCCTCAACAAGAATTTTCACATCTGCTTCTATACATACAGTATTCATGTATATACACATACACAGACACACCTTTCGATATTGCTCAGGTTGCGAAAGCTTGGGAGTCCCAAGTTGCCAAAGGGTACATGGTGCCATGGTGTAGTGGCATAACATCCGTTCTTAAGCATGCTGAGAACCTGGACGTAAACATATGCTACATATGCTACAGATGCCTACATTGCACATATACAACTGAATCTACACCAAACATTTGCTTGACGTATCTTGTTTTTGGAAACGAACCAACATTTATCAACAGTTAGCTCTGATATTGCTGTTGTGGCTGGGAATCTGAGTTTGTGGTGTCTTGCATTGTGAATCGGTCCCGCAAAAAAGGAAGTAAAAGGTCTGTAATCCTTGGCACATATTATATCTTGCCATCCCTGTTCAACAACATATTTGTTACCCACACAGTAATACTACATTTCAATGACAAAGCTTATTATGTGCTAGAAAAAGAAGACGAACCTGTAAGCGACTTGTAGCTAAATAGCCACAAGAGCCCTATTTCCGTATTCCTCTCATGATCATGGACCTTGCCTCCAGTGATTTTTCCTGGGATTTTGGTCAGTTGAATCATCGGTTTTATGAAACCAAACAGCTCTCATTGGCAGACCCCTTCACAGGAATGGTGGCGGAATGGCGAGTTTTTTTTTGGGCGCTCACGCCACAGATGCCTGGTGCATTTGTTGAGTTTTGAACAACTGGCTTCAAGAAAAGCCCCTGGTATTGCATTATCATAAAGAAGAAACCACTTGTCACAAGGGAAATTGGTGATGGCCAACTCGAACAGACTTTTGGTCTTTATGCAGGGTTTGGAAGCCGACATGGTACGGCCAAGGTATGCATTACAAGAATGTGTACAGTTAACGACTGCTATTGAATAATCATACACTAAATGTTTGCACATAAAGCAAGGAATAAAGCAACGGAACTCCAGCTTTCTTTTAGCAAAATTAGGATCCAAACCTCATGTTTCACCATCCAAACCTCATACGAGTTTCTGCATCATCGGCTCGCCTTTTTTTGTCGCCGCTACCATCCCTTGCCACCTCAGCGATCATATGTTTTGTGCCAATCAAAATTTACTTCCAACCTCATCTAGTTGGTGATTTTCCCCAACCCATTTGAAAAAGCTTGGATCATTATTTGCAGGGTTCCTGGTGAAAATCACCAAAAAAATTGAAACCACCACCTAGTCATTTTTCATGCCTTTGATACTAGTAGCTTGGATCTAATATACACCCTGCCACCCTGCCAGATGCACTTGGATTCCGTGGCAAAGTAAAGATTTCTTTCATAAAAATTCCAGATTGTGAAAAAAATTGATGTTACTGGTGGTGATTACCAGGATATATTTCCAAAAGTCTAATCGTGACTGTAATGACGAGGTAATGATTTGTCTAGTCTAATCCTGCCGAAAACTAACATGGATACCCAACATGACGGGCCTTCGAAAAGGTAACTCCCTTTAAAAATTGCAATGTTTGGCTCTCTATCTTAGATTTCTGTGCTGTAGATTCTTAGACTCTAGTTGGTGGTTTTTCACCACCCATTTGAAAAATAATCGTCAAATTGCATCATGAAACCCCAAGGATCAAGGGGGTGCTGGTAGGATCCAATGACGACTTCACCCACCGAGGTACCCCAGGATGCGTCCCAGCTCGGATCCCATCCTGGCCGTTTGGAAATAAAAAAAAAAACACCCTTGGAAATGGAAAGTGAAGAGTTATGTTTAACTAGAAATCTACCCTCCAGGAATGGATACATATCCCACCTGGGGAAAAGGAAAATCATCTTCAAATATGCCATTTTTGGGGGGATATGTTAATTGCCTGGAGGGCAATCCAACGGATTTTTTGTTGGGTATCCCACGATTTTTGTAGAATTCAAGTCTACTGATGTCTTTTTAGCACCTAAAAATTGGCACTGCTACGATTCGCTTACCCAAACTTAGGTGATTCACATTGCCTCCTGGGAAATGAGAAGAGCAGCACATAAGTGATTCATGATACTGTGGATGGATAGAATCCGGTAAACTCACCAGTTGAGGTTGGTAGTTTATCCCATGATTTACAAGGGTTTTAGCACCATCCCAGGTGCTGCAGGATTTCTGAAGCATCCACAGTATGTCATTGTAGTCATTACCTGCTTCATCTTTTGCTTCCGAAAATGTAGCCTTTGTCCTAAGCATTTCACATCCTTTATTAGTTCCCCAAAAACGAACATAGCACTTGAATTATAGGCCTTCCCAAAATAAAAAAAGTAGTCTTCCAACCATCAATTTGTCAGGTGTAAACTCGCTGTTAGTTTGCAGGGAGGATATAGCTCCCAACAAAGAAACCTTCAGCCAACCCACCTGATCCATCATCCCACCCACCTGATCCATCATCCCAGCAGCCCTGGGGAATGAAGGTTTTCATGTCAAGTGGAATGAAAATTCCACCACTTTGCCACAAAACTCAAGCCATGAGATACAGCTATATGGGTGTTTCCGAAAATGATGGTACCCAACAACCATGGGTTTTCCTACTAAAAATGATCATTTTGGGGTGTTTGGGGGGTACCATTATTTAAGGAAACACCCATATAGTTTTTCTAGAAATTCTGAAGTGACTTGCAAAACCTACAAACAGTTTTTGACAGATTTGAGGTCAGGAATTCAAAAAACCAAAAATATTACTAAAGACTCTTGGCATCACTCCATCCCGAAAACTCCCACGCCTGACCCCACTCATCACCTGCAACTCGGTGGTAAAATCATGGTGTTGTTTGCCCGTTTTTTTTTGCTCAGGACCTATGAACAGCTGGACCTTGGGCTCTGTTCTTTCCCACCAAAAATGTTGAAAAAATATGCGGTTCATTATAATTGGATCGAATCTCCCCAAAAATTTAGGTGAAAATCACAAAAAATCTTTGAGTTTCAGCACCTAGTTTGGGATGAAATTACCTTCCAAAATCTTGCAAATTCCCCAAACTCATCCCCAAGCCTCCATAGCCGCAGCCTCCGCAGCCGCAGCATCCTCCGGAACCACCACAACCGCCGCAACCACATCCTCCACATCCTCCACTGCCACAACTGCCACCACCACATCCATCGCAGCACCCACCGAAATCACCACAGCCACCACAGCCACAGCCAGAGCTACCACAGCTGCCACAAGCATCATAGCTGCCGTCGTAGCTACCGCAGCCGCCGTCATAGCCACCGCAGCCATCGTAGCCACAGCCACCATCACCATAGCCACCACAACCACTACATCCGGCATCACAAATGGCATCGCACCCGCCACAACCTAGCAAGGCAGGAAACGTTTACCCTCAAAAAAATCTTTCAGCAAACCCAAAAACAACTTTCAAGAAAAAAACAGAACCATGGACCTAAGTTTTCTAATTTTTTCTTGTTCATCCACACATTTATTCAATTTCTTCAATCTCGCGGATCAACAATTCAGATATGAATTCATATCTACACAATATTTTTGCAAAATCATATCTACAATACATGTTTGGGTCTGCCATATTCCGTTGGCCCCAAAAAAAACATCCCTCCAAACCAATGGGCACCGCCTCCACAGCCGCCGCAGCCTCCACTACCAGCGAGGCCAAAGCCCGGAGGTGGTTTCGGCATCACTCCTGGCTTCATTCCCACGTCTCAACACCACCCCCTCCCAATGACTTCCTACGTCCTGTGGCCTTACTACTTCTTCCTTCTACGTCCTATTTCCTGTCCAGTTCCTCCTGCTCCTTCTCCTTCTTCCTCCGATCCCTCCGCCTTCAACTATCCTCATCCTTCCATACGGCAAGACGACCTCCTCCTCTTCTATTCCTTCTTTTCCTTTCCTTCCTATCCTTCTACCTTCCTTCCTACGACGACGTCCTTCCATATTCTAGCCCCACTTTTCCGATTACTACTTCCTATCCTCCGACGTGCAAATATTCATACAGAGACTTTAATTTCATCTGGAGATATAACAGGTTTAAGTAACTAATATATATATATATATGGAACAATGCAAGGTGATATTTCTTAATTAAAAACGATGTAATTACAAATCAAATTATTGCTATCAATAATGTGCCTAAAAATTGAGATGTTCAAAATACATTTGATACAAATGATAGAATTATAAGAGATCATAAACCAGGTTTAATAATCTTAATGTTCAAAGTGCAACTGTCTCAGGAAAAATCTCCAATGATAGAAACTGAAAAATAACACTTGCATATCCAATAATCTTCATACAGTTAAAAAAGCAAGTACAAGTATTAATACTGACACTTGAATTTCATCTGGAGATAGAACAGGTTTGAATTTCATCTTAAAATTCAAAATACAATTAACTCAGGAAACATAATTTCTCCAGTAATAGAAACTGGTTTGTAATATTTTCATTTCTAAAAATCTTCAAACAGTTAAAAAGAAAATACAAGTATTAATGCTGATACTTTATTTTCATCTGGAGATAGAACACGTTTCAATAATTCTTATATATCTGGAACCATTCAAGGTGATAATATCTTAATTAATAATCAAATAATAACAAGTAATATGACTGTTATTAACAATTTATCTTACTATAAAAATCATTTGTATCAATTGTATTTTGAAAAATCGGAAAGCCAAATGATGGACGTCGGAATTGGACGTAGGATGGATGGATGGACGTCGGAGCAGAAGGAAAACATGGAAGGCAAGGATGTCGTCGGCAGGAAGTGGTATACTGTAATGAAGGTGGACCTTAAGGAGCCGTCGTGGGGGGAGGAAGGACTTTATTGTAAGGCCAGGAAGAAGGAAGTCATGACGGAACCAAGGAGGAAGAAGGACGGAAAGGTAGAATGGAAGACCCGAAGCTCTGTACGTCCAGAACCAAGAACAAGAACCGAATACGACCACCTTCATTACCTTCATTGCTCAAGTCATTGAGTGTCTCCCCCATTGCATCTTCCAATGAACGAGCAATTTGTAAAGCACCATCCACATCACCCTCTTCCAAAAGAAATTTCAAATTCGCAACCTTTGCAATCCATTCCCTCACAGTGATGCGGGTACCGACTTCCAAAAGTGCAAGTCGAACATCTGCTGTGGCGCGCTGGATTGCCACACCCTGCTCGGCGAAGTATCTCTGATTGCAGGTACGGGCTCGGTTCTGTGGGTGCACCTGCGGGCAAAACATAACCATAGCTCCAAAAACCAATTACACCATGACGACAAAGAGCGGGCGCACATGAACTTGGACATGAAGCAGTTGCCGCAAAGGGATAATATCCAGTAAAGCTTGCGAAATCCAATACCAACAGGTCCTGAGGAAGCACGGGTTGTAGCACAGTGAAAATCAAGGGGACGTCCAAAGCCTCCGCATCCTGGCACGCTGCAAGGAGGAGCTGCAGAAACGCAGAATCTCGGCGAAAGAAGTGGCACCAGCATAGATGGCTCCAAGCCAGTTGCAGAGCACAGCGAAAGGAAAAATGAGGAGGATGAAGTCCGAGACGAAAACCTGGAAACAAGATCAGCTCCATCTGACTCACCATCTTCATCTCCTGGAATCGCGACGGGGGTCGGTGCCATGGTAGCTCTTTTTGCCACCTTTGTGTAGGATAAGGCATTGCTGCATATCGGGGAAGCTGGCATACCTGCATACACTGTAAACTTGTGTGAAAAAAGAATATATATATATATATATATATATATCTATTTTTGTATATGTATTAAGGAGGGAAACCAAAAGTTCTTTAATATTTGTGTGCAGCTGCTTCTATGTATTCTACGTGGTACATTAAAAGTTCTTTCCATGTTTTTGTTGCGGCCTGGGTAAAAGGTTTGCAATGTACCGCGTAATCGCTATTGTTTTGAGTCCGACCAAGGATGGATACTATTGTTTGTTTTGGTATGGGAGGAAGTCCAAAGTTGAAACAAGAAATGGTATTTAGAAATGCTTGCAAAAAACGTGAAAAGGACAAGTTGCCTTTCCACAAGTTGATTGCACTTCCACCATTCCCCATCCTTGTAAGCCTGGATGAGGGCTGCGCATTTGTTTGACCACCCCCTCCTCTGTGTCTTCACAGTATGTCCACCTTTAGGTTGGTTCTTCTCTTGCTCCTTCACAGCTCGCAGCATGGTGTTCAAGTCCTTGCTGACCTGGCCATTGATCTCTTTGCCCCACTGTGCTGCCCATTCAGGAATTGCATCGTCATCTGCACCCCTGTTCTGCATCCTCTTCTTTCACTGCGCGGGCTGCTTTGCTTGAAGAGCTAGGCAAAGGTTTTGCTTCCTTCTGTAGCATTTTCATATGCTGCGTGGGTGTCACTATGGTCAACTTCTTCTCATTGTTCTTCAAGTTGTCATCCTTTTTCACTGCAGTCATTTTGTTCTCTTTATGAGTGCTCTTCATCTTGTCGTGCTTTGTCACCATATCTAGCTTCTTGTCCTGATGAATCTCAGCTTCCACAGGGACTTCCTCATAGTCTTCATGACATTTCTGCGCGTTTCCTCTGGCAAGTCAACCTTCTCAAGGGGGCCCATGAAAGACAGCATGGCTTCAGCAGTGCAACTTTGCATTCCCTGAAGTCTCTCACACAAAGAACGCTCCATGTTCTTGACCACATGATTACCAAGCCGCCTCTTAAGCAACTGCGACAACATTTCCAATTCATTCTCGAAGTCCTTGGCCGTCCAATGATGCTCCATGCCGGGCACACACAGTGACCAATGGAGCAAGTAAAACTATACACTTGTCTGAAACAGGCTTCGAAACGATTTCCTGGAATATTTGGAGACATGACGAAAGCACTTGCACATAGGCGGCCTTCAGGGCTTGAATATATGCAGCCTAAAGGGCTTGATTATACGTAGGCAACGTGGGCTTGAATATACGCAGCCTCAAGGGCTTGAAAACAAGCAGCCACTAGGGGGACTGCTGGTAGATCTTCATTGGACCGAAAACTGCTACAAGAATGTGTGAATGCACGAAAATGCACAAAAATCGCTTGGGCCAAATGGCAATAATACAACTAATAAAATTGTTTTCATTTTTTGCCATTAAAAAACAATCATTTTTTTCTAACATTGAAAAATTGTGAACTTTTTTCAGATATGCTAGATTTCGCCAATGACCGATCGTAAGGGGACCAAAGTCAACTTCAGGAATCTCGGGCAACGGATCAAGATAGGGAACGGAACGTGTTCCCTAGCGACTTCATCTGGATCGTCCCGATTCCAAAATTTAGACCAATTAGACAGGAAGTGGGGGGCCCAAACCTCAGGATCAGAGGTGAGAAAAGCTTTGGTGAGATATCATATCAGTAGCCATGAAGAATAACTGCAGATCCAATCCTTGATGCTTGAAGTCTCCAAGCCAATCCTTCCAATCCCTAAGCTTGCTGACTCTCGCACACTGGATGGCGACAAATGCGGCTCACCACGTTCGCCTGCAATTGTCCTGTGAGCGTTCTTAACGTGACAATGTCTCCAACTCGCAGCTGCTGCTCCTCATGCTCGCTACTGCTGCGATTCTCCACCATCCAGCAAGTGCAATCATTTGCTGCAATCTGGCATCGAACCTGTAGAGAACCATAATATAACGAATAAAATTGTTTCATTTTTTGTCATTAAAAAAAAACAATCATAATTTTATAACATTGAAAAATTGTGAACCTTTTTTCAGATATGCTATACATTTTCAGATTTGATATATATATATATATATNTGTATATTATTACTAAATTAAAACTTAAAAAAATTAACGG
>DF239633.1:87034-179320 GCA_000507305.1 Breviolum minutum Mf 1.05b.01
TAAAAAAATAACATAATTTTAATTTAAACTAACTTAGTAAAATTAAAGTTGAACCGTTTTTACCTTTACGAATATAGCTATACATTTTACTTACGATTGTATATATATATATATATATGTGTATATTTCTTACAAATTAAAACTTTAAAAAAAAAAACGATATTCGTTACATGGTTCTCTTTCCTTCCCCTAGGTGTCCAAAGCTTCTCGGGGTTATTTCCCCCCTAATAACCCTACTTATACTTGGAAGGGGCTCACGTTGCAAGAATGTCATGGAAGAATACAATGGGCATATTTAATAAAATTGCCTTAGGTAAAAGTTGTGAAACCATTTGCATTTTATCTATATAAGGATTTCTTTCAATGTCCTCCACCCTCCACTCCCCCATTTGACCTTTGGCTGCATTGATGGCATCGTGCCTTGCTGCAAATGCGTAACATAACATAAGTTTTGAGTGCCTTGCCTCATGTCATCAAATCCTTCTTGGTGGTTTCAACCAACCCCAAACTGAAAAATATGCTTACAACATCAAAATGGGTGAAAAATCTTCCCCAACAAAATTCCGGGGTGAAAAAAATCCCAAAAAATATTGGGAAGAAACCAACACCAACCAACCACCCAGAGATCTTTCTCTCTTGGAAACGTCTTGGACATCAAAAAAAAAATGTCCACCCCTAAAAAACAACCAACCACCAACCAACCGCACTCTCCGGGCTCCCCAGGCATTGTCGGTCGACTGGGCCTGGTATCATCGACTCAAACATGATTTTGTTCATGGGATTTTTGTTAGGATTCCCAGGAGGGTATGTGTTTTGTATGGGACGTGGTGTAAACCAGAACAGGTCGAGACCTGTTACTGGGAAGGGGCCACAAACAAAGTATATGGTTCCATTTATGTTCCTACAACAACGTCTCTTCAGGATGGCAAGAATGCGAAATCAAAAATGCTAGAGATCTTTGTGGGCAAGCTGACTCTAGCCACCGTTCTGGCGAGTCACGCTGACCATTGGTACACAATACTTGCATAACAGAGGTGCTTGTAAGTGTATGGCTACATGCCAGGGTTTTCTTCGTGGTATAGTGTGTTAGCATATATAGAATAGATTGAATAGATACACACCTGAGAGCATCCAGTGCCAACCATTCGGCCGTATCACCAAGTTATATCCTGAGATGCTCCCCCAAAGTCACCACCGGTATCCTTAGGTTTTTACTTGGGTATCCCTATAAACCTTTTTGTTTTCCCCTAGAACCCAAATGACCTCTGAAGGTCAACCCTCCAAAAAGAAGGCCAAACTACAAACTTCCAATCCAAAAACAGCCCCCGGGCCGGCATTTTGAGTTCCAGGTATTTACCTCCTATCATTGGGGAGTGGGGTTTGGCCGTACCGCATCACCAAGTTATAGCCCAAACGTCGCCTTGAAGTCTTCCTGAGATCCGCCGCTTCGAAGGTCGGATTTTTCGGGGTTGGTTCAATGGTTGGAAGGGAAATCCACGATTTTCACACTCTCCATGCGGAGTTTTCCATAAAAACACAAGCTTGAACAAAGTTCCCAATGCTTGAGCATACCTTGAGTCAA
The DNA here is from genome assembly GCA_000507305.1 of Breviolum minutum Mf 1.05b.01. NCBI lineage: Eukaryota > Dinophyceae > Suessiales > Symbiodiniaceae > Breviolum > Breviolum minutum. The sequence continues at coordinate 88,617 of DF239633.1, forward strand.
AAACGTGTGACACACTTTGAAAAGTCAATCAAGGTTGTAATGGAGGAAAGAATATTAAACTCATTGTGATCTGGAAATTTCAGAAAAAATTTGGCTTGAAAAAAAAAAACTGTAGTACTTGTGATCAACTAGTACCTATGACCCGCATTTAAAAAACTGTCTCAAGTCCAAAATCATCCCAAGCTTGTTTGAGCCAAGGTGCGTTGCAGCTTCGGGCGGTGGAATGATCCGAGCACCTGCAGGGGATGATGGGGGCTCCGTCGGCAGATCTTCCACAAGGAGCAACGGAAACAAAGCCCTTGGCTGACATTCCATGAAATCCTCATTGGTTCATTTTTAAAGTGATCCTTACAAGGGTTAATCAATAATCCCTATATAACTGGTAGTTAGACTCACCAAAAATACAAAAATAAAACACACAGCAAGTTAAAGCAAGTTTTGATCACTTTCATGTAGCTCTCTGAGGGGAAGTTGTTGGAAAATTCACCAACGACGGGCGATCTTCTCACATCAGCAGAAACCACAAGCCCCAAAAAACCAGTTGTATATAAGTAGGGGCCCATAACTCCACTGATTTCGGGGTGAAATAAATGTATAAGGCCATTTGACTCCATCTATAAAGATTGTAGGGGTGCATTTCAACAGCTATTTTTTGATTGGAAAGTTATGATTCGTCTAATACAAACCAATCTTCTCGTGGAAAAAATCCGCCACGAATTCCCCGACAGTTCATGACCTCCAATGAAGGGACTCTTAATCCTGAGTGGAATGAAACTGCGGAGTTTTCCCGGATTTTTTGGTGAAAATGACGTACGGGAACTACTGGTTTAGCTCTACTCATGACATTTTTGGAGTACAACCACTCATTCCAAAAAATAATCCCAAAAGGGCCGCCATCTTTAAGTTGATAACAGCCATTTTGACTAATGTAAAAGTACTGCAATGATGTTCTGTAATTAGATTATACTCAATATAACTCACATCAGTGCACACAATCCTCCTGACGCTTTCTCTCTAGGAGTGTTTTGCGTTTGATTCTACCATGTGTTAACCAAATTTTTGTTTTAACCTAATGTTTCAATGGTTTTACTCAACTTTTTTGTGCCTTGGTTTTCTTACCTGACTTCCATCGCGCGAGAACTGGGCTGCCCTAACCCAGGCCCTCTGCCTGCGCGTTTTACGATGCTCCAAGTCGACGTTGCTACCGCTACTTGATAGATATGTTTGATATCAATATGTATGTGTATGTGCATATCTATTTATATATATATATATATATACGTTACGTTTTGTTTGCACATTTCCTCGTGAAAAATGATGTGATTATATACCTATGTATTTATATATATAATATATATATATCAGAGATTATGTGATACTTGTTGGGTATTTGCTGGGCCCACTTGAGGTTTCCGGTTCAGATTTCAGTAGCCACAATCCAAGTATCCAATAAAACCAATTCTGGTCAACTGAATACCTGCCATTCCCAGTTTGAACCGGGAAAGCTCCCTTAAGTTCTTTTGCTTTGCTTCAGTTGGTCGCTTGAATCATGTCCATTTCCAAAAAGCAGTTGGACAACTGGCACCGGCAGGGGCCTGATAATGGCGGTGCTGGCACCGGAATGGGAACGATGCCCACACCATCGGGACCTAGCAGAATAAAAACAACATGATCAGTATCAAATAGCTACAAAATGGTACCAGTATATACACCCTTTCAACCCATCTGAAAAATATTCGTCAAATTGGATCATTTCCCCAAATGAGGATGAAAAACAAAAATATTTGAAACCACCCAGATTCCCTACTAAAAACGTAAGGATCCTGGTGGTGAATGTTTCTGGGATGGGGCCATACCTGAAGCGCCATTCTATGGTGAACCAAAATCTTTTTTCCCGCTACCAAGGCCTTTCAGCTCCAACGCCGGTGTAGGCGTGAACTGGCGGCATGGCAATAAGTGGAGTGTCTGGCTGACAGCTAAGTAGGACATGTGCGTGCTAACCTGTAGAGAGTGTATATATACGTGCATGTGTGTGTGTGTCCATACATCATAGATATACAGTACGTAGATCTATATATATATGCATACATGTGTGTGTATCCACAATTGCATTCAAGTGCCAAGCAAAAATAAGCATGCTCCCCCCAACACCAGACCTTGCCTGACCAGGTGGCAGGGGTGACAACGAGGAACCGCCAAGCACCGCAGGATAACTCAGCGTGACATTTTTGCGAAGATCCCGGTGGCGAGTCTTCCCTATGTTTGTCCATATATGGCTGTTGAAAATCTCTCAAGTTTTTCAATTTCTTTTTGCTACGTCCCGGAGTTTCATGTTGGCAAAATATATTATTGACTATAAACCTCCCCGAAAAACTGACATTGACAAATATTCCCCCCAAAACAAAATTGATGGCTGGCTTCGGTGCTTCTGTCCCTTTTGAAGTGGTCCCCTTCCACCCCGAAGATTCCTTTTTCACGACAATGCTGCAACGAATGACATCGGAAAACAAAACAAAAAACGAACATGACAGTGGAAAAACGACCATTTGAGGATGTATCTCTTGTTAAAAAATGGTGAAATTCCATTTTGACGATGATTTCTTCTATTCAAAATGGTGATTTTCCATTGCCATGTTAGTTTTTTTGGGGGGCGCCGTCTTTTTTACTGCGAGGAATGCTACGCCAACATCCCAGAGGGATGGTCGTCTCGCTCCAGATTAGTTTAGAGGCAGTTTGCCTATGGGAAGATTTCGAGCTGATTCAAAGTGGCAGCAACAAGTTGACTGCTGGATGTCAAACTACAAGCAACCAACACGCCATTGGGTTTACCATTTTTCAATACTTGAAAGTACAAGCAACGAAAACTGTCCTGAGACAATTCTCTTGTTTTCTTGTATCTCTACAAGCAGCCAACACCAGCTTGTTGGCTCATAAGCCAACAGCCAACAAATCGTTCCTTACTACAGATTGACCTTTGAATCTGCCAAAAGTTTCGGGTAAACAACTGTGAAAAAAAAAACACGTGTTTCGCATACCATGTTTTTTGTAAGATCTTACCATGCCATCAGAAATGTCCCACGTTTGTTGCTGTTTTTTTGTGGGGGGAATTTCAGCCACGATTCCAGAAATTTCCCACCCTCAGCCGGGGGGGAAAAGAAATCAATTTGATATTTCAGCCTTCAATGCAGCCAACTGCTTTTCCCATGCCAGGCGATACAACCTGAAGTCGGAAAAAAATTTCTCGTTTGAGTCTCTCCTGGACCTCGTTGTTAAAGAGACTATGATTGATATCTTAATCACAATTTGTGGAACTTGAAAATATATACGTGTGATGTATATATATATATACATATTATGTATATAGGTAATTAAATAATATATATATATGCAAATATATATATATATATATATGTTCCAGGTTCCGGGTCCCCCCCCACCCCCCCTGCCATGGTCATGGTCATAACATCAANGCATACATATTTACAAGTATGATGTTCTTGTATTATTGGTTTCACATGTCTCAGCTATGATTATTTAAAGCTCCTAGCCTTGACAGAAAGCCGCTGGGATAACGGCTGGGCCCAAAACGATGGGCCGGCTGGAAAAGATGACTCCAACTCTGCCTTTAAATGTGGCCATTTTTGGTATCTATCTTAAATTTCTGGGGTGTACCCTCCCTGAAACGGACAGCTATTTGCCACCTGAAAATGGATGCTTGGTTCAGATGATCCATTCCTTTTGGGGGAAATGGCCTATTTTTAGAGCGTTTGCTGTTAGTTTCAGGGAGGATATATATATATATATATATATTTAACGTCTTGAATGGTCCTGAAGCCCTTATCATTCAACTACATGGGAGACCATATGAAGTGCCCCCCTGACCGGTATCATCCAGTATCAGTGCAATGCTAGAACGTCAGCCCAACAAAAAAAAACGCCGCCAAAAAATCATCCATATTTAGCCAAGCGTCAAATCGGCTGCATGCTCCTGCCGCATTTTGCTGATCCTGGCCTTATGAGCCGCGAAGAAATCCGGCACCTAACATGCCGGAATCCGTCAGCTATTTTGATGGAAACTTGTCCAAGATGAACAAATGAGATCCGAAAAAGACCCAACAAATGAGATCCTCTTGTGGTATCACTGCAGTTCTTATTCCATATGAAGCACGTGAATCACATCACTGTGTGAATTTTTGTTGCAACCAAGTGACTGTCTGATAAACCTGGTGCTGCGCAAGTGAACCACATCAAAAACCCATTCGTTTGATCAATCTTGCCGAAGCAAAAGAAAGACTTAATATCACATCACAGTGTATCCTCCAAAAAAACAGGGGGTAGGTAGATGTTGTGACTTTTGTCTGTTGATACTTTCAAATTTCTCTCAGAAATGTCATGTTCCACATCAACAGTGGTCAGAGCTTTAAAGATGGAAAACCACGAGGTTTTGTAGGTACTTTGCCAACCAGCCACATCGGCTACCATCTGGAAAGTATCACATCTTCGGTATTAAATTCAATATCTAATCTATTTCTTTCTACAAGTAGCCCAGAACCATTGGGAGCATATTCAGAAATTCCAGCACTACACGGGTCAGGAGATGTAAAGTGAAAGGATTCCATGTTGATTGCTTCCACTGATTTTGCTGTGTTTTACTGGAGGTCTCTTTACGAGGTTCTGAAGTTGCAAATTACAGGACTTGCAAAAAGCCTCAAAATGATAGTGGTGTTGTTCGGCAAAAAGGAAAAAAACAACTTCAACAACTTGGTGTTCACTGAAAAAAGGTTAAAAAAGATTAGAATCGTCAAGCATAACCAGCATAACTGCATAAACAATATAACCAGCATAACACCCTTGGCTCCTGTTCTTGCTTGCACAAGCTGTATGTCAGTATATCATCCAACAAACCGCACGTGGACGTGGATACCAAAAAACGGCTGTATAAGCGTTCCGTTTTTTGGCGTTGAAAAACGGAAAAGTGTCGTTGTTTTTCGTTAAAATGTGTGGACGAACCAAGGAACTGCAAGCTTCTGCTCCGTGATGGTGTACTCACTCCATTTCTTATGCGTGCCCTCAGATTGGATAGGAATTTGGGTATAAAGAATGCCTTTAAAAGATTTGCAGCAGTTTTTCGGACAGATGTGTACCAAAGTGGGGTTTTTCTAAGGTCAATAGGCGGCCCCGGGGGACCAGAGTTTTCATGCCAGGCGTCGCTTAATGCACACTCGTCGGCAAAAACAGGCAAAGGGAGGTTGTCCTTTGATGAAAACAACATCACGTCGCATTAGCAAACAGGGCATCATGCTGGGGCATGAATATGTCTATGTGACTGAGAGAAACTGACCAAGTCCACAACAAAGAACCTTTGCTAGCTAAATGGCCCGCAAAAGAAGCATATTTGGTACACAGTAGCAACAGTAGAAACTAAAAGCTTCCTCGTTACTGGTGCGTGTCCAATTTGGTGAGACATTCAGCAGCTGCCGAGTTATCAAGGTCCACAAATGGTATGGAAAATGACTTCACCAGGGTCTCTGATCTTACCAAGATTCATTGGGTCCAGGATCTTGACCTCCAACCTACGAGGTTGATGAGGTTGCTGATGGTTGGTGGTTCAGAAATCCAGTAAACTCACCAGTTGATATGGTAAATTTAAATATCCCATTATTTACCAGGGTTTCAGCACCATCCCAGGTGGTTGGGAATGGGATTTCTGAATCATAAACAGTAACACGTAGAACTTTTTGTATTCAGTGAGTAAAAACAAAGAAAATTGAGTTCAAAAAGTTCAAGATTCACCTTGCCAAACCTGGGTTGATTCTCATCAGTCTACCTGGGTTGATGCAGCCATACACAAACCTCGCCCCAGCACTATGAACCCTCAAGATGCAAGGCTGAAATCCTTTTCGAGCACCAGGTGGTGTACAAAACCCGAATTTCGACGCCACTGAATCGCATAGACTAACTTTTTTTCATTGTCACAGAATATTGTCATATATGAGTCAGAGGAAAAGAAAAGAAAAATAGAAAGAAAGGCATGGAAGCAAGAACAAAAAAAAGGCCAGGAAACCACACTAAAAAAAGGGCGAGCAAAGGCGTTACACCTAAAAAACGTGGTGGATTCAAGTTGAGCTTCTACCATCTTCTACCGATTGTCCTTTCGAATGGCACGAAAAAAGGCACCGTCACACAGTCTCACAATGTGGAATTGCATTGTAACAATATACATTACATTCTACTCTACATCATTCAACCATACAAATTCTTGTAAGAAGTTTGTCTAACAGTATTTCAGTCTGAAACAATAGACAATTATTGCACGGTTCATTTTTTAGGTGCGGCCAAAAACATGTCAAAACCTTCATCAAAAAAAACGGCACACCAAGGCACACGAACTGGTTGTGGTCCATAGTAAGGATCAATTTTCACCGGAATTAAGGCTCCATCCTTAGGATCGGCGCGTATCAGGGGGCGCTGCCGCGAGAAGTGGAGGGAACAAATACACCCCTGAAATCTAACATAGCTACCTAAAAATAGCCATGTTTGAAAGGGGAGATACATCTACCAACACCATCATTTTTAAGGTATCTATGTCAGTTTTTCGAGGTTGTACACATATATATATATATACTGATACATATAAAACACATATGATGATCCATAGATAACATTTTTTCATCTATATCGCGTTGTTTTAAAAAATCGCAAACATTTCCCGATATGCAAAGTTGGCATCCCCAAACAGACTTCTGCTTCTCCATCCCAGTATCAACATCCACGGTAACAGTTCCACTCGCATAAAGCTGCCCTGGCGCAATTCTCCACAATTCAATCACAATGTACCCTCCAAAGGTTTACTAGTTGGTGGTTTCAACTCCTTTGAAAAATATGAGTCAAAAATGGAAATCTTCCCCAAATTGGGGTGATTTTTTTTTAAAAAAAAACATGAAACCACCAACCAGTTTCAGATTTCAATGATATGTCTAAATCTACAAATAACATGAAGACTTCACACGTGTTTTGATTACAAAGAATGGAATATTGCTGTTCTCTCCCAAAATCCCTCCAAGGTAGATTCTAAATGACCTTTTTTTGATTCTGAAACAAGACTCATTTATCCGATGAATATCATGATCCGATCTCGCCTGGATTGAAAGGGCTAATCTCAGTAGACCCGTCCATGGCGTGGAGGTGATGGTTGTGAATTTGAAGCGAAATGCCCCCTGTTTTGAGAGTTTGGCATGTGTCAGACCTGCGGCTTAGAAACCTCTGAAAAATTTTGCAGAAAAAAAGGACCTAGACATGAATTTTCACCCGAGATCTTTGTTGTGACGGTGCAAAAGCTGGTGACCTTTCTGGCGACTTGGTACCAAAAACAATATTCAAGTGATTGTTGATACTGTTGATGGAAGAATATCAGGCTCACAATTTAGAGGTTGGTAGTTTTCATCCCATCACTTTCAAGGTTTTAGCACCATTCCAGGTGGTTGGGAATGGGATTTCTGAACCCATCAACAGTAAATTCTGCTATTTGTTCTGTTGCTGAAAAAGGAATCACCTGGTGTCAGGTTCTTCCACCTCGAGAGTGTCTGGCATTCGGGCGATGGCAGCGAAAAATGACATGACGAACTTGTAGAACCAATCAAACAGAAATGTTGTTTCATGGCAAAGGAAGTCAAAGACTGACAGTTTTGTGTACACTAAAACTCTTGAAACTTCAGGGGGTAAAGTTTCAGAAATAGAATTCTCAAATCTTTCTCGAATTATACAGTAAATCATCATGAACTGGCTGGCACTTAGGGATTGAGAGTCATACTATGGTTATGAAGGCATCATTCCCTCAAGGGTTTCAGCCGCCAGGCCGCATGGGCCCAAGAACTGCCTCAGCTTCAGACTCTACTGGCCGTCCACCTCTACGTGGTCCACGACTCTCGATGAGTTCATTCACTTTTGCTGTGATCATCTCCTGTCATTTCTTGGCAATTTTTTGTGGCCAAAAATTCCAACAAAAAAAAACGGAGACCACCACAACCACACCTTACAAAAAAACGATTCATTTTTTTCAAACACCAAAAAAAAATACATGTTTGTTCATAGCTCAAAAGCTGTGAACTCACTGATTTTTTCAGCATCAGCCAACGGCTCCTCCGCAGGAGGCAACAACTCCTGGTGCGAGTGGTTGCCACAACAAGCCATGAGGCTACGAGGCTTGCTGCACGTATACCCTGGTGAAAATTAAATTGAAGAATCAACTTGTGTAGAATCGATGATAAGTGGGGGAATTATATTAGCAACCCAAACTTCTGCTGCACTCTTCTTAATTCACTATTCTTTACAGGAAAAATCCCTCCGAAATTGGCAAGCAAGATTTGCTGCTTGTTTGAATCCCCCCCAAACAGGGGTCCCTTTTTTCATGACCCCCTAGGGGTTACCCACGGAAATCGACACGACAACCTAGTGAACTCAATTCCACCCCGTGTCCAGACCTCAGGACCAGTGATTCGGCAAATCTGGGCGATCCCGTTGATTGATGTGGAGATGGGTTGAGGAACATCTCTCTCTCAAAATCCAGCAAGCTGATGCGAAAAAAACTATATTAGTTAGTACATAATTACGTATATAATGATGATATTTGATTGACATTCAATTTAATCAAATCTATATAATCAGTATGATTTGATGTCTATATATTAAGACTACATATCATATAAACCATGTCAGCTTACAAGTCTCTCTCATTTCCTATCTCCATCCCCCTGTGGAAAAAAAACAAGCCGCCTGTGCTCCGCCAGGAGTGTTCGCTTGCCTTCGCGTGCTGATGAAATTCGCAAATTTCAAACAGCGTCAAAAAAAAACATCCGCAACTAAATAGACCGGCATTGATTGAGAAGACCTTTCTTGCAGTGCCAGCAGGGAGGACTACTGGATGAATTTGGAAGATTCCGAGATTTTTTGATGCAAATGTGGGAGGCTGTATCTGTGAATCATCCTTCACACGTACCATACCAGCCCCTTCCTGCTATGGATTTTGTCGGCATTTGGCCACGGTGACATTAGGAGAAAAGTAAACAAACGGCAAACAACAAACGTGAAAACTATGAGGATTTTGGGATTAGTTGTTCTTCCAGGTAACCAAGCAGCTTTCAAAAACGAAGCCTCGCGATGGCATTGGGTTACTTTTTCAAACCAGTCACCAGTCTTTGAAACAAATCATACCGGTATCTCAATACTACATGTTGTATCCATTTTCCGGTCGGTCACCAAACATATCCAGGAGTCCACATTTTCCCCCCCCCAAACTTTGGGCCCAAGTTGCAGGACAGAGATATTCACTTGGCCTGGCGGAGCCGAGGTTTCACATGGTGAATTCATCACATGCCATTGCAGCCGCTACACCCTCAGTGATTCTTCGTGCCGATCCTTAGATGGAAGGATACCTTTGTGTAGAGCACCAAAGTCACAAACAATTACCTCTTTGTTTCATCAGGCCGGAACCACGGATTGGAATCACTTCAATCAACATCCAGTTTCAATCTTCACCAAGCTAATCAAGACAAATTTTTGTTTGTTTGGTGAGGAGAACCCATCGTATCAAAGCTGCACCGCTGATTAGCGTATGCAGCTGAGGCGACGTCCAAAACAAAATGTCTGTCATGTAACCCGACAGTTCTCAGAATCACGGCCACTTAGTAAGTTTCTTCATGATCAATCATCATAATAAAGCAAAGCATGGCCAAATGGGAGGTCATGTCAAAAAAAACTTCTATATATATATATATATGTATATATATGTATATATATATACATATAGATTATAGATTCCAGAGATCTGCAAAAACAAAAAGCTCCGGGAAGAAAATCAGGAAGAAAATCATCCGAAAATCCTCCAACCTCGGTCCCTTCATGTGGACAATGGGGATCCATCCAATACAGGCAGGGCGTACTACCAGCTTTTTGCCGGATATCATTGATAATAGCACCACCAGGACCTTAAACATGGAGTCAAACCCTGAAAATTGCTGGGTTCAAATACAGTAAAATCAAGGTTCTCACCAGTTCCAAAGATAGACATGTTGTGTGTGTGTGTGTGTATATATATATATATATATGGCTTTTGAACCTTTTTCAGCTCACACATACCTTTATTGAAAATTTGGTAAAAAGTGAACATTCCTTTGACTACATTCAGAAGTGAATCAAGACGTCGTGAATCACCGCAATTCCTTGCGACTCATATCGGGCCGTTAGGGTGCCATAGGTGAGCAGATCGATGGCATACAAATGGGCCCCTCCCTGAAACGAACAGCACTAATAGCCTGGTTCCTGAACCATGGATGGTTGGATCGTAGATCGTTTCATTTCAGGATTCGGCCTATCTTCAGTGGCGTTTAGCTGTTTGCTGTTAGGTTTAGGGAGGGTAGTGACTTGGGAAATCTTCGGTTAGAAATGCCACGAATGATAGTGGCCAGTCCCAGAGGTGCCTTCAAAATACCAAAATGGCTTCGTGCTGCGGATGAAAAAAAAAAACACACATCTGGCTGCCTCCTACTCAACACACAAACCTCCGGCGGTCCCAAGTTTTTTTTTCTGGAAAAAAGTACCGTTGAAAGTCGCAGCCGCAGCTCCTTTTTTCCATCACGGATTCAATCCATTACTATTTGTTGACACTGCAAAAGGTAGGGTCACAGCCCAAGTGGCCATGCTGCCCGAAAAATCCGTGGTCGCATCATCGTGACACACGCGTGCCGTCGGTTGAAACGCGCTGCGCTTGCTGTTCTGCGCTCAAACGACACAGCAGTGACTTTGTCTTGCAACCCGTTGAAGTTGTTCGACTCAAATGGCAAGGGCCACAGTCTCCTTAGTTCAAGCAAAAGGATTAATGAACTCGCTTTCATGTGAAGAATCGTTAAGCAGTTGTTTTTAGAGTATCGTACTTTTTTGCAATGTTCCGCTTGGGCAATTCGAACTGACTTGGGTGAGAAACATACACAGTATGCGATGCCAATAAGAGGTTCATCTACGACTTGATCGGAACTCAAAACTCACCTGACACAGTTTTCAGATGTTTTCGGATTATGATTTGGAGACCAAGCATTCACAAAGGCTTTTGAGGGTTGGGAAGAAATGGCACGTGGGTAGCCTGACATGTAATCATATGTGTACGTAAATCCATGACCATCAGTTGAATTTTGGTTCGGTAAGCTGCTTGTGTGCCCCCCTGAAGAAACCAGCTGACAATTTGCTGCACGACTATAGTGTTTGCCACGTATCAGTGCAATCGCTCTGATCCACATCGTTCAACACGGAGAGGTCAAAGCCCTGATGCTTTTGGTCCCAACCGAGCTGGCTGCAACTTTCTATTGGAAACTAGTGAAACCATGGCGGCGTTATTCATCTTCTGTTAGTTGAATTTTGTTGGACAATAACATACATGAATATATTGGGAGAGGCAACATATATCATGTATCATGTACACATATATTATGGGTCTAGAGTCTACAAGAGTACATTTGACCACGATTAAACCACTGACAACCCCCAACAACAAGCCGGTTGCTGGCCTTGCTTTTCGCAATCGAGCGCACTTTCTGCACCAAAGCCTGCCAAACAACAAAATCATCACGGAATCATCACGAGCTTGGGAAGAGCTTCAAATGTCAAAGCACCACAACGTCACCAAAGTGTTTCCCTTTTCTGGCAAGCTCTAAGTTGAGTTGTTTTAATCTATAGAAAAATCCCATGTTTCAAGGCTGCAGTCATGTGAAAAAAACTGAGGGGGTCGAGAACTCCTAGAGCTGAGATGTAGACATCAAACCCCTCTTCTAACAACCCGGGCAGCTCAAGATGCTAGGAACATCTTGTTCAGAGCTGGAAGAAAGAAATATTTTTGTGAAACAAGGATGTCATCTTCATGGTCCATGTTCAATCATACCCCAAATACTCCTAAACCCTAAGGAGTTTCCTCCAAAAATTCATCTTCAGTTATGACTCTGGCAGGTTCATAACTAATGACATTCGGCCCGCGTGTAGTTCTTGCACTCGAGTCACTCAAATATCTGACAACAGCATATCGTATCGTAGCACAAAGATGCACGAAGTACTATATCAAATTCAAAATTATCCACTGTCTCTTGCATCAACTCCTTCTCATCAATTCTCCAAAAATCTTGTGGAAAACACTGACACTTAGTTCATTATCCATATGAATTCAATGGCTTTTAATTAATATATATTTTTTTTCCATACTTATCAAAGCTCTTTCAAACCCTTCCATCCTCAAAAAAAAAACGTTCCAAAACCCACCCATTGGCCTCATCCCTCTTCTGTTGTCGAGTGAAGATCCACAAACCCGCGCCATTAGTGCCAGTGCCCGTCTTGCAGCCATCTGCGCCAGATTCTTTTGGGGCACCACCTGCAAGCAGCAGAACTGGCAGATCAGGCAGTCTGTTTTTCTGGGTTAATATGGCGAATCAACCGACCACACCGAACGTACCCAACTCAGACATAAGGGTTTTTTGTAAGGCCTCGTTAAGGGAAATCAATGGTTCATAAGACCTCATAAAAAGGCCTCAATTTCTGGTGGCTTATCTTAGGGGTGGTTTATTTCAACCGTTGACACCTTCATAGACATGTTTCTGAAGTTTCAACCAACAAACCCGTTGTTGTTTTTTTTCGAAAAAAACAAATAAAAAAACGGGTCCCCCACCTGAAATGAGAGCATAGCCCTCCTCCTCACTGTAATCCAAGACCCAGTATGGCCCAGCAAGAGCTGTGGGTAAGAAACAAGGAGCCACCTCCAACTTGCCACGAGATTTGTCCACCACCTTGGAGACGCCAAAGGAAGGATTCATGGATATACATATATATAGATATATATGTATATATATATATATACAAATGATAGTAAATAATGATAATACCAAACGACTAAATGAATATGATATAATACTCATAGATACATGTGTATATTTATATACATGTATGTATGCAGTGTATATATTATATATACATATGTTGCCCCAGCAAACTACAAATATTTTCACCCACTTGTTACAGGTGCAAAAGCACTGGAATTTCATATGACATACCGTTCATGGTTTAGAAATCCTGAATCCTGCACCACCTGGGATGTAAAAAAAAAATGCAAATAATGGGACAAACTACCAACCTCAATTGGTTCGCCGGAGTTCTTCAATCAACAGTACCACGCATTCTTAGATCTCATCTCGGCTTGTGTCAGAATACTTCAAGCGAAATATTTTTACATACCCAGGCTGAAAGGATCTGCCATGGATAAATGGTAGATCTAACTGATATTAGCTTTGCTGCACTTTGGACTTTGGACTGTAGAATTCTGGAATTCAAAAACATCATGGAAACTTTAGAAAACCACAGAATCAGAAACAAACAAAACAAAAATATATTATACATATATACTGTATATTGTGTTTAAAAAATGCCGAAAAATATGTTTTTACAAAAACAAACACAGAATTGATCACGGTTTTTCACACACCCCAATGACAAAAGCCGGCAACAAAACACAACACGGTCCGCCCTTCTCCCAAACCGGGCCTTGGCGCACAGCGTCTTGCCACTGTCGTGGACCTTGTGAGGGGCTGCAACCTCTTCAGCGTGGTTGTGGACGCTGACATCGTAGCCCCAGAAGGATTTCTCGCGCAGTTGGTACTCAGCATAGACCTTGACACAAGATTTTTGGGGGGGCACCTTCGTTTGGCAAATGTTGTCTTTAGGTGGTGACACTTCACAATTTGTTTTCTGTTTTTTTTTGTTGGCACCCTTCTTGTTTTGTTTAAACGTTACCGTTGGCTGTTTTGAAGTTTTTTTGGCACCGATGTTGTTTCAATGTCTGTTTTGAAAAAGGGAATGATCTGACGGCCCCAATACATGAAAAAAACTGTCCAAACGTTGCTCCCGCGGACAGAAACAACACCAAAGTTGCAGCCATGGAACGCATCGGTTCTGGCTCGCAGGCAAATAGTTCACTGCCATCCTCAGCAATACCGATTTTCTGTCGTTTGTTGTCGTCTTCGTGAAAATCATTTGCCTGAGGTTGTTGGTAGAACCCCCAACTTCGAAGTTTGTGTAGTACGACCCCACTTGAAAGCTGTAAAGATCAATGAATCTCAATACCTTTTGCCCTTGGGAAAACACTCGATATACATCCATGACCTGATCATCCACCACCTCTTCAGCCCGGGAATCTGCTGCTGAATATACCACCTCTTCGAAATGAACTTGGCCAAATCAAAGTCCTGCTGGCAAAAAAAATCTGAACTGAAAAAAACGAGTTGAACATCTCGTGCTTCAATCAACTCCACAAGTAAACCACCAAAAAACCTTTTCCTTATTGGTAAAAGACGGGATTCCGGATTCCCATTTTCATTGGATCTGAAAACCTCAAAAAACCAAGGGTGGCATTTTTTATCCCTCAATTTATCCTAACAATCAAGGGCCCTTTTTCATGTCTGAAATGTATAGTGTCCAAAGATGGTTTTTTTAAAAAAGGAGTTGCACCAGATTTGTCCAATGAACCACTTAAAAAGTCCATCCCCAGATCCCCTACGAGACAGTAAACCATCACCTTTGGATTTATTTGGGGCCGTTGGTTTTTTTGTGGGCTTCAAAAATCCAAGATGGAAATGTTCCAAACTAGGGATCTCAACCCCCCTGGAAAAGACACCATTCAGGGAATTGCCAACCCAAACAATGCTAACAATGGAGGGTAAAAGATTTCGAATTGGTTGCCATGGTTCGAAGCTGAACATGCTGGGGTGCAAGGAGTAAAAGGCAACATTGAAAAATAAAAAGTCAAAAAGACAAATGCATCTGAATGTACACTGGAACAGCACTGTGAAATACTTCATAGATGTTCTGAATGAAACTAAACACAAAACAACACGCAACGAATGCCGCGCTGACGCAGATTTGGCTAGAAAACTAAATACAAAATCGGCTATGCCACAACATCCCATGTCTAGCCCTTGACCAACACCAAACTGCCCATCCCCAAAAAACATCCCCATGTCTTGCCACTGTCACCGTCCTCTACCGTATCAAAGCCCTCGGGTGGGCATTGTGTCGGTGTTGCTGCCATGAAGCTGTTGGATGCCTGCAGCGCTAACCGTGGCCATGTGTCTATTGTACATGGTGTAAATTATGTGCATGTACCTTACTACGGTTCTATGTGATCATCGTTGATGTGGCATATCTAGGTCCGTTATATTTGTATATATATATATATTAATATATATATATATACTGTAATATACATTGATTTACAGTCATCATATGCACCACAAAAGGGTGTTGTATTTCACTGGCATGTCATGGATGTCGCCTGCGCTACCTTCAAGCAATCAGCAGGGTTGTGTCCAGCACCAAGGGACCTTGCAAGAGGGCAACAGATGACAGATGTGGGGATAATGAAAGATATTTTTTTTTTTGTACCCGGCCAGTTGAAAATATTGGTCAAATTGGATCATTTCCCCCGGTAGGGGTGAATTTGAAACCACCACCTCATATATAATTTGAATCTATCCGCCACCCAGTCACCCATACAAAAAATGCAATCATCCTGGTGGTGACTGAAATCCTGGGTGGGTGTTTATACATTCAATACATAATGAATTGACAATTTGAAAGGCCAGTCATCAAATGCTTCAATCACATCCATTCTATGCAAGTAAATTCAAGTGAAGTCCACGACATCGATTGATTCTAATCATCCAACCTGCTGTTCCAATCAACGACGATCGCCCAACACATATCCTATGGCTCAAACCAAAGTCGTACTGTTGATGGAAGAAATCCTGCACCAGTTGATAGGTAGTTTATCCCATTATTTACAGGGTTTTATACATCCCAGCTGGTGCAGGATTTCTTCCATCAACAGTATGACACATCCCATCGAAGCATACCAAGAGACGGCTCCACTTGAGTCTCCTGCATGGTGAAATCAAACTTCACCTTCGGCAAGGGAATGTTTGTCATACCAGGTGGTTCAGTGACACAATACTACCCTGGAACGATCACATGTCCCACTTAACGGGAAAAGGAAAATCATCGACTCACAGTGCCTTCAAATGGGATATGTTAGTTTTTTTGCAGGGTAGACACTTGAAAAAAGGACCACTTTTTCATTGTTTTGATACGTCTGATCAGGCTGTCTTGAAGAATATCGGTCCAACAAAATGAAAAACAAAGCCTAAGCCAAGGATCCCCTGAGCTGCTCCCCTTGTTTCTGATTATGGGTAGCAGCCCACAAAATGTTGAACCAAATTTCTCGCTTGACCGAGGTACTGGTTTGCAGCCATCAACGGAACCGCAATAAAGCCTCGCACGAGTTCACGGCAGAATGCGCGATGACATGAATTTCGGCAGGAAATCTCTATATTTGACGAAGATATGACTATGACCATCGGATGCCACTAAAAGAAACCAAGCGTCTTGATGCGTTTCTGGTTTTCAGTTCAAAAGCAAAACACGCATAGCATGTGGCACTGAGGCGCTAAGCATGATAAATGCCTAAAAACCTGATTTTCTGTAAGAGATGGTGGAAAAACGAGATCCCAACACAGGCCCACAAAAAAAAGACATCTTTGTCAAGTTTGGAAGCTTCAAATCATACATGACATGGTACTGTTGATGGTTCAGAAATCCACCAGTCGGACATTGAGAATATCCCCATGTTTTCATAGGGGTTTCATAGATAACAGGTGGGTTTTCTCGCCAGATTTCTAAAAACCATCAACAGTGTCTTAGACTTTTCCCCCCACTGAGGGTCTAAGGAGTGCCAAGGGTGTTGACGGGAATCCTGGGATTTAAGGGTTGTAGATCCACTAGTTGCTGGTTGAACCAACCCATTTCAAAAATATGAACGTCAAATTGGATCATAAAACCCCAAGGATCGGGGTGAACATTTAAAAAAGTTTGAGTTGCCACCACCTAGATAAAGACACTGGGGATGTTTTTGAGGGACACTATGAAACCTCAAGGGACCTGAAAAATCACTTCGAAAAACATTCGACCAGTTTACTGGAGGACTCAGCGATGGAAGATTCAAACAAAAGGATTGGTCCCCTACACTCCCCGAAACTAACAGCCAGTTCGCACCTGAAAATAGGCCGAATCCTAACCGGTAAATGAATTATCTTCCAAGCATCCATTTTCAGGTGCTTTGGCTGTTAGTTTCAGAAAGATGGTAATCCTTTACGAATTCCGGTTGAGCAATTCCTCGAATTCATCACCCAGAAACATGCGCATATTGCAGTAGTTTGTGGAGAAGTCTGCGACAGAAAAAACTTGGCTCTCACTGCACCCAGAGATCTCACATTGGTTGCCAGTGTCTGTGAAGTCAAAAAGAAGCTTGTCTGTATACCTCAATGGCAAGGCTCAATCAACATGGGGTCATTGTATTACCAACCCAACCCCAATGTACTAAGGCGGAAATCTTTCAAATTTACCACACATTTGCATTGTTTCATACCTCTAAAATAGGTAATTTAATGATCCCTGATCAACTGGGTACTGGTCGACCCAATTTCGGCTTGCAAGTGTGATAATGGATTGAGGAAAATATCCAGTCCCTGCAGCCCTGCATTACAGACCCCTCCGTGAAATTGTAAACTTTCTCCTAGAGAATGTTGATCAATGCCAATCACAAAGGAAGTTGCATTGAAAGTTTCCGGAATGCTTATGAATCTATGAAGTTTAGTGTCCATGTTTCAAGGGGGGCCACCCTACTTGGCAGTGCACAGTCCAAGTGTTAAAGTAAAGAGTGTCAACAAACATCTGTAATTGACAAGGCACTTCTTGTTTCCAGTGACGCGTTGGAAATCCAAGGAATCTTGGCCGCTGCTCCCCGTCAGAGAGTAGGTGCCATTGTTGTGAGGGTCATGCCACTGTCCTGCAGCCGCTGGCTTCTCAAACTTTCTCAGTTGTGACAAATGAGAAACAAAACAGGAACTCTAAAGAAATCCATCAATCATCATTGATCATCTATGTTTTATGCGCAAAAATGTGCAATTCATTGCGACTTTTACCATTGTGACAATTGATTTATCAATTCTCATAGTTTCACGAGTCACTCTGGAAACCTCTTGGTGATCACAAACGCGCGAGGCCAAAAAACCTCTGTTTCACAATCATCTACTCAAGTTGGTGCCGGCGATTGTAGGGGATATGTGATCCCTCCCTAGGGTAAAGTAAAGAAAACAAGACCAAGAAGCAAGTGGAAGATGACTGAAGTGACATAAATACAATATAGTCCTGTTGATTGGCCATCCACACGAGCTTTCATCTCTGCCATCACTTTGTCGCAAGGCGCATTGGCTGTCACTGACACCTTCAAAAACAATCTGTCAAGACATTGTAGAGCAAGAGGTCAGGCCATTGTACTGCTAAAAAAAAACCTATTGTAATTAACATTATCATTATTATCATTACATATGTCCAATATCATTCTCACCAGCATCACCATCATCACCAGTACTTTTTCTTGCAAAAACCAACTTTGACATCACGGTGAAATTCATGCCAGGATTGGTGAAGGTGAAGTTCTCACAATCCGTGCCTTGCAACTGGCATGCACTGTACTAGAGGATCCAGGGCAATGATAGGCAGTCACGAAAGGAGCCACGGCAAGTCCGAGGAAGCTCTTCATCTTGACCTGTGAGGCAAGTCAGAGATTTCGGTGAGGCTGAAAATTTTGTTGATCACAATTGATTGAAACAAGGCCCCTTCATCTTGCAATGCCAAGTAAGACTAATCTTTTTTCAAGATTTTTTCATGATTTAAATACAATAGAATGAACTTGTGCTATACTCCGGCAAAGGTTGTCACTTAAGTCGGTGTTTGGTGGGTATGCTCACGCTTGTACAGCGACATCGCAAACCCTCAGAGACTAACAGTTCCGTGGACAAGAACTTATAGTGATATGTTCAAGCCATTGGCTCATGCACCTTTGGTATGGATGTCTCTGGAATCTGTGAAACGCCTTGAAATGAAATAACACTTTTGCTCAAAATGGCAGGGGGGGTTCACACACTTTACACTAGTTGCCATCTAACCTTTGAGCAAATAATATATATGCAACGCTTTTGCTCAAAACGACAACAGACTCGGTACAAGAAATTCTCAAGCACCCCTTCCCAAGCACCCCAGCCGGCCTGGCAATGAGGTTTCGGGGGGCACTCAACCGAACGACGATGGTGAAAGCACTTTTGCTTAGACTTGACCCAAATTGCAGCACCGAAGCGAGCTGGTTGCAAGAGCATGAGGGAGATGCCAGGGAATGATATCTGATGTGTTGCCCACAAAAAATGATAAAGTTCTCCCAGATTTTTTTTTCCCCAGGCAAACTCCAACTCTGCATGAAAACCATGAAAACCAAGCAATCATGAAAGCCAACTCAGCCCCAATTGGAGTCATCACTGAGGCTCCCCTACCTATGAGTCCACCCACCAAGTCATGTGGAATGGCGATCTCTCTTGGAACGCCAGTGTTTGGTACGGGTGCCTCGGTGCGTTTTTTGTTGCAGAACAAGTTGAGCCAACAAAACTCCTGAACATGAAATACTGCTTGGTTATAGGGATCCTGAAGGATTGGCGTAAATGATATATAATCCCCAAAAATAACTACGGTGGGTAGTATATATCATTATATATATATATATATCACCCTTATCTTAACAGCAAATATATACGTACACATCTACATATACATATGCCCCCCGGAAAACTAACATGTCCCCCTGAAAATCACCGGTTGGTTCAGATGTATTTCCTATTGAAATAGTCCCTTTTTAGGGGACATGTTTGTTTTCGGGGGTGTAGCAATCTCATAATATATATATATATATATATATATATGGATGTTTCCGAAAATAGGAGGTTTTCCCCCCAAATCATCCATGGATTAATAGGGTTTTCCATTAATTATAAACCATCCAACTTTGGGGGTCGGTGTTCCCCCTTTTTTGTTGGAAACAGCCATATCCAGGGAACCCCAAGCTGGGTCACTACTTCCTCCCGTCCTCCCATGGCGCATCGTTGGATTCCGAGTTACACTGCCACCAGAACCACCACCTCGACCTCCTCCAGTGTGTGGTGGGCCCTTAGGTCGCCGAAGACAACTTTCGGAGTTTTTCATAAAGACGAAGAAGAAGATCCAGTGACCGAAACGAAACGCATGTTATATATATATATATATATACACATATTATATACCCTCTGATAAACTAACATAGCTGGCTGGAATATCCCCATTTTTGATAGGAAATACATCTTCAAAGGGTCCATTTTCCATTGCTATGTTAGATTACCGGAGTGTATATATACTGTATCTCCACTGGAACTACCCCCCCCAACCCACCCAGGATTCCAGTCACCACCAAGGATTCTTCGATTTTTAGTATGTAGGGAATCCATTTTTACAATCCATTTTGTAAAAAAAACTTCATGTGTGACTGTTATTGGCTGGGGGGGTAGACCGAACCTATATAAGTGAAGGGGCATACATCCAAGAAAAACCAGCAAACCTACCAAAACAGAAGCTGCATCAATTATATATGTATATATATCCACTTCCAAAAACCTATTTCTGGCAACTCATGATGGTGTATATACCCCCAAAAAACTAACATGGAACCTCAAAAATCACCCAAAAATTTCGAAATCCGGAAAAATCATCTGAAACAAAAAAATCTTCTTTGACGTTGGCTTCCAAAAATAAAATTTTCCTTATTGGGCATACACATCAGATGTGTTTTCAACAGCCAGGGGCTGTTCCCTGGATTCCACCTTGACCTGGGCTTCCCCAACTCCAACTGGACAACCTTTGGCCTGCAAAGCTTCCTGGCAAAATCATCGACTCAAAAAAGTGCCCCATTTTGGGATGGGATACCCAACCTGAAGTTTAACAGCAAAAGCCCCTGAAAAGTTACCGAAAAAACCCAATAGGAAAGGCGAACGTCTTCCAACCATTTTTTCAGGGGCGAACTGTTAAACTTCGGGGGGTGTAAATGGTAGGAACATCCTTAGCTTTTTTGGGCTTCGGAGCCTGTAGAAATTCTGAAACGACTCTCCTTTGAATGAATGATGGTGGAAAAAAACATCATTTCCAAATTCCCCCACAAAGTCTGCTGCTGCCTTGCGAGAAAATGAGGAATAACAGGAATGACATGCTTTTTCTTTGGGTTGGCAAAACTGCAAAACTTCAGGAAGTTCTGCTTGCAGTTTGCCCTGCCTGCCTGTCTGTCTCTTTTGTATCTGGGAGTTTCTCTATCTATCTGCCTGTCTGTCTAGCTGTCTCTCTATCTGTTCTGTAAATCTACTTACACACTTCTGACACGAAGCGAAATCTGTCTAAATCTGCATGCCTGAAAACTTCGTCTAAATCAACTCGTCTCTGCCTCTGCCCCATTTTACCCTCACAAGTCAGGCAGACGTGAATCATTTGCTCAGTCTTGACCAGATCTCCGATAATTGTCACCTCAAAAAGGATGCCCTGAATGATGAGTCCACAGCCCCAAGATTGAATGAAGAAAGTGGTCGCCAATGCTGCTTATGCTAGTAGATGTGATTCTGACTACAGCTACACTCAACATGGCTTTCTTTGCCAAAAAAAACACGCAAGAGTACAAGAGAAAACCAAGCAGGAAAAGGGTAGTACACCCCCGAAGATTAACATGGAACATAACCATGGAGGTTCTGTTCAGATAATTTTTCCTTTCTCAATGGGCGATCTGTAGGTTCCAGCCGTGAATCTTCCAGGGCTTTAGAACAAACTACACCATAGTGAAAGTAGATGGCGATCGCCACTCCCAAGTTCGGTGGCGATTCGTAAGGGGCCATGATAAACCAAGACTAATGGGAGTGGCTAGCCATCGATCCTTTCCAGGTGGTATAAATCTCTAAGAAATCCTCCAGTAGAGTGCCCCCAACCGTGCCAACAGGTTCAGAGGGTTGGTGGTCGATCTTCACCTGGTTTGGTTTTGTCGTTTGGGTGTTTTTTTTCATGGTCAAAAAAAAAAGCCTGCCAGAAACATGGATGTTTTTGTTTCATGGATAATTTGACATGGAAATAAATTCTCATAAATAATGAATGATTTAACCTCAATTCATGTCACTTGCTTTGGCTGTTTTTGATATAGACACATGGTCATTGACAAATCTTTGAACTCCACACATCTTCTACTCCTGGTGCACCATCGAGCTGGCAGGATTTATTGGACGCCCGTGGTGCTTTAAATGTATGGTTAACTTATTTTTTGAGACCTGTTCAATGTATGCTATATACCTTTGGCTCATAGCATATGTCTATATGTCTATATACATATATTCTTTTATATCATATATTCTGTTATCACATATATTTCTGTAAGAGAATAGATAAATATTATGCATATCCCCAACCTATATAGATTTAGCTAAAATTTTGACGATATCCCGAGCCTCAGATCCGCTGTTTCGCCGGATTTCCTGACGACGGGTAGGGGTTGGGTTTGTTGCCTACGGCGTTGGGTTGGGCCCCAACGGTCACCCTTTATACACTTTTTCCATGGGGTTTTGCGGGGAAATTTGGGGGATGGGATAAGAATGTCTACTAAATTGATGAAAAACTAAATTCCAACCTTCTACTTCACCATGTGTGTGTGGGTTTCTACTGTTCCCAGCGTCTTTAACGCTGGAAAGAAGTCAAGGTTGAAGATATTTCAGGGGGGTTGAGGGGAGTCCAAAGTTCGTTCGCCAAGTTTGGAATTTGAAAACAGTGTCATCTTTCCACCACAAAGTCATGTTAAATCATCTCTACCAAAATGATGTCATAACACTTTAATCCTCATGTGATCATCCAAAAAGAACTCTTTCTCCCATAATCCTGGAAGTGGAAAATTACCCTAAACGACAGGAAATTAATATTGAAGGGACCCATTTTCCAATTCCACCATTATGAGAGTGAGGGTTAAGCGCAAAAAGGTCGAAAAAAAAAAATCAACCACAATTTGTGCGCCTCCTGGAGACAAAAACGCATGATAAATTCTTGCTTCCACCCCGGAAGACTAACGTGACAATGGAAAACCCAATCCTTTGAAGATGTATCTCCAATCAAAAATGGTGATTTTCCAGCTAGACATGTTAGTTTTTGCTGGGGGGCGGGGGGTATACAAAACAACATATCCCCTGAAAAAATGAAGGTTGAAAGACAATCTGTGCCTTTTGAAATGGGCCTTTTTTTTGTCGGGTGGTAGGGTTAAAAACAAAAAACAATCATTTGAAGATGTACAACAAAAAACAGAAAACTAACATAACAATCGGAAAACAACAATTTCAAGATGTATCTCCTTTAAAAAATTAGGTGGATTTTCCATCCATCGCCATGGAATCGTTTTTTTCGGGGGTGTAAAAACTCCATCCATCATCTCTCAGCTCCCCCAATCGGCTGCCACCTTCCCGAAAACCTTGCCGTCTTCCAACGGTCATAGTATTCCCAAACAAGGCACTATTACACCCCCGAAATTTAACATAGCCCCTGAAAAATGATGGTTGGAAGATGAGTTTCCTTTTGGGAGTGTCTATTTTTAGGGGCTATGTTAAATTTGAGGGGTGTATAGGGGAAATCCCTCAAAATTCCTGAAAAATTTGCATTCTTCGATCCCACCAACAAATACTGGCAGGTAATCTTATGACCCCTGCCAAAGGATGGGTTTCCTAAAAAATCCCTACACTTAGATGTGAGGAATCCGCCAAAAGTAGGTCATTCAATAATCTCTGTTCCTTTTAAAAAAATCGTAATTGGTAAAATGTTGTTTTTCCCTAAAATCCTAAAAAATCGAATGTTACCAAAGAACAAGAAAGTAGGTAATTAATCACCCAAGGAAAACCTTAAAAAAATGGTTTATGAAATGATCCCAAAAAAAAAACAACCAACCAGGGGCCCTTTTTCGTGGCTCACACCTGGATGGTTTCACCCCCTCGACCAATCAGGGCACGGATTTGGACCTTTGCCAGGGCAAAAGGGGGTAAAAACTTCGGGGGAAAACCCAAAAAAAAACTGTCAGTTATATAAAAATGTGATCTTTCAAACAAAAAAAACAGCACTCGTTTTTCAAAAGAAACCAAAAAAAATCTGAATTCCATGCTATGCTGACTCTACAATTTGGTGATTCGAATGCTGTAATTCATCCAAAGGGAGGTTGAAAAAGTTAAGATTTACCAAACTTGATCGAAATATCCAAAGATTTCGCGATGAATGGCCGGAAGCTAAAAAAATGTCATGTCGATTTTCACACAAAAAACTCCAGTTTTTGTTCTTTTTTGGGGTGGTGCAATTTCCACAACTTCCAATCTGTTTAACATCATGAAGTCTGGCCTTTTTTAGGAAGAGTCGGATATCCCTCTATTACCCGAAAAAAGCCCACAGTTTGTGATTCTGACTTGGTGGAAGTTTCAACTCTCATGTCTAAGCTTCAACTCTCAGGTCTTTGGACGCTGCAATCGCTTCTTCCAACAACAAAAAACCTCATGTACTATCCCCAACAGCAGAGTGGTTTCCATTCTGTTGGGGAATTTTGTGCCACCAATCTCACACCAATCACCGGCTGACTTCGCCGGGGAACCGCTTCGAACTTCAGCACTTTGAAGCGGTCTGCAGTTACCCCTGGAGGAGCCTGACATCATATCTCAAACAACCCCGTGGCAGTTCCAATTTCTGGCAACAGAAACAGAGCCATGAGACCAGGAGAGATCGTTTTTTGATTGAGTGAACAGGTTTGGCCGGATGAAAGAACATGCCCTCTAACTCTAGGTGATCGTCTGAATTCAGGATCAAAGAATCGCATCTTAATTTCGGATCTAAATCTAAATCTAAATCTAAATCTAAACTAATCATCATCATCATCATCATCGTCGTCGTCGTCGTCGTCGTCGTCGTCGTCGTCGTCGTCATCATCATCATCATCATCATCATCATCATCATCATCATCATGACATCACCCTAAACATGGACCACTACAGCTACTTCACCGTGCTCCTGTGCATTCCCTGGAACAAAGGGCAGATCATCCCTCATGTTTTTTGCAACTTTGTCTCTGTGCTAGTCTGCATGGCTGGCAGAACGATCGAAGTTCTGCTAAACTTCAGAGACAGAGGCTTGCTGTAACATGTTTTTGCACGTCTAAACACGATTCATTGGAGACAAACCAGTGGAGCACAGGGCCAAAAAGATGAAATGGAAGCTTGGGCTTTCAAGTGTCTCAAGAGTGACATTTAGGCGAGTTGGATTCTTAAGATGTTCTGACTCCTGGCTGAAGTGTTGGCTCTCCCATTACCAGAAATCCACTTGCAGATCGCCCCCGGTCACCCTCATGACATGGCCAGCACGGCCATAGCTGGTATCACCGGAGTGACGATGCTCTTCATCTTTCAACAACTTCCACAGGCTTTCAGTTCAGTTCGAATCAATTTGAGCTGGATACGAAAAAAGGACATTCAATTTCCATCTGTTCATTTCAGGTACCCTTTCAGGTACCCTTTCAGGTACCCAGTTAGTGATTCCGTCACAAAAACCCTGCACTTCACAACACCCAGGTCCTTTGCCCCGGATTTTTGTAAAATCAGCTCCCCCCTTTACACTATTGGCAAGGGGGTCATCCGATGGGGCCAGATTCAATCGACCTGGAAAATTTGCTGAAAAGTTCCGCTGTTTGCGCAAAGTTATAGGAGTCTAGGAGTCACGTCGTGAGCCACCGAACTGTGTCTCAGAGATATCGAGATAGTACGCCGGTTAAAAAGCATGACATACATATTCCACTTTGGCTCAGCCTCTTGCCAAGATACTGTGTCTAGGCGTCTAGGAGTCTAGGATAGCAACCCACATGGCATGGGACAAGCGGTGCCTCCACTACCTCGGGCAGCGGCAACACTTCAAGTGATCATCGTTGTGAATCATCAACGGTTGATGACTGTTTCCTAGCGACCTGCCAAGGGACCTGCAAAATGTGAGTCAAGATTTGGAGATGAGTTGATTAACAATCTGATGATGATCATCATAGCTTCTCATGTTGTCAATTTTCCTTTTCTACTCTCTTTACATCACAATGATTGCTACATGGAGCCTGCAATCATAGTCACCAAATGTCTGAGTGAAACCAAGACATGGTGCCTATTCTTTTTCAAGCCAAGCAACCATGCATGACTTTCTGGAAATCCTCGATGCTAGACTCAGGAGTAAGCCTTCACACGGGAACCCACGTGGCTGGGACCGTTGTGGCCCACAAGGCTTCACCCTTATCCTAGCAAGGAAACCTACAAAAAATGGTCAAAATTCTCCGCTTTCTGTTGTTGCAAGATATGGGTTATAGTTGTTTGTCAACTCCTACATGAGGTTCCCATACAAACAACTGGACCTTCTGAACGTCTACTGCCACCAAAAATGTCACAACTCTTCCTCCTAAAAGTTGAAAACTACTCATCCCTACCAGCTACCAGGCCAACAAACTTTCTATCTGGACTGCCCATGAATCTTTTGGTGAATCTAAGACATGGCATGAACGCCTCAGCTGTTTTGTGTGGCACTAAGACGACACGATTTCCACCACTTCACCACCAGGCCGCCGGACCCAGGGTACCAGTCCGGATTGGCATAGATACCATCCGACTTGGCCCAACTAATCTCCTGTTTATCACTCCAAGTCATGGGCTTCAATCAGGAATGGAAAACAAAAATCACGACTGAAGTTGTCTCGCCAAAAACAAAGGTTGGCACGTTTAAACTGCTCCAACCAACCAACCAACCAACCAACCATTCCCAAACAACGACTGCCAAGGGTTGATGTAAAGGGTGACCTTGCTGGGACCCAAGTCCATACCCCGGTTGGATGGCTGGTTGAACCGCCCCCCAAACCCCCCCGCAAGGCAGGAATCCTCATAGCATTTGTCACCAGGCTGAGCTGCACCACAAGGTGGCTCCTGCGGGTGGGAGTCTTGTATTACCCTTCTGGGAAAAAAAAACATATCCCACCTAAGAGGAAATTCATAAATTCATTCTTCTCGGTTGCTTTTAAAGGGGAATTACCGAATCATCAACAAAAAAAACACATCATGACAAATCTTCAAATGCAACAAAAAGCTTTCGAACAAAACAAAAAGCACCTTATTCTTCGTTTGGCGTTTTTTTTCCGTTTAACGCAGGTTTGCTTCTTTGCGGTTCGGGGGACCCCAGATATTCGCCTTGATTTTCTTCGCCTTTTGAGGTCCATTGTCCTTGAACCTGCCATGGAAGCTGCACGCGGCACGCCGCACCATGTCGAGGGGTCGGGGGTCGGCTTCTAGCGGCTAGCAACTACAACCCTTCATGTTTGGCAAATTGGGATGGAAATGGTTGGGTAACTCCAAAAATGTAACGCTTTCTATTAGTGCAACTGAGACAACGAACGCAACCTCTCTGCAAAAATGCTCATGTCATGACACGCCCCACCATCTGATCTAAGTTTCGAAAAACAAATGATATTCAGGGCAATGCAGCCATGTTATTTCCTGTCGTCATGATCTCTGAACCCAACCAGCTTTCCCCGCTCAACCCGCCGGCGCCACCCTCCAGGTGCCATCTTGTAAAAGGCAAAGAAGTCAAAATCGCAAGGCGGCTCGTCAATTCCTTCCTCAATTCGTCTGCACGTATTGGGGCTGAAGGGCCCACCACATTACAGACGGAGTTAGAACAGGGGGCCCCAAAGAACAGCCGAAAATCAATGGGTTTCACTGGGGTTATTCACCCATATATGGGTTTCACTTTATAACTGGTTTTCGGTGGCCCACCTTGTAGGTCCAAAGTTTCACAAAAAGCCAACCCGCATGTGAAGTTGAAAGAACGAGACCTTCACATGGACCACAACAATCCCCTTTTGATCAACCCTTTGGTGATTTGTTGACTGAAAAATACATGGTTCAAACATGGGGCACCCTGTGCCCAAATAACACTAAGATGACCACAGCAAATGTGCTTTTCATCAGCAGTCTTCTGCCAGCAGAAGCTCATTTACTGGGCCCAACTTGCACCTCTCGATTCTCTGCGGTCAAGCATCAAAGGAGCCCGGATAATGCTTCCTTAGTGTCACAGTCACTAGTTATATATGTTTAGAACTTTGCTAGCCCAAGAAATCCCTTTCCAAGAATGAGGCATAGAATTGGATGAAAAACCACCAGTCCTTCTTTTTGGAAGAAATCGAAACTGTCTTAAACCTGTAAATCATCAATAACAATTGAATTCTATTGATACAACCGGGGCACCCTACGGTACATTACAGTACCATGCAGCAGTGTATGGCCTTCGTTTTGGATGCCTGGACCTGAATGAATCCATCCCACCCATGGACAGTCCAAGGCACTCAAAAAGTGCTTTCGCCGCACTGACTCGCTTCTTCGCGAGCTCGGGATCATCTAACTTGTCCCAAAAGTTCATGCCAGTTCCATGGTCGGTGATCCTCTCAGTCAGCGTAGACAATTGCGACAAAACACACACATCTTGAGGACAAGAGGGTGCAATCAATTCTACGGGCCAAAAAAAATCACCCAATGCAAAAGGAGAATCATCTGAACCAAACCTCCATTTTAATTGGAAGAACATGTTGATTTTCCAGGGTGTATACCTCTTGAAAGGTCAAAGATTGGGGCAGATCAGAAACAGAAGATTCATCATGAGTTGCCATCGCTGTGACTTCCCTCGCCCTGTAATCATTGATCACCAAGCCGTTCCTATCATACTCGCGCTTGCCAGATTTGATCCAGCCATCGTAGTCACCCT
This sequence comes from Breviolum minutum Mf 1.05b.01, assembly GCA_000507305.1. NCBI lineage: Eukaryota > Dinophyceae > Suessiales > Symbiodiniaceae > Breviolum > Breviolum minutum. The sequence goes on from DF239633.1 coordinate 117,429, forward strand.
GCAGCAGATTTGATCCAGCAACTGTCAAGTGAAACACCAACATCAGATCCATCTTCATATCAACCAAAAGCCCAGTGATTCCTGGAATGCCTGCCATCATGCTTCCTCCCAAAAAAACTAACAGCTGCTTCACCTGAAAATAATCACAAAGTTCAGAATCTCCTGAATCCAAGGCCCATTTTCAGGCGAACCCGCCGTTAGTTTCCGGGGGTGGTTCCCATGTTGTTCCCATAGTCAACCATCAAATGACCCTTAAAGCTGCAACCATGACTCGGTAATGCCCTCCAGTTCGTCCAGAGAGATTTCACCTGCATCCTCCTGGGTGATAGCAGCGGAATCCTACGGCCAACAAATTGCGAACATCTCTGAGACTTCAGAATAATTATAAATGTACATATGTATTTATGGGGGTTTCCTAAAATGGTGGTACCCCCAAATCATCCATTTTGATTGGGTTTTCCATTTTAAACCATCCATTTTAATTTTGGGGTACTTATATGTATATGTACATATATTATGTCTACTGTTTTTTCGTCCTACGTAAATGAAACCTAAGAATCCATTAGCATCACTGCATCACACCTACAAAATAGCATTCTTCTCATTGATCCCAACGTGTTGCTGTGCCCATACCACGCAAATTTCTCGAAAAAACTCCAAGTAATAAATCGGTGGTTTTCAGTCAGTACAAGTTGATGAATCGACACCAAAAATAAAAAAGCATGATTGAATACGAAAAATGTTTGGCACATCGGCACATCTTGGATGCCTAGGTTTTCCCACTTTTCCTATATATGGATGTTTCCAAAAATAGTGATACCCCCAAATCATCCATTTTAATAGGGTTTTCCATTATAAACCATCCATTTTGGGGTACCACTATTTTCGGAAACATCCATATAATATTTCTTTTTTTCCTCCAATGCTTTTTTGGACGAGACTCAAAATTATAGGTGCAGTCCGCAGTACCAGAGGGCTCATCACAAAAGCCTCACACGATATGATAATAAACGATATCGACCAATGGTTGCAGGTCATTGGTACATGTTTTCACATAGGTTTCAAGGATCCAGATCTTGTCATGAAATTTACTGAAAGGATCAAACAAATTGATAGCTTTCCACACTAGAATAGCTTTGAATATCTTGTTTTGGTCCACGATTCAGGAAAAATCTGACATTTTCAGCGGATCTTCCGACCTCCAGGCTGATCTTCAATGCAATCTAGTCCACGGCTACCAGAGCTTTTGTTGGTCTTCTCCTAAGATGTCCATGTCAGAAAAACTAGGGGCTTGATGAAGTTGCTGTTTGGACGGCGTTTAGAGCCACAAGTTTGTTCCAAATGGATTTGAAGCTTCTGCATTCAAAACAGCTGGAAGACAAACCACTCACCACCAGGCATACAGTAAAAAAATACATACGGGGCGAGTCTCAAAATATTTCATCTGTGGACATTTTCCCGGTAAACTGTACCTTGGTTGGCAACGCATCTGGAGACCCTCCATCCACATTTCAACGTTCGCACCATGCGAGTCACTGCGGTTGGAGATACTCCTTGAAGAGTTTTCCCCTGAAGAAATTCACCATCCCATCAGAAGTGATTCACGGGGCGTTTCCTGTGAAACTTCGGGAGTGTATGATTCTATATGCATTCAATAAAAAAGACAAGTCAAAGAAATCTTGCTCTCTGGTTTATGATGTTTATGGTCATGATGTTGTTTCAAAAAGACATCGCATAAAGAAAACGCCAAGAGACCATACTCCATCATAGGCCACCTGACACGCAAAAAAAAAGTCACACTGGAACAGGTTTCTCCAGGACCATAGGTAAATGGGAAATGATCCAGACAGAAATGGTTTGAAAGATCGATTGATTGATATCTAAAATGAGATTGAATCCAACCAACCATGCAACAAATAGTGAGACAATAAAATAAAGCAATGGTAAAAGTCGCATCTACTTCATATCTACTTGCGCCGGGGAAAAAGCCTTGAAGTCTGGAAAAGGAAAGCCAGTTTGTAGTTTGTTGCAGCCCACAAAATAGCCTCGGTCAGGAGGGTTTTGCCGATGATGGTCTCCATGAAATTCAACGCTGATAGTGGGACACTGTTGTTACAAAGTGAAGTGTGAAGCTGGTTTGAATGTTTTTTTGTTAGCACCAGATGATGTTGTTTCTCACGAATCATGTCCAATTCCACTGTATTTTCACACACTTTTCCACACTGGGAACAGTTTGTTGTCGCGCAGCTGCAATATGGTTGGCGTCCGATACAACCCGACAAGAAGAGGTTGAAGGTTTCTCCACGTTTCTGTTTGTGCAAAAAGATGCCTCATATATGTTCGTGCAGCTTATACAGACATTAGGTCTACATATCTAAGTAATCGTATATTCCGTCAAATGAAAAAGTATTGAAACATTCATTCTAGGAACTATGAAAATGTTATATATATCAGATACTATGAGTGTATGTACAATGTATAGTCTATATAACCATACAAAATCATAACAACATCGTACCCTCATTATAACATCAACAACAACAACAACAACATCATCATTATCATCATGATCATCATCATCATCATCATCATCATCATCATCATCATCATCATCATCATCATCATCATCATCATCATCATCATCATCATCATCATCTCTATCATACCACCAAAAAACATCACAAAACAGATACAAGTGAGCCATGTACCCCACATTCCTTCCAAGACACCGTAGTTTTGCCAAGCTTCATCGCACGAGAATGGACCAGTGCATTGGCCTCAACAGGCCACCCCCAAACCAGCCACTGCAAACCCAAAAAAAATGGTTGGTGAAATGGACCTATACACCCCCGAAATCTAACATGACACGGAAAATCAACCATTTGAAGATGAATTTCCTATTGAAAATGGGGATTTTTCAATGTCATGTTAGTTTTCAGGGGGGTAAGCTTTTTTATACGAAATGCCAAGGGAAATTCACTGAAGTACCTACCTGGGTTGGTAATGTTCAATGTAATTCATTCAAAGGTTGTTTCAACACACCCCTTAGAGCACCCTAGGCAATCCCCCAAACCAATTACGAAAGAAATCCCTCAAAGGTTTAGGGATATATTCCAAAGGTGTGTTGGAAAACAACCTTTAAATTCAAAAAAAAAAACGTCAAAACGTCAAAACGTCATCCAACACCGCCAAAATTTGGTGAAACTAAACTAACTAACTAACAACCCGAAATAAACCAAAAACAATCTTCACTTCGGTGGCCCAGTTCCTCGCCTGAATCAAAGGCAAAGCGCACGCCAAAATTCATCCCTCGATCCAAGAGCGGCTGAGTGGCTCTTGTTTGGACCTTGTAACCTGCGCCGATGGATGGCCGATGGATGGCCGGATGGATGGCCCCATGCGCCCAGTAGGAACTGCTGCATGTGCAAATTACAAAGCGCAGGAAAATGCAATATAAACCAAGTCACGGAGGATTCGGGTGATGTCGAACCTTAGCATGTCTGGACGTTTCAATGCACACAAATTCACCCCGGCCATACAAGACCTGCTGGCGTGACGCTTAAAAAAAAAACGCAACGCATCCTAGCATCTTCTCTGGTGCTGGGGCCCAAAACATGCCTCTCAAAGTCAAAAACTAAGTTTGGGACCCGGCAACTCTTGAGAAGTTTCACAGTTTCACATCGAAAAAAAATGAACCCAAAATTTACGTACCATTCCTAAAGGCCAGATGGGGGCAGCCTGTTTTCGCCCTCATACTGCATCATGTGTTGCACCAGGCCTACTGCCTGGCCTAGATCGCCCTTCCTGTTTTGCTGCTGGACATGCTTTCAGTACCCTGTTTTTTGGCGGCTTTTCGTATGTTTTCGATGTCTGCCTGCTGTGTAAGCCCCATTGCATGAAACGGGATGTAGCAAGGGGCCGGCAAGATCGCTACTCGCTACTTTCATTTTTGAGGGTGTCGGGCACGAGCCCGAGCTATAAGAATTTTGCAGGGCACAGCCCTGCAAACCTATGCAACAGGATTGCTACTACTGCTGAAAACACACAAAACTTGTGGATGATTTAGCTTCTTCCTACCCTTCCAAAACATCTTGCCAAACATTCTCTTACATGGATTCCTTAATGCCAACTCCTGGCGTTGCGGGATCCGAAAAATGCACCGACCTCCAGGTTTGAAGCCCAGTAGCTTCCGCTTGTATCCCCAGTCAGCGCGGCCAACAATCTCATTATGAAGGTACCTTGGTTGGTTGGATTGGATCACTTTTTTCATGAAAAAAAGTGCTTGCTTTCAAGGTAAGCTGGCAATCTTTACTGGAATCAATATATCACCAAAACCCAAACAATGCATAGAAAACAAGGGATATCTCCCAAAATTTCCATACATTTGTATGATGTGATTCCCCAAAAATAGTATATCTTTACGGATCCCTGCCAATATGCATCAATATCTTGGCTGACGACTCAGCCGTGATACCACATCACTCCACCCAGATCTGCAACGTTCACATTCTCTGGAGGGTAGGTGGTCTCCCCTTGAGCACGGTAGACGTAGAACGTGAAGAGTTGACCTGGAAAATGAAATCAGCCCACCGTGAAACAAACCCAAAAAATGACATGCCATTGAATCCTGGTTGTTTAATAGGGATCCTTATAATGGTTTATGAAATAATCCCCATATAACTGAGTATTACTTCATCCCCTTTTTTAACTCAACCAACCAGGGGCCCTTTTTCATTGCTCTTTCATGGCACGGTTCCCGGCATCGGGCATGCTGTGTCGAAAGCTGCCGCTGCTGTTGAGTAATGATTGGCAACTTGGCAACTTGTCTCAGCAGACCCTTTTAGCTCTACCTGGATGTTTCCGAAAATAGTGGTATCCCCAAATCATCCATTTTAATTGGGTTTTCCAATATAAACCATCCATTTTGGGGTACCCCTATTTTCGGAAACACCCACCTGGTACCCTAAACAACCATATTGTTCTTGATGGAACACGGCCGCGAAGGGTCTCTGGCTCAGTGTTCTTTGATGATTCCAAACCTTTACTCGGGAAATGGTTGGTTGGTTGGAAATGTTTCACCGTTTCCAACCATTTTTAAAGTCGTGGAATGTTTCTGTTCGTACCGTTTTTTCAAAATTTACCATGTTTTTTTTCAAATCATCCCATCAGACTGGTCCAACTTTCCCATCCAGTTTTTGTAGCAAAATGTCCAAAATGTCCCATGTCCATCCGCGCCTTGACTTTTTTTCCGAAGCGCCTCAAAAAAGGTTGGTTGAGGGAGGGGGTGGGTGGTGGGGGTTCAATCTGAATGACTATATAAATGTCAAATGTCACCTCTTCTTCAGCTTTCTTTAATTCGGAGATGTCCAACTCAAAAAAAAATGCCTGGCCTGCCACCTAAGCTGCCATGAGCTGAGATTTTTTGTTGACAAAATAGCCCGCAAAGAATACTATGGCTGGAATGGCTGAAGACCCTGAAACCAAAAGTCCCCAAATTTATAAGATGGAACCTGAAGCCATGATGGGAACACAAGCTCGGTGAAAATCTCCTTTTACTAATGCTCAGGTTTGAATTTTTAGGGAAATTCATTTCCAGCTTCAATAATTTCTTCCAACTTTCCAACTTCCACCCATCCCAAATTTTTCAGGTGGGAAAAAATTCAAATTTTGGCTCCCTCCTCCTATCATCGCTATTTGGGGTTCCAAAAAAAAGGTGCAAAAAAAAGGCCTTCCTCCAAGTCACATCACTGAAACCATACTTTGGCACCTCCAAAGCCTGGGTGACCTGGCAGAGAGAGTCTGTGAAATTTCAAGTACCACAAATTTTTACCGACCTACCGATTTTCAACCAAAAAACATGAGGGTTATAATGTAGGGGTTCCAAAAGGGTGAGGTTTTTAGGGAACCAAACTGTTTGGGTACCCTCCAGGGAACTAACATATCCACCAAAAATGTCATTATGTAGGGGGCTTCCAAAATTGGTGAATATTTGGAGTGTTTTCCAAGAATAGGGGGATTTTACCCCCAAAATTGGATGGTGAAAATAATGGAAATCCCACAAAAAAATGGATGATTTGGGGGTACCCCTATTTTCGGAAACACCCATTTAGGGAACCTTTTAAGGGATTTGTATTAATATACATTTTCATTTTTAAATTCAGTGATCAAACTACTCTGAAAATCCGTGGAATGAAATGTGTACCCAGTAAACACAGCAGCAAAAGCAAACCTTTTGCACGCATTTTTGTGGTCGCATCTTCACATATCTTCGCCGTCTATCATCTTATCACTTATCTTTGATGCTTTGAACGGTATCACTTCTAAAGTTATCGCTTGATGTTTTACTGAAAATATCAACCCTTTTCATGTCTTCAAACCACTTCCTGCCCAGAAGTCTACGGTCTCAATTTCTTTAAACCATGCTTTCAAGAGGTCCCTACTTGAAAAATCAATCCGACTTCCATTGGAAGCGAAAAACAAATAGAAAACTGATCCACATGTTTCTTACACACCTCTATTGTTGCACACATAGCTTTCTTTTGCAATACAATCTGTCTATATGGGTGTTTCCAAAAATAGTGTTATCCCCAAATCATCCATTTTACTAGGGTTTTCCATTATAAACCATCCATTTTGGGATACCCCTATTCTTGGAAATACCCATATATGTATATAATATACTGCCTAGTGCGGCAGAGTTCGGACTTGGCAGTGTGCAAAGCTTCTATCGAATCCACATCCTCCCACGAATCTATCACGGACCTTGGCGCACATAGAACCATCACAGTAGTAACCCGCCTGGAAAAAAGGACCACTTGGCACAGACTACGAGGCAGTATCAATCCTAATATATAAACCCCCCCCCCAAAAAAAAAAAACGAACATAACCCCCCACAAAAAATGATGGTTGGAAGAGGATCCTTTCCTTTTGAAATGGTCGCTTTTCAGGCGACATGTTTGTTCATTTTCATTTTCGGGGGGGGTGTCAATTTCATTAAGGATTTTGTGTAAAGGACAGAATTTTCGGACAAAAATGATGTGGAATTCAGATTCCGACCTCGCAACAAGTTGCTCCACTCCAACCAGTGCCACCGCACCTCGGGCTAATGCAAGATGGTCTGGGGGGTGGTGGGAGGTTTTGACGTGAATTTGGTGGTAGTCCGATCTGGTGAGAAAGGATAAACTCCGAAAACAAGCACCAAAGACTTAGAATTGTCTTTGAACAGTATCATGGCTACCCTCCTGGGAACTCAAATATCCGCTGTTAAAGGCACTTTTGAATTTCTTTTGAAGATGCTTTTCCTTTTCCCATGAAAGGGGTATGTTACTTTTCATGTTTTTCCGTGTCTTTTGCGGCCCATCAAATTGAGCGAACCGGGCTGTTCCTCACCCCAAGCACAGGAAGTCTGCATTGCAGGCGGGGCACCTTTAGCCTTGGATTTTGAACAACGCAAAGTGTTGACGACAAAAAAAAACAGCCTGAAAGAGGTGAGTTTTCAACCATTTACCCTCCAGGGAATGGATCACATATCCCACCAAACGGGAAGTTGGGAAAATCATCTTCTCAAAATGCCATGCCTTGGGGGGGATATGTGATCGTTCCCTGGAGGGTAACTCCATTTTCTCAATAGCACGTGCTGCTTATCCCAAATATATGCGTCAAAAAAAAAAATAGAAAGGTCAGATGGTTGTGGTTGTATTTCGTGTCCAACTCCCATGAAAGGCTTGATTCAATGAAATTGCTATACACAGCAATATCCAAAAAAAACGTCGGCACAATATCCGTGTTCAGCCTCCGATAGCCCAAGTCACTATGGCCAAACCTTCTCCTGAGTCAAAACTTGGATAAAACCCACCAAAGTCTTGCAGATGTTTGATTTCCGAAGATTTGGAAAAGCTCAAAAAATGGATCTTCTTTGGGTCTTTGGAGACTCGTCACAACCTGAACAAAATCATCCTTCCCCACCTGGAGATTCCCCTCCCCACCTGGATCCACCCCTAACAAACTGGAAAACCAATAAAAAAACGTCCAGACATCTACCGGATGCCGGTAAAATGCACCCAAAAAAAAACGTGTTGGAAAACTCACACCTCCCCCCGAAAAAAAAAAAAAAACGAACTCTCTCCGCCTTTAGAAAAAACTGTTTGTTTGTTTCCAACATGAAACAAAAAACATTAAAAAATCACCCCAAACCAAAAAAGTCACCATCAAATCGTCTCTCAACCTCGGCGTTTCGGGGGATTTCGGCACCTGGTTGTGTTGTGGTGGTGGCCGGCTGTGGTGTCTCATCTTTCTCACAATAGCCACGTACCGCCTTGAAACCTTCCTGAGAGGGCAAGGATTGAGCCACTTGACCCACAGATCACCAGCTTTTTGACGTTTCAGAGTTTGGACTCCAGTTACTCCAGTTGGTTAGTTGAGCACTTTGGTTGCTGATGTCCCCGAGCAGTCATATGCAATTTACCCCCATTACCCTCCCTGGAAACTAACCGTTCGCACTTGGAAAAATGGCAAATTCCCAAAAGCAAAAATGGTTTCCCAAGCCATCATTTTTTAACTGGCGAGATGTTAGTTTTCCGGAAGGTAATAATTTATCCAATATGAAGAGAATGCGGGATGAAATGTTCACCTGCTTCATGACAAGCTTACCCCAGTTCCACCAATCCATTCACACTATCCAAAGTGAACATTTGCAAATCATCACACTTCGCTTAAGCAAATCTCTCTCACCAATCTATGATGGTTAGTACAAATCAATTCTTTTTCCCTCAAACTCATTGGTTTCATGGTCTCAACCCTTGGGCCAAGGAGCTAAGCACCAACACTTGTGATGTAGGCCTCACTTCAACTCGGGATCCGAAACTCCCGCCCTGAAACTACCGAATCAAGCCCACATGGGTGGCCTGATTTTAATAGGGAAAAAATCCAACAAAAGGAAGCCGGACTGTTGATGGAAGAAATCCTGCACCTCCTGAGATATATAAAACCCTGTGAATAATGGAAAATTTACCATATCAACTGGTGCAGGATTTCAGCCATCAACAGGATCATCTTCCTTCCAACCCCTCCATTTCCCAGGAAAAATTTCAGGGAGGGGGGTATGCAGCTTGGGACCTAAAGTTTTCCAGGCAAAAATCGATCCATAAAGTCTCGATCCGGTTGGATTTGGTTTAGAGGATGGCTCACATTCTACCCAGGTTTTAAGGGATTTGTTTCATAAAACCATAAGTTACCCAAGGATTCCCAAAAACCAACCCAGTATATATAAAAGGATGTATACAACTTGTAACTTTACATGCTTGTTCAATGCTCAAAAATTGGGATGGAACAAAAAAACGCCACTCATTCAACTGTTTTTTGGAATGTCACTGGTGGGTTTTGATCGGCCCAAGTAACATTCCGTTGGACCTCGCCATCTGCTGCAAGGCCAAATCCAACCTCAGCTCTTGCGAAATAGATTTGGGCAATTTCAACTACTTGTAGGTTTGGTGGTGGTTTCCTTCAACCCTTTTGAAAAATATGAACGTCAAGAAACGGTGATTTTCTTGAACCACAAGTAATCGGGGTGAAAGCCACCACCCAACTCCACCAACCGACAGCTTCCGTTGGCTCCCAACCTCCGCACCGAATCCCAGCCTGGGCTCCCCAAACAACTCCCACCCGTGTCACGTTGCACCGGAGACGAGGTCTCGGATTCGCAACGTTTCGTCAGCTCACTGTACCTTGGGGAAGGGGCTGGAAAATGGCAGTACTCCAAATGAAATATACTGCTTGGAAAAAAAAATGGGATGCCTTGTAATTGGTGGGTATATAGTAGATAGAATCCTGCTCATTTCTATCGAAATCTATGTGCATTTATAACTAAACGGCGGCAGGAAGGACAAGGATCACCACAATCAACTCAAAAGAAAGTGAATCAAGGCGAATGCATATCATAAATGTCCACAGTAAGCGCCCCCGGCAATAGTGTTGACACAAAGTTCATCCAAGAGTTACTGTGATCAAAATAGTGGGCGGCCGATCAAAAGATATCTTCTAAAGTAAAAGTAGATTCCAGGATTCTGTTGTATTAAAATTTCTTCATGGACGCAGGACTAAAAAAGTCATGGTTTATGTATGTATACACCCCAAAACTAACATGTCAATGGAAAATCACCGTGTTTAATAGGAGATACATCTTCAAATGGTTGGTTTTCCATTGTCATGTTAGTGTTCTGTTTTGTACACTAAAACCCACCAAAACCTGGGATTTTGCACCCCAAAATGGTCTCCACCCAAGTCGCTGATAGCCATGTTGACAAATGCACCGGTAGTGATGGCATTCTGTTGGGCCCAGGTGTTTCGCACAGTGGTAAATCAAGCAGGTAGAGCCTCAAACTCAACTGCTAAGGTATATGGAACATCCACCAGAAGATGATTCGATGGAAATTTCCTGTGAATTTTTACACTTAAATCATACAATAAAATAAGTTTGTCGGGGTAGGTGCAGCTGCTTCAGGAATTTTCAGATTTTCTGCGCAAAATGTTTGCCCAAAAACAATCACCAAATCCCTACTTTCAAGCAGGGATTTTTTGGTTTGCCCTGAATCACAGAGAAGGGGTGTACAATATGCATACAAGAATTGTAGGGGAACCTTGAACATTCCTAGACCATGAAAATCCTACCTTTTCAAAAAACCACCTCTTCAAGCATCCAAGGGTGGTGATCCACAAGGAAACGAAATGTTACTGATACTAATCCTTCCTTTTCCATGGATGGTTCCCTTCATGATTCTTGAATCACAAATTGCATAAAATCCATCACATAGAAGATGTGATAACCCCCCACCATCATCCCCTGGATTTATTAAGGCCTTGTTTCGGGAAAGGGTGGTTTTCATTGGGGTGGTAACGTGTTACCCTTAGCGTTTTGCCCATGGAATTTTTTCAAGGCCAAAGCAACCAGTTTCTCTGTTGCCCTGCCACCTCTGCGCGCTCATCTCGGCACCTGTTTCAGTGGAGAGCTTGAAAGAAATCCGGGAGAAATCCTCAATCGTCCCAGAAGAAATTACTAGTTGGTGGTTGAACCAACCCCTTTGAAAAATATGAGTCAAATTGGATCATCTTCCCCAAGTATTGGTGAAAATAAAAGATATTTGAAACCACCAGCCAGTAACATAGATACCAAAAATGGCTAGATTTTGAGAGGGAGTTACCTGAATCCAAACCAGCAGTGAGTTTTTTTTTGGACATACTGTGACATTTCTGTTGGATTGCTTCAGAAATCCGGTAAGCTCACTCACCATTTTGAGGGAATGGTAGTTTATCTACCATTATTTACAGGGAATTATATGAATCCATCCCAGGTGCTTCGCCGGATTTCTTCCATCAATTATGAAGCCATTGAATGTAGATTTTTAAAAAAAAGATGTGACCCCAAACCCAAAAGAGAAACAAAAATTCCATTGGTGGGCCATTCTTCAAAAAAATGTCTTTGGCTTCCAAGCTGAGGAAGCCACCCTGATGTTTCTTGATGCAAATCTCTGACGGAACACCCAACAAAACCACTGGCATTGAACGGACGAACACTTTTCCTGTGCCTTTCCTGTGACCTTTTAAAAACAAAATTTGGGCACATCTATTCAAAAGAACATCAAACAATCTGGATAGCTCAATTCTCCCCACAATGACCTTCAATCAAATTTCCATCAGGAAAATTTGAAACCGGTTTTGTGTATGCTTCAAAAATTCGAACGTAAAACCTGTTGAGGGCATCGATTTTTGGTTGATGGTTGATGGTCACTCTGATTCGCTACTTTTTAGGTCTCCAAAGATCAGTGAAAAACTTTTGAGGTGTCAAGTTCCGAATTTTTGTTGAAAATCTGTATGAAAGGGGGTGTCCCTTTCAGCTGCACTTACATACACTCCCTGAAACTAGCAGCAAACGCCCCTGAAAATAGATCATCTTCCAACCATCCAATTTTAGGTGCCGCTGTTGATGGCTGAAATCCTGCACCAGTTGAGGTTGGTAGTTTATCCTATTTTGTATAGGGTTTCATATATCTCAGGTGGTGATCGCCGGATTCAGCCATCAACAGTATGTTAGTTCGTTTCAGGGAGGCTAACTGTCTTTGCAGGGCTGTCTCTGGTTCAACTAAGTCGCGCGAGAAGTTGAGATCAGCAGATAGCTTGGCTGCCTGGAAAAACACACACTCATGTCTCCACAAAACGCCATATCGTATCTCCATTTTCAACTCCATCCGTATGCGTTTTTTTAGTTCCCAAGTGTCTTAACCAATTAGCATTTCTTAACTTGGCACCCACAACTTTCGGAACCTGCTTCCCTCTAATTGTATGCCTTCTTTCCTTCCTGGTATTCTTCACAAGTGTTTCCGTGACAACTTCCTAAGGGTTTTCCGGCCGTAGCTACCCTTCTCAACCGCAGCCTGCCGCTGTATCAGCCGCACGCTGCAAGTCTCATCTTCGCAAGCATCGCCGTCCAAGACGGAGGAGACACCTGAAAAAAAAACATCCCCGAAGATGGTTTTTTTCCCAGGATAAGGAAAGAAAGACATCAATGCAGCAATAGCCCCAAATAATAGCCCTCAAAGTAAGCTCTGTGTCCAATGAGAGGTTATCTCCAGCTCAAATTGGGGAAAGTACCTCCCCGGCCCTTTCAAGAAACATCTGAAAAAGCCACCTGCAAAGGCAAGGGCAGCTGGTAGCGTCAAGAGTAGGCGCATGCGCCCCCTAGGTGCCAATGTTGCAGAGGCAACGATGTGTAGCTGTGTGTTATGACACTTGAGGACTGAAGTTTTCACGTCACTCCAATGTGGCAACTTGCACTATGTCGTGTAAAAAAAAGTGCATGCCACGTCTTTTTCATTGTTACTTAAGCTGCACTCAAACAATTGTTCCTCCAAGAGAGTGTCTGAATGGTGAAGGAGTGTCCTCTCATTTACTTCTCTCTAATCTTGGCACTTTTGGAAGGAATTCGGGCTTATGTAGTTCTTCACCAATCTTAGTCCTTTATGTCCACATTCCCATACTTTTCCAGCATACACTATGCCTTTAAAGCTTAGGGAACAGTGGAACCATTCGATTTGGTTTGATATCCCGAGATCCTCAAGGTCTCACTCCCCAAAAATCCCCATCCACTCGTTGGACCAAGCAGCATGGAGAATGGTCCAAACGCTTCTGATAGGAGAGGATACATGGATAAGCATGGATAAGCTGAGCCCAAACCCATGGGCCGTTGCAAAATGAAAGATCACATGTCTCCGTGCAAAATCGGTGTCAGAAATCAGAAAAGTCAATCGTCTGATGCCAATGTCACGACATCATTGACCGGAGACTCTATGCTGCTCATGCCTGGAATCCCCTTCAAAGTCCACTTGAAACAAGTAAAATTATGTGTGTGTGCGTGTGTATGTATATCAACCAGAAAGATAAACTCATCTTAAAGATCATAATCATGTCATGTGGCACTTGTCCGAAATTTTTTGAAGTCTTGAGTTTCCGAAAAGCCATTGAACCGTGCCCATCCAGGAAAAACTTGCCCCCCCCCCCTGTCGCGCCCGTGGTTCTTTGGGCGCAAGGTCCGCCAACCACTCGGGTAAGCCACCAGGGCCCGTCTGGCAGATGGCTGGTCAACCGGTCAACCTATCCCTACCGAATGGTTCATAAGCCCTTGGTAAGGCCATATTTCTGGCGGTTCATTAGGGAGGGTAGGTTGACTAGCCACTATATCACTAAAAATCTGCAAAAAACCATCATGAAGCCAAGATACTTCAAAAAGAATGAAATGCTCAAAAATTGTAACGCTATCAACTTAAGTAATGTCATCTCCTCAACAAAATACATATTTTATCAGAATACTTCACAAAAACAAAGTAAAATCATTTCAAGCTCTCTCTCGCCCTTTGTGTTGGTCCATCCAACCCAACCTCAAACCAAAAACAAAACAACAGATTTTCAAAAAATATCCAGCCCTTTTTTTTGTGTTTAAAAAAAAAACTCCACTCCCGGGGGAAAAAAACTTCACCCTGGCTGGTGTTTTCCCCCGCCACCCGAGGCCTGGTCCCATTTCGACTTCTTCCTGGGTTTCTCCGTCTTCTCAGCTTCCATCGCTCCGGTGATGGCTGCACCTGCACCAGCACCACCAGCGGCGGAAAGCGCTGCCTGGTAGGACGTAGGTAGCCCGGCAAGGCCACCAAGGGAGGTCCCGGACGTTGTCCCGGACACCCAAAAAAAAAACATCATGTTTTTTTTAAATTCCGAAATCAACAAACAAAAATAGCCATCAAAAAAAAGGACATGACATCCTAAGAATTGTTTGTATCATTTTTTTAACATCGAAGTATGAAATTGTCACATCAAAACCACACATCAAAACAGCGAAACCCTCAAGGTGAAGCCCCCAAAAAACCTTTGGCCAGTCCTTTTTCCCAGGCGCGCGCCACATGGTGATTGCAGGCTGGTATATCAAACTGTCAGGATTTTTTGGGGGGCACATGAAAATGAGATCCTTGATCTTTCCAGTCAAATTCTGTATGGTCTTCGAGGTAATTCGAGTCTCCAATGATCTAGCTCTCTCTGTCTCCAGCCACGCAAGACTGCAAACAGTCTTGCAAAAGGCATCTTCGCTATGAAAGGTAGAAGTTGGTGCTGCTTGCGGTCAAATGGATGCTTTAAAGCTTAGAGATCAAAGACTCATATCATATACCATTCAAACATTTTCTGGTTGTGCAGCAGTGAAGCTGCAGGTTCGCCTGAAGACAGTCAGATCGATCGTCTGTCCAATGGATAGCGATTCGCAGATCCAAGGACCTTGATCCTAAACAAGGGAAATTCCCACCAAGCATGGCTATGACAGCCATTTTGGAAGCACCCTTCAATGTCCATCCGCTTCAGCTTGTCATTAAACCAATTTACTTCTTTCTGAAGATCACTCAACTTGTTCACTTTTCTGATATTTTGAGTCGGATGATTTTGGAAAATTGAACCTCCCAGGACAAACGAAGAATGCATGTCGCAAGCTACAAAAGTCTTTTCGACTTTCCTGCAACCTCGAAGAGGTATGCACAGCAAAACCCTGCTGCCAACAATGGTCAGCACGCTCGCGGCAAACGTTGACGAAGGAGTTCCACTTGCTCTAAAAGCAAAGGTTGGAAGCATCCTTCTCGTCCACTCACCAACGCCAGAAGCGCGGAGAGTGGCATGTGTCGAAGAATCCGATCCAAACTTTTGTCCCGTTGATGTTGAGCTAAGGATCTCGCTTCACTTTGAATCAGTTGGATCAGCTCATTTGCTGCCAAGCCGAAGGCTCCTTGCACACATTGCGCACGCACATGGGGTAACAAAGTGGCCATCAACGTTCCCAAGTCCTGGAGTAAGAAGGCCGATTCAAAAATCGACGAAATTTTAGCTCAGCTTGAGCTAAGGGGATGTGAATTAAATGTATGTATAAAAAGGCAATGCTTGTTGGGGGGAAAGGCTACAAACAAGGCAAACAGACAAAGGAGGAAATTAAAAAAGCTGTCCATCTCGCGCACTTGAAGTCGTTGCCGTCGGTCTAGATGTGTAAAGCGAGCATGAACAGAATGATGGCAATAACCACATGCATCTCCCATATCACAACTCCCTTTTGCAAAGCGAATACAAGGGCGTCGACACAGAAGAGGATGACCAAGGCTGCCAAAGCTATTACCTTGGGCCTGTTGAGGAGCTGCTTCAGCTGCCTCAGCTGCTGGTGTCTGAGAATCTTCTGCATGCTTGTCTTCTGTCAACTCTGCTTCTCCCAAATCCTTCATGGGCTCCGGTAACGGCTCCGGTGCATTCGTGAAATCCGCAGACATTCCTTGGGATCTTCGCGACAACTGAGAGACGTATTCGGCGTGAAAGGATTGTTCCATCTCCAGCATCTCATCCCGTGTGTCCTCGTGCTGCACATCCTCTACGCGTCTGAGTAGTGGGCAGCTTTGTCCACGAGACAGCTTGCATGGAAACGGCTTTTCCGATTCCTCATCAATGAAAGTCCGGAAGTATCGAAAAGTTGCCATGGGGGACGTGCGTCAATTTGACACAACTCCCTCGGCTTTAGAGCCAAAAACCTCCAAGTCAACAGCACCCCAACCACGTTCAGTCATAAAAGCCATGGGCCATTTGTTCGAGAATTTCTCAAAATGAATGACGCATCAATCAACAAAAGCCCACATAATGGTCATATATTCTCATAACTCCTCTTGAAAACCCTGTGCTTTTCATGGACCATAAATCTGCATCATGGGCGCCTCTGGCATCATGGGCGCCGGCTCCGGTGGCAATGGCGCCGGCTCGTCCAGTGGCGGTGCAGGTTGGGAGACCCGCGGCGGGGCCTCCTCGTGCCGTTGTGGCATGGACCTGGCCCATTACGGATCCATGGGACGAACGGTATATTTACCGCACATAAATGCTTGATTTTTATAGTAAATGTAGGTAAATATACCATACATCGAGCATATGGGTAATGAATATATAATACTTGATTACGATACTAATCGATACGTTACACGCATAAAAAATCGTTTCTTGACATCACCTACATGATCATGTTTCATTGTTCAAGTGCCAGTTTTGTTTGAGCCGTTTTTGCCACACACACTTTATTGAATTTTATTGTTTTTCCAGTTGCTCTGTGCGGCATGCCATCTAAGATGCCCCGACTCTGGCGAGATTGCACGATTCTTCTCCGCCCGACCTCCGTGGAACGCCGAAAAAGTCCGGAACGGAAATTTTCCCATGCCTCATATGTCCCTTCAGAAAAAGCCAGGCTATTCCAAAATCCTAGGAGTTAAACAGCTTCAAAATCACTAACAACAAAAAATTATATAATAACTAAAGAAAACAACAAAAAAACAAACATGGAGAAAACATTCTTCAGCAGTCAAAAAAGGGTTGGGTTATTCCTTTACCCAGGCCCTCTCACCGATACGTCCAGGTGAACGACTACGAGGCTTCTCACCTTGGCGTGACCGAACTTGGTGGAAATCTCTTGTCCCGTTTCAGGGGAAGCCTTAAAGATGAAGCGCATAGGGGAGGTATATCTCAAACCTACCGGGGCCCCTATAAATGGCCCAAAATTAATGGGTAACTGGGGTTGTAATCCCTATGGTACTGAAGAAATGGTTGAGATATTCGGCTAACCAGTTGATATGTGTCAAATATCCCATTTATTTACCAAGGTTTTAGCACCATCCCAGGTGGTTGTTTGGGATTTCTGAACCATCAACCGTATTTCACAAGCATCCAACAGGGTTTGAATCAAAAACATCAAAGTCTGCGCTTCCGACTGATGCTTTATAATTAACAATCCAGATATATAATCTGCAATTGATACTCAAAAAAACAACTCTATATTATACTATACATATATATATATATATATATATATTCAATATATATATAGATATATATATATGTCTATTTACATTTATCTAACATGTATAATTATATCATCAACCCGTTCAAAAATTGTTTTTATCTTTCATCATTAAAATCCTAAGGATCCATGCTTACGCTGCGGCTGAAAGCCTTCCGCTTGGCTGGAGGCATTTGCCGACTCCTGAAAACAGACCCCCAGGATGATCCACTGCAAGTTGCTTCCCCCATAGACCGACCCTGGGGTTGGGGTTGACCCCGGGACCAAATGGCTGAAATAAATGGGGGTGATCCCTACTAACTACTTACTAGTGCGTTCGTTTTTTTTTTTGCGTGGTATCTTTTTTTGAGAAAAAAGTGGTGAACTTCACACCATCCACTCGGATTTCTTAGAGCCCAGTTGAATAAATTGAGAGGGGTGTTCTCTTTTTTCTTTGAGGAAACAGTTGATCACTGTCTTCCTCATCCACCCTCTTCTATTTGTCGAGTGCTATCTCTCAATGAACATATCTGCAAAACAAATATTTACTTTCATTCCTCTTGTTGTCGATTATCCTCTGGTAGACTAACATAGCAATGGAATATCCCCATTTTCAATTGGAAATACATCTTCAAGGGGTCAATTGTCCATTTGCTATGTTAGTTTACCAGAGTGTAACTACTCTGCCCCAACATAGTGCTTCTCGCTCCTGCTGCGGCGCGGCTTGCGACGGCTGTCGCGTCTCTGTGGCTTTGGCCTTCCCAAAGGATGCTTCAGATTCGCTGAAAAAATTGGCCTTCACACTGGCAGGAAAACATCTTGAAAAATCCATCCCAGCGCTTCCCGGAGCACAATATCAAAAGAATTTCTGATCTTCTTGCAGAAAAAAAACCTTTTCCATGCTAGCTTCCATGCTGCGACTCCTGCTGCGACTGCGCTTGCCCCTGCTGCGATCTCTCGAGCGCCGCAGTGGCGTCCGCCGACGATCACGGCCCTGGCCACAGGGGCGCTTCATTTCAAACTTGCCGCTTGCTAAGTTAGCTAGTCAACCTACAACCCTCCAACGGACTCTAACGTTCCCCCCCAGAAATAAGGTCTTATTAAGGGCTCATTAACCATTGGTTTCCCTCAATGTTGACATTCCTCATCATTTGGTAAATGTTGAGTACTTTCCACACCCATACCATTTACTCTTGACAAGAGCATTACCACCTGGTACAGTCCATTGATCCACTCAAGTTCATGTTCACACTGCTTGAATTGTTGAGAGACAAGGTGATACTGTTGATGGTTCAGAAATCCGGCTAACCAGTTGAGGTTGGTAGTTTCCCCCATTATCTAGTTTGCCGGATTTCTTCCAACAGTATTACTGAACAACCCAACAATTACGCGAAACCTTTCGGACTCAAAAGACGCGAGTCCAAAGGAATTCGCCACGACTCTACGAAAATCATCCCCAAGTCCCGATGCCTTGTCTTTTCCTTCTCTTCTATCGCGGCTCCGCGATTTCTCTCTCCGCTCCTATGTTCAGAATGTTCCCATCCACTGGACGATGAACAAAATTGATTCGCATCATTTCCTATGTCCAAACCTAAAATTATAAGACGTTTGGAGCCAATGGATTGGACTCTAAGTTTTGGAGTAAATGATTGATGATACTGATACTGTGTTCACCAAAAGCAATGCCCGATGACCGAAACTTCAAACAAATCTCCTGCTCCTGGTGATTCAAAGTGAGCTTTGGGATGGTTAAGTGACCTTTTAAGGGGTTAAGTGACCTCCGATTAGGGGATAGAGAGGCCACTTTGAATCACCTGGCTTTGATTGCATCATTGCTATGATATCTATGAGATCTCCTCAAAGCCATTCCCGATACAAAAAGTGTGAACAAATCTCGTCCTTCTTGCGATTGTCACGGTCTTTACTTCGCTCCTATGCTTTTTGGATCAGAGGATGAAGATTCAAACACTCTGATCTTTTTGAAAGTTTCTAGATATTGGTGGTTGAGATAGTGAACAGGATGATTATGTTGGTGTTACTGATGGCATAGTCATAACAAGCCTGAGAATTCTGAAGGAAGCACACCTGTTTGTCTTTTCAAGACATGAGTTTTCCTACATTCTTACATTGCACTGTCCTCGACGCCGCGACTTTCTCGGGGCCCCTTCCGTTTACTCCTGGTAGTTGGGCCATGGGATCGTATTCATGGAGGCAACGGGATGAGTACAACCCAAGTGCAATTCTCGACTTCTCTATTGGAAACATCCGTAACCATGCGATTGCCACTTTTGTTTCGGGTAATCAAAGAAATTACAAGGGGAAAAATCTCAAAGACCAAAAGCTCCTTTGTGATTGAGATTTGAAGCTCCAAAAGAGCGTGACAAATCTTGAGGAATGGTTTTTGTGGCCAAGCTTTCACCGTGTTTTTTTGACGAAAACAGACATTGACCTTCTGTGATTTTTCGGGAAATCCGGAGCGCCCAGACCTACTCCGGCTACGGCTCTTGCTGCCTCAGCACGTGGTGTTGCTCTGATTAGTAAGCCATTGAAATGAAAGTGAATGCATTTTGAGCCTTGAATACTCAAAAAAACTGTTTCTTGGAACAATAGAAGAAAGATCCGTCCCAATCAATCACCTAACGGTTAAAGGAGAATTGCTGAAGGAAGCACTGAACCAACAGCTCTGCCCATGCCCAAAGAAGAGTTTCATATCATTGGAAGCAAAAAAGCAAACGATTATTGAAATTCTGACGCAACAAAACAAAGGAAAACGCTTCCAATCTTCGGCCATCACATGCAGTGATTTCGGCTCCCCTACGGAAATCTCGATCCCGATCCTTGACCTTTTCCTAGCGGCTTGTTTGGTAAATTGGATGAAAATGACAGATTCCGGATCTACACTCTTGTGACATGAAATTTCTCGAATTAGCACACTTAAGTGCTTTTTTGAGCATGCACAACAATTGAAAAATTGAAAGGGTGGATATTTTTACCACATTTGAAGAGTATATGAAAAACACAATCTCTGGATTTTTTCTTGCGAATGCCAACGTGCCAAGATAGCTATGGAAAGCATAGCTATCTCAAATGAATCAGGGGATAGTTGGATGTACCACCCCTACCAACGTGGGCCCCCTATGGGAAATCCCTATCACTCCCCGCATTATCTGCAAAGGTCCTTCAGAGTCTCCTTTGGAGCCTTCCTTTCCTGTCTACTCGATAGCAAGGTTTGAAGACTATTAAGTAATTGTAAATGTATGGTTTTTGATATACTATACTATATCATATATATATTCATACATGTATATATAAATATATATCATATATGTATATATAAATATTCTGAGGAGCAGAGTAGCCATCTAGTCAATGTATTCGTAGGTACTCAATGTGAAAATGAGAAACTTAAGACGACATTTCATTTGGAGAATCCGCAAAAAGTCCTCTCATGCTGAGATTTTTGTTGATTGCATACCGAATGCCCAAAAGCAAAAGAACACTAATTGAGATGTGCCCCTTACTCCCCATTGGAAAAGCAATGGAAGCCTAGATTTCATACAGATCATCTATCTTCACAAGGCGTTATGAGTTTGCGAAGATCCTGCCCTATGGAGATATCAAAAATCAAAAATCACCCAAATGATGGCAACTAAAAACGGTTGGAATGATGGCAACAAACAAAATATATGTCCAAATGAATAGCAGCGAAGACAAAACCCCTCCCAAAATTAAAGAAAAGACGCCTGACTTCTGCTTTCTTTCAAGTCTTTTTTCTTCTTCTTTACATCCTGAGCAGCCTCGGATGTTCACAAAATTCAAACAGTCACAAGGATCATAAAAGGCCAATAATACCTCATCACATGTACACTAACCTCAAAACTTTCTCACACGTCAAACGTTTCAAAAAACTCAAACTCGAGTTTTAACGATCAAAGAGGACAAGTTACGTGAACAGAAGCCACAAAACTTTTCCGGCAAGGCACAGCATCTTCATCTTTCGGTCTCTTTGTTTCCTGGGGCGGAGCGACGCCCAAATCCCTGAATTTGATTTGTGCTATATCTGGGTACTCCAACCCAAAACCTACCACTTTTGCAGTTTTCTTGCAGCTGCTGTTATCACTGACCCAGGGGTCAGCAAAACTCACAAGTCAATATGGGGGTTTCCTAAAATGGTGGTACCCAACAACCATGGGCTTTCCTACTAAAAGTGATCATTTTGGGGTGTGAAATGGGGGGTACCACCATTTAAGGAAACACCCATATCTTCATGGCACCTCCTCTTTCTTCTCCTTCCTTGATTTTTTGGCCTCCTAAATTTCAGAAAACATCGCTGAGATTGCAATGGAGAGCTGTTTGGATCTTGATGGAATACCAATGAGAAGACAAAGTTCCGAATGAGGAAGCACTACACTAGCTTTTTTATGGGACCTGCGATTGCATGCCATCTAAACCTACCACACTAAAATCGAAATAAGCAGCTTCTTAAAGATGCCGTTTTGGCACCGTTCAGCTGAAGGGATTGAGCTCGACCGAGCCCAGATTGGAAGATTTGAGGGCCCAATCTTGGGTGCTTCTGGATGAAAATGATGGCACAAAATGGAAACTTGGAAGATCCAAGTCCAAAGGGAGTCCAAAGACAGTCCTGGTTTGAGACGGAGAGAGGCTCCTTGTTTTTTTGGGGCCGTCGAAAAAGAAGGCGGGTAACATCCCGCACACTTCGGCTGCCGAAGTGCCGGCAGCCAAAAGTGACAACCCACTCATGCGCGTACTTGCGAAAGCTTCTCCACTTCTGCGTGGTTTAGGTGGCTTGTTGACGCACCCGCATCAATGAGAATCTGAGCCACCTGCACACAGGAGAAGAAACGAATTTTCGGCAGAAATGATTGATCCAAAAAAATGAGGGATTCTTTGGATTCACGATTGTTGCGGTGCAAGTGTCAGAAAAAATCACCTGGGACCACAGAATCGGACGTGTTTGAACACGTTCAATTGTGTTGGGTGCCTGGAAGTGATGATTGAGAAGAGCCATGGAGACCTTAACAACACAGCACTTGTCACTTGCTTTTCTGCAAGACAAGTTGGTACCGGCTCCTCTGAATGTTGCTTGTTCCATGAAACACAAAACACAGGGGGGACTAACATATTCGCTCTTCACACCCCTAAACTTAGAAAAAAGGCCATGAAAATACATGAAGTTTCTTGGCCACGGTGTTTTTGGAGGAAAAACTGGACATCAGTTACCCTCCGTAAAACTAACGTAGTCCCTGAAAAAGGCCTTCCCAAAAGGAAACTCATCTTCCCACCATCAATTTTCAGGTGCTATGTTAGTTTCAGGGAGGGTAATATTTTTTAGTAGTTCTCATGCTTTCTGCAGTCTATGACCAATATGCTTGGATCTGTAATCCGTACGGCCAAAACGTATGATTTGCCCGCGAACCTACGGGATGAATGGCTCCAAGGAAAGCCAAAAAACATGGCAGGCGTGAGGAACTTGGGTAATCGTGAATTGATGTAATTGTCATGCGCGGGACATGTGTCCTTGACCGACGTCCCTTTCAAACACGAAACCCTAAACCCTAAAACATAAACCCTAAAATCCAAACTCTAAACCCTGAACCCTAAAAACCAACCTAAAACCCTTCAAAACATAAACCCTAAAAACCCTAAAACCCCAAACTCTAAAGCCTAAACCCTGTGTGGGCGAATCGAGTGTTTTTGTGGGTATCTGTACATGTCTAGTAGGATACAATAAATGAAGCTGTTGTGAGTGGTCACATGTATTTGCTGTACATTCAGTATATGATTATGAAATCTGTACACACACATTCCCACTCCAAAGGATGTCAGAAACATCCCACCAACAAAAAAACAACAACAACAACAACAACAACAACAAAAAAAAACAATACCTTCAGCCGTTCCGGATATCAAAAAGTTAAACCACCAAAAAACACACACAAAACCAACCAACACCTCACATCAAGGTCCAACCCCCCCTTCCAAACATCCCCAAACCAACCGATCCACTCGGGGTTTCAACCTCCAAGCGAATTTTTTTCTTCTTCGAAACACCGAGGCGACGGGACTTCGGCTCTGCTGATCCATGGAATCTTTATCGCTTTTCGCTTCCAACAACATTCGCACAATGTCCACATTGCCAAACTCTGCTGCTGCAGACATGGGCGAACGACCATGCTGATCCTGAGTTTCAGTTGAGTTATGAGTTTGTCTGAACGGAAGAACGGAAGTGGCGAATATGAATTTTATTGTTATGAATGAGGATGTGATTGTAGGTGTTTGAATGAAATAAGATGTTTTCCCTATGGTGGTGTGATTGTTATGAATATGAATTTGATGGAGTCATCATGTTTTGATTATATTTACTTGTGAATGTGTTCTGTTCTGAATTCAATGGATTTTCTCTTGAAAAGCTATTCCATTTTTAACGCAAAGCAGACATGTTAGGAAGAATCTCTTTCCAAAATCTTTTTTCACAGGTTTTTCCACCCTTGATTCTCATTCATATCCATCTCAGGTCGTAGGGTTAGCATGGCATTCTTAGAGTCGCCATCAAAATCATGTCGCAGCTAAAGGCTCCCTCAAATCCTTGTTGGCACCTACATCCAACAAAAGCCGCGCCAGCTCTTGACTGCCATTGGCACATGCATGCCATAAAGGTGATTTGCCATACAAATTCTGTTGATCCTGGCCACATTTTGCAAGGAATCATACAGAGTTGTCTGATGAAAGACAAAAACAAAAACAAAAACAAAACACTATTGGCCCTGGTTTTGTAGTTACAGTTACTTTAAGACCGCGACCAGCAGTGAGAAGTCAACACCAAAAATGAAAAACAGCATCCTTCAAGAATTACGGGGCCATATTAAGGGATTACTTTGGAGGATCATTCCATTTGATAGGCGGTTAATAACCATGCTTAGTTTTCGCCCCCTAACTGGGGTTGTGGGAACCCTTCCAAATGGCCGAACTTCATAGCTTATAAATGGGGGTGGCACCTAACTACTTACAAGTCCTGGGATGATCCTCCAAGTATGAACCACCGTGATCCCTCAATTTCCATCAAAAACGGCCGCCTTGTTGGCACCAGCTGCTATCAAGAGCCGTGCCACTTCCAGGTGTCCACGTTGGCAGGCAACCCATAGTGGTGACTGACCATGATCACACACCTTCCCACTGACTTGGATGAGTAACGGTGAAACGAAACCCCAACAAATGACATTCCATTATCTATACTAATTTGATTTATAAGGATCCCCTTATAATGGCTTATTTTTTAAATCCCTACATAACTGGGTAGTTTCCCATAAAACAAGCCTTTTGATCACTTTTTGTGTGATTAGCCTGAGACCTCCGTTTCGAGCCCTAAAAAAAAACACGCCTTGTTGATGTTGACACCAGCATCCAGCAGAAGTCGAGCACATTCCACATGACCTTCAGCACAAACCACCCAGAATGGTGGAAATTCATCTTCTGTGACCTCACAGCAGAACCCCAACAAAAAACGTGAGTCACCCCACAGGCATCCCAGTAGGATCCCCGGGGGTTTGACAAATTTCCACCCCCAAAAAAGAACAAAAAAACGCAGCTTAAAGCGGCAATTTTTCATACGAAATGTTTGAGGTTGGTGGATCAGATTCAGAATCCAGAGGGAGCTTATTATTGCTGATGCCACATTCCATGGTGTTTTGGCCCTTTTTCCTTGTAGAAAACCACCATCATTAGTCATCCACAACCACAACAAGCATGAAACATTCGAAACTTTGTGCAACCTTAGCGACAGAATCTGGATTGATTGGCACTGACAATAGCTCTTGTAGGTCAGTTTCATGTCCTTCCTCTGCAGCCATCCTCAAACGTTGAGTCTGGTGAATAGTTGGTAAAGCGTATTGCACCAGAATCACCTAAGCTCAAAGAGAAACTCACTCAAGAGAAAATCTCAGATCATGTTTTTTCCTAAATGGTGTGAAAAATATGTCGGGTCCTGCCCAAACCACTGCGACTCACAGTGGCATTGATGAAGGTTAATTAATAAATTTAGGGTTCCAAAGGATCCAAAAAATATCAGAATTGGATTATATAGCTACCAACTGTTGACCAAGTGTTTGGCAATCCCCCCCAAATGTACCAATTGCTGACACCCTGCTTCAAATTATTTGAATCTTTATGACTTCACATCATATAACGCTGGGAACCCCTGAAACATCCGAGGTGCTGTAAGATCCATTGGCAGTTTCAGGTCGGTAAGGCGTTGATGCTCTATGACCTCTCCTGCTGTACCGGATTTGATTTTTTGTGTTTCGCGTTTGAGACAAGTTGTTTTTCGCAAATTTTATCAGAAGAACATGTGCATATATCATAACTGTGGGTACATTCGATATGTTCATCTGCAAGCAGAACAGAAAAAATGATTGAAAACTAAAATATGATAAAACCAAAAAGCGTCATGTCATACAGTAAGACTGTGCAGGAGCACTGTGTCAGCGTCACAAAATGTTTGCAGGGTCACACTCCATCAGCCTACCACCTAACCTGGAACAAACACACACAACCGGTGCACAGCTATGAATCTTCGTGGAACCTTCTGATCAAAATACCGTCACCTGCAAGTCCGTTGTTTAGCACCAACTTCATCCTGTAGATCGACACACCTGCTGGCGGTGTTTTTTCTCACAAAACTAAACGCCGAGAAAAAAAAACGCCACGCATTCTTTTGAACCCCAAATTTTGGGGGGTGTCCTTTTAACAACCATCAAGCAGCGACATACTATGTCTACCGTTACAAAATTCTGATGGAAGCCTCAACTTGACCTGCAGGCATTCCTAAGCATCTGAAGTACTACTTACTATGCACCTGGTATTATGTACCTGGAACCCTAAACAACCAGTTAAAAATGGATCTTTGGTAAAACAAACAATTCTTATGTAACGATTTCGAATCATCCAATTGAAACAACTATTCATAAATGGATTCTTAAGGTTCCAATGTGTCCTAATTTGTGCTTGTTTTTGGACCCTTGGAGGTAGAATTGGTTCCATGCGGCAAGGCTCACCCCAGGACCTCGTAGGAGAGGCTGAAGGTGTCGTTTCAATGTCCAAATCGAGTCTCCATCCGGCGCCAGCATCACCAACTCCTGCAAACCCACCCTTGGCAAAAGAGGTGCACAACACCCACCACTTTACGAATTCCGTTGACAAGAGCAACACCCACGATAAAGCAAAGCAAGTTCTCAAGAAAATCCGTGCCGATTGGATTCCTTAACAATCTCGAAATCCTAGACGGTCGGAAAAAAAATAAAAGCAATACGTAGACCATCATCGTGGCTGAGACAATTACTTATGTAGTTTTAAGGTATGTATAGTAGATATAACTAGTTTCAAAAGTACATATTGGTGCATGAGTTGTATGTAAAAAACAAGTTCTACAAAACAAATAAATTTATAAATGTATGTAATATACGAACAAGAAATAAGATATAGCGAGTAACAACCATATAGAATATTGCGGACCCTGAACTCAACAGATAGAATTGTGATTCATGAACTTATGATTTTGCAGTAGAAACTAGCAGATAGAATATTCCAACATACAGTATCAAGATAAAGTAGACAATGACATGAAATTTCCTTTCATTTACATTGTGTGAAACTGGATTTCAATACAAAAAAACAATACGAACACCTATAATATTTGAGTATATCACATTGTATTTGTATAGTTTTACATAGGCACATGAGCTATTTTACAAACATACATATATATATATATATATTTTATATTCACGTGTGTATACAAAAATGTTATTTCATGTTCAATACTTTCACATATTTCTTTGTATTTGGTAACAATAGGAATCAAAGTCCCAATCACCTATGCCACTGACCTTTCGGGATGAACTATATAGTTCAATGTTGTTTTCTAAATTACATTTACCTTATCTTTGGATAATATTCTATCTGTTGATTTGGGACCTCTTTTTTATAAAGGACCTTGAAAGGAATGACAGCAACCACACCAATGGTCAAAAAAGAATATAATAATCTTGATAATTTTGCAAACTATATATATATAGTCACTACCACAATCAAACATATTGTTTACAAATGGCAGCCAGCAGTGCTGGCACGCCATTCAACCACTACGACTGACACACCACCCATGGCAGCCAGCAGTGCTGGCACACCATTCAACCACTATGACACACCACCTATGGCAGCCAGCACAAGTGTACTTGTAAGCTAAGATATGCCCAAACCCACTCCAAACCCTATATATATATATATATATTTACGCCATTCAAGAGATAGAATTTTTCCCAAATCAAAATTAAAGCTAAAAATACTTTGATTTTCGTTATATATATATATATACACGAAAATCAAAGATTTTTCAAGATTTTCTCGACCCAAACTGGGAATATTCTATCTCTTGAGTGCGAAAATTTAACATCTAATTAATTTAGGATATTCGTCGTTGAAGTCAAAATTCTATCTGCCAGTTACTTGCTATAGATATATAGTACCTACACCACACGCCATTGTTTAAAAACCAAAACTATGTATATGAATTGTATATGGAATCTATGTATAAATAGTATACATAGTATACATCGTATACGCAATACATTTACGCACTACTGATAAGAGCGCGCATGGTTTATCACCCCCGTGCAGCACGGCGCCGGAATCCCCTGAAAAAACCAATGCGTCATGCAAAAATCAAAAGGCATTTATGATAATTGGTAAATTTTCACTTTCAGCACATGTGTGTGGAGTGTGTGGAAAACGCAATAACCTTCAAGCAATATCAAGCAATCAAGCAATATCAAAGATACCGGTGAAAGCGCGGTTCATGCTGTAATCCGATGGGTCCACATGCGCGAATATGATTTACAATTTTGGCGGAAACTGGCGACGATTGAGATCCTTTTGGTGTAAACCATGCGATAAAATGACGAATGACTCAAACCAATGACTATACACACAACCTTTCCAACAGCTGAACCGCACATGCTTTGGGACTTTGGGATCATTGATTTTTTTTGAGTTGGACACTTGTGCGCGGACCATCCATTGCAAAACTCATCCCGCCCAAAATATCCATCGCGCATTTTTCCACTTCACTACATCAATCAGATGGAGGCCCTTACCGCCACCGCCAGCAAAGCGTCGCTATCGAAGAATTCTGGGAACTCTGGCTGCTTATCTTCCACAAGCACATCACCCTCAGATGGACACCTGGTTGATAAGGACTCAGAAGATGAAGAAGATGAGTCGCCTGATAAAGACATTGAAAAGGCAACAAGGTTTGGACGGTAGCGAAGAACAGCTGAAAGTTGCTTGTAATTGTTAGATTTATTTGATCGCTCAGATATTATAGATACTGTTGTTTTCTTGAAAAAGGTAAAAGAAACAGAGTGTTTCTACATATTTCAAAAAGCGTGGCGGCAAGGTAAAGGAAACAAACATGCCGCATGACTACATGCATGATAGTTGGTATTCCCAGAGGGGAGAGAATCCTACATATACCGTGGATGTATATAAAACCTATATGGCACAGAAACAGTAGATGTAATTACAACAATACAGAATTTATATTTGCGGGGGACCTTCCGGTATATTCCGGGCAACCAATACTTGTCTATGTTTCTATGCGACACGGCGCTGATACACTGATGCAAGATTTCTTCCAGGCACCCGCAGCTGGTTGGACTCCGTCTCACGCCACATCTCAAGCTAATGTGTTGCCATGCGTGCCGGAGAGTCTCCGCCAACGTGTGTCCAAAATGTTTCCATCAGTACTGGAGAGTCTTTGTCAATGTGTTTACAATCCGTTTCCGTTTCTGGCAATGAGTTTACGGTGTGATTCCACAAGCCTTGGAGCGTCTCTGGCAAGAAGTCTGCAATGTGAAGCACGCAGCTTCGATGCCTTTGCCTGCCGCTGCAGCCGGCTCAGGCTTCTCAAATCTCACCCTCAGCTCCTTCGTGACCGAGTCGAAAACTGAAAGTCAACCGCCTTAACTGGATTCCTCAGCGTCACCAAAACCATCAAGTATGACATGTCGCGCAATTGCCAATGACATGAACTGACGTCAAAGTTTCCAAATCTTAAGCCTAACGAAAAATTCATTGTAATGACATGGAAGACGGCAGGGAAGCTACCATCTTCACAGAATAACTGAGCACAGCGATTGCAACAAAGGCAAAGCTGGTCTTCACCAACGCTCTTGTCATCACAGCCACCAAGGCCGTCAGCGATGCCCAGCGCCAGCGGATTGACATATCCTCGTCAATCCTTTTGATTTTCCATATCATGCTTTAAAATCACCAGACCACAACTGCAAAGCTTGCGGCTTCTGGCTTTTGTAAGGGGAATGGCAACCTGCAAAGCTAGCTTTATATAAGGCACAGGCACTCTCAGGTACCTGAAATACTAAGTGAATCTCTATGGCCCACACTTATGGCCGGGGCACAACCCTAAACCCTAGACCATAAACCCTACTCCTGAACTACTTAACAACTTTTTGGGGTTTGCCATCTATCTTGCCTGTCACTTCTGTACTTGTTTTGGTATATCTCAAATACTATTTCTAAGATAGTGGATCTTCATGTTGGGCTCTTGGGAGGGAGACTGGGATAGTGGAAATCCCCAGCCAA
Source organism: Breviolum minutum Mf 1.05b.01 (assembly GCA_000507305.1). Taxonomy (NCBI): domain Eukaryota; class Dinophyceae; order Suessiales; family Symbiodiniaceae; genus Breviolum; species Breviolum minutum. Next base: position 147,482 of record DF239633.1, read on the forward strand.
TATGGAAAACAGCACAATAGGTGGTGGGTGGTTGTGGCACAATGTGTTGCTTGCAACTCTGTCACTCTCTCAGCTCAAGCACAGTCTCAACTCAGCACTCTTTTTTTTACGTGTGCAACTGCCTGTGTGTTGTGGTGGGTATGGCCTGGAGGTTCTGACAGCAGCTGTTCTCATCCCTGTGGTGGATTTCCAGCTTTGGGGGGAGCTTCATGCTGCCAAGTCGTGGAACAGCTGTCTATGCACAAGTTCCTTGTAACCTTGTCATCTGAATTGTACCATACTCTCCCAGCCTACTGGTATGTAGGCACTCCCCCATCAGACCATGCTGCACCCAGTCTGACTTGCACTCAACGTCCACTTCACGGGCCAGGTCCACTTCTCCAGCGTGCAGCCAGAAGCCAACTTCTGGGCTGCCATGTCGCTCATGGGCAGTACCCCCTCCCTAATCTTCTCCTCCCACACCATCTTGGATCCAAGATTGGCTTGTCGCTGCGAGTCGGCCCAGGGATGACTTTCTCAACATTATTCGAAAAATTCAAAAAAAAGTTTTCTGGCTCCAGATTTGGGCTTAACCTCTTGAAATTCACAAACGCAAAAGGTGCAAAGGGCCTTCTGCCCTTTTTGATTTTTTGAATTTGGATGTTTTATGAAGCCAAGCACCATGTTCATGAACACGAGGTTGACTCAAATATGAATGAAGGATAGGCTCGTTCAAATAGTACATAAAGGTCCATCGTATTCAAATATCGATTTAGTGTATTTGTAGCATAGATAGAGTATCTATATACAATATATCATAGTTTTTCACAATAAATCTTTAGTGTCCCAAGCAAAACCATTATTCAGGCTTAGGACATCTGTAGAAGCTTCTAGCTACAACAACCCGCACCAAAACCTGACGTCCCATCCTGAAGTTGCTGCTCAGCCAGTGTTGCAACAACATCTCCCGAGATCTGCAGGACTCGCAACACAGACTCCGGAGAAGTATCCATTGGGTGCGCAACGCAGTTTCCCCGCAAATGCTGATCCTTCATGATTCTCTAGTCTTCACCTATCAAGAATTGCTTCCAAAGTCATGTGTATGTTGTAAACCTAGTGGCACCCATCATTTTTTGTGTAGATAATGTCTGGACTTTCAAAGTCAGTAGAACGTTTCTGTGTACGATTCTCGGTTTTCCACCATGGATGCAGCGCATTCATCTAATATGAGACTTCATTAAAGCCGGCACCTAGAGTTTTCGTGCAGCTGGACTATCCAGGTTCCACATTTGATTGGATATATTTGAGCAAAGCTCGTTTCACCGGAACGCATCTGAGAAGCCTCGACAACGAGGCTTCATGTCGACTTGCATTTTTGATGAGACACGAGACATGGATGTTTTCACTTTTGTAAATCAATCCCAGTGATTTCTTATGTCTGGCCCCCGCAAGAAAACAGTGGAACTCAGCTGAGAGTTTTGGAGGTTTGGACGTGAACAGCTTGGGATGTCCTCATCCTTCCCTCTTGCTTCCCTCTTCTCCTGCCAGCACCACTTGCTTTATTTTCTTCCATTCAATCTTCAAAGACACATCCATTGGTGACAGTACGGATGTTTTGCCAAAAGTCAATGGCTAACCCCCTGAAGCGTTTCTTACATTTCTTACACATCGAGTCACATCATTTCGTGTGTCACACACCACTTGAAACTCCAGCCTCGCGCGACCTAAGAACGTTTTGGCCGTTTTGGGGCCGTTTTTTGGCATGCTGCAACACCATCGATTTTGCCAAAATCACAACCCCCCAACCGGGGGGAAGTTTCCCCCCCCTGGGTCAAGGTTGGGTGGATTTTTGTGGATTCTCTGAGGTACCATGCGGAGCAGCTTCCTGACGCGGTGGCTCACAGGATTTTCCAATTCGGAATCGGTTTTTTTTAGCACATCCAAGCTGACATCCCCACGCGCTGCAAAAAAAACGCGATTAAACCAAAAAAAAGTCACAGAAAACTGACCACACTCAAAACCTGAAGTGGTTTTTTTTCCAAAACGAATATCTGACATGTGAGGCCGGCAGTTTCCCCAAACTCCACTCCCTTAAGATGGCCTCAGGCTCGGGTGGAGCTGGCCTCAGCCGTTTCACCAACATTCCCATGTGGAAATCATTTTCTGGAATCAACCCTAAAGCCCAAGCGGTTTAAAAATGGAAAAATGGTTTGGTTTCATACAACCATTTGGTCAAAATTTCTGTATGTAAAGATTTAAAATTTTCTCTATGTAAAGATTTGGCTTCTCAATCCAATTTGAGTTTCAACCATTTCGAAATGGATGGCCATCAGCTGCCAGGTTGAAATCATCCAACAATTTTTTTGTCCCAAAAACCTGAAGATGTTTTCCCCCTTGAAAACCGGATGGATGAACGAAGGCAATTACTGTTAATATATCTTAAATCTACCCCCTCCACCCAACATTTACCACCCGGATTATTGCATTTTTAGATATACGTATTTAGTAGGGAATCCCAACAAAAAAAACAAACTTCATGTGCCCACTGTTACTGGGGGGTAGACCCAAATATACGTATATCTGACTATCCCATGTTGAAAGTCGTTGCCAATTTATGGCTCTCCCAACTCATTGGCAAAACGAGCTGCTCCGGTGCCGCTGGCTCAGGGGGAGGAGCCTCCGGCTCCGGTATCGCCGGCTCAGGCCTCAGCAATTTCCATGCAAAATCAAAGGGTTGGCTAAGTGACCTCCAATTTTAGGGGATGCAAAGGATCACGAATTGTTCGTCACCTGAAATAATGTCCAGTGTCATCAAAGGTGTGTCTGTTTCTGCCCTTTTTTTTCTTAATATCCAACTTGTGCCCAAATGATGTGTTCTACCAAAAAAAGACACAACTTTGGAGATGTGGAAGGTTGCCATCATGTGCCAATGATCACAATGCTACCTTCCCGTATGTTTAACATAGCTAATGGAAAATCCACCAAATTTGAAGGTGTATTTCCTGTAGACAAAAGCTAGGTTTCCGGCTGCCATCTCAGTTTACTGGAGGGCAATTTCCGTGGTTGGCTTCATGTGAGAAAAATTGCACTGGTTGTTGCATAGGGATCCTTGTAATGGTCTATCATAATCGCTATATAAATGGGTAGGATTTCATCCCCTATATGGGTGTTTCCTTTAATGATGGTACCCCCAAAACACCCCCATAGTTGATCATTTCTAGTATGAACATCCATGGCTGTCGGGTACCACCATTTTAGGAAACCCCCATATACCCTAAAGAACCAGTTATATACCCTAAATGGTAGCTATATTCCCAAAATTACCCCAAAAAAACAGTTATATATAATCCCTAATGGTTTTGTTTTGATGGCATAATCCCCCATATGCCCTAAACAACCCGGGTTTTTTCTCATTGCTCATGATGTCAACATGATCCAACATTGCCACATCCACGAGTTCCCCCCACGGTGGAGCGGAAGCTGCCGCCGTCTCTGGAATTGGAGGCTCCTGCAGGGTTTTTTGAAAACAAAGATGGATGAATGACGTAGCAATATGGGGGTTTCCTAAAATGGTGGTACCCAACAACCATGGGTTTTCCTACTAAAGATGATTGACTATGGGGGTGTTTTGGGGGTACCACCATTGACGGAAACAACCATATGCCAAGTACTACCAAGGAACTACTGGAACAAGCAAACACCTAGGAACTACTGGAACAAAAAAACACACTCCCAAAAAATTAAGTATCATACCCCGAAAATGATACGTTTTTGTCACTTTTTCTTAACAAAAAAAATGGACTTTCCGGCTTCAAATTTTCGGCATCGTTTTGGGGGTAAGTTTATCTAGGTGAAATTTCCGAGGGGGGAACCGAAAAAAATGTATGGAATTGAGCAAACATCCCAAAAAGGTAAAATGTAGTCTCGAATGAATGTAGATGTTCACTTTTCGCTGATCTCTGCCAAAACATGAAATGGATCCAGCGGATGAAATGGATACGCTCCATTCCTCTTCACATTCTAATCTACTGATCAGTATCCATCACATAGCACTGCTGATGTAGTAATTTTGCGAACATTGTCAAGCTTTAGTTCATCCCTAAATGTGACAGCCAAATGATTTGACCTATTTTGTCATCAAGCTAAGGTGTAAAAGAAGTCATCAAGTCATCAAGAAAAACTCAACAAATCTCTACTGTAATGAACTATACTACACCCCTGAGGTTTAACATGGAACCTGAAAATCAACCCCTGGAAAAGGAGATTACCTTTGGAAACCCATTATTTTCAGCTTCCATTCGTTAAACTTTGGGGTGTACAAGTAATTCCCTGCCATCTTCAACATATCACCTGCCTCCGGAGGCACTGTAATTCCTTGCTCTTGAGCCAAGGCCTCTCAGTTAAGGTCCCGGTTCACAGAGAAAAATTTCATCAGACCATTTTTTGAGTCCAAATTGAAGATAATCAGATATCATCAAACCGCCTGCGCACGTGCCACAGCATCAGCCTGTGCTTTCGCTTCAGCCTCAAAAGTTGGAGGTCACATTTTCATTCAGAAACCTCTCTGAAAGCGCTACAAATTGAAAGTTCAACGGAGCCAAATGTGAAATTCCATGCATAAATATGTAGTAAGATGTTTACTGATTCACTTCAAATAGGCTTTATTCTAAGTATGAACGAATATGATGCATACCACCAAGGCCTGCCAGGCTTGTTTATGTTTATACGGAGAAAATACACCCCTTTGCAACGACTCAAGTCAACCATATTGTGGTTTCATGATCACACCTATTCGGTTGGATACATCCTCCCCAATCTGAAAACACAACCCCTCAAGCAGCGAAAAAGTACCCAAACAACAAAATTTGCTGTTCCCGTCTTATTTCAATACGACTTTCGAAACTGCATGGTAGGACTACCTCTGGCCAAGCTGGTCGAAATTCAAAACCAAAAACAGGCATGGCCACATCAGACCAGTTTCATGAACACAATTTGAACTAGTTGGTGGTTTCAACCCCTTTGAAAAATACTAGTCAAAATCGGAAATCTTCCCCAAATAGGGGGTGAAAATAAGAAATATTTGAAACCACCACCCAGTAAAGGTTTCTACCAAACAGCCTCTTGTACACACTCTCCATCTAATTTTTTCCACGCTGTCCAAAAGAAAGTGCATCAAAAAAACAGCCCACCTGCCGTCGCTCGTCTGCTTTTCGGGCCTGACCAGCACCCCCTGAACTTGGTGACTCAAAATTTCGGAACCCCAAACGACGACCGGCGCGATTGAAAAGTCCGTGACCTGGGCCTTTTTTTCCAAAGCCAGTTTCACCTGCCGGGCCAGGTAAAGCAGCAATGAGGAACAAAATTCCACCGAATCCAAGCGGAAACCCCCTGGTGACAAGGTTATTCCAACTGAAGAATCTAAGCCCTGTGTAGAAGGAGAGTCTGTGTACCAATGCCCAGAACACTCTGTGATATCTCGAAGGGTACATTTTTTCCTACAAGACATGAGCAAATTCAAAGAATAGTTACACACCCCTGAAGTCTTTCACATGCAACCTGAAAATCAGCAATTGGGAAAGTAGATTCCTGAACTTGGGCTTCCCATCATTTTCAGCTTCCATTCGTGAAACTTCCCTGCCCAATTCAGTTGAATCTGCTGACCTGCGCAGAGGCTTGCGCTTGCTGTTGCGCCGCGGCAATGACCTGAAGCTGAAAATTCTTGCATCAAATGTGAGCAGCAATGATTCACCAATTTTTCATGGGAAAGCTGAGGAGGAATCATATCCAAAGCGCATATGAGTACACCATTACAGTGAAGATTTGCAAACCACCATGCCATTCTCTAAAGTTCATGTTCAAGTTCGTTTTTGATCATAATATGTTGCTTAAGTAACTTTTGAAAAAGAACTCAGCTCCGTTGAATAGCCAAAAAAAACACCACCTAACAGTACGGAAGTCGATACATTGAGAATTGTCAGGCCAACAGACTCACAATTCCATAGAATTTCTTCCAATTTCCATCAACATCCTTCAAGAGACAACAAAACCAACCCAGGTTTCGTAACAAAAAACACCATAATTTAGGGCTGTCTTGGGAACCAAACGAAACACGCCATTTTTCAGGGAAGGACCAACAAAAATATATATTCATACCAAACCCTCCAGCATTTCTGAAGCAACTTCCCAACCCTTCCAACTGCTTCCATCGACCAATTGATTGGCACCTGCGCCTGCGCCAGCATTTGCGCTTGAGCCACCTGAGCCTGCAAGGCTTGAGCCTGAGCCAATGCCTTGGGCGTGGGCAGTCATGAGGGGGGGGTGGGGGTCCTGGCTATTTTCTGTACATCCAAAGGGTTTTTTGGGGGGTCGAAACTTGAAACTCCTAGTGAGAAAATTTGAGGAGTTGATGGGTTTGAATTACTTTGCATCAAAACATCCGAGTTGTTCAAGTTGACCATAAAGCCAGAAAACATCTTCGACTCTGAAGCATCAGCGGCATCGGTTCTTTCTGAGTCCTTTACCAATGCCTGGGCCTGCGCTTGGGCCTTGTTTGGTGAAATCACAGGCGAAGACAGGTCGCTACAAATAAGGAGCTTAGTATCGAACAATAGAATTGAAAATTTCAAACTACCTGGAAAACAAGTTGCTGTTAATTGCCATCAACTTTACCCCGAAAACCAGCCACAGTTGCACAAAAAAATGGATACACATATGGTACACTGTGTACACTATGTTTTCCAGAAACAGTCAAAACACCCAAAATCGGGATCTGTCCTCCGGCGAGATATTTAACCGTCCGTGTCAGATTTCACTTTCCACCTTTCCACCTTCCCAGTCTTCAATTTGTCCGAGAGATTCTTCCGAGACCCAGGGGCCGCTGCATGAATCTGCGCCACCTCAGGAGTTGCCAAGGGTGATCCCAAAAAGACACACGTGAAAGAGTCTAAGTCAACACTCATCATGTATTTCTCCACAACCTCTTTTCTTTCATTCCATCATTAGGCCAAGCATTGGGGTCTGGTGACTTGATAAATGGTGGCGGGGAAAGTCAAGTGAAATGTGTGTTTCTGTCCCCCTTTGGAACCCGACCCCGGCTGCTCCAGGAATGGTTGGCACGGTCGGTTGTCCCTGAGCCAAACAGATTTCTGTTGCCTGAATTTACCCTTCACCTTTTTTTTTCACGAGATGTTCAGACAACAAAGGCCTCAATCAATCAGAGGTTTTTGGCTAGAAACAAATGCCAATCCTCCGATCCAATGGGTTCCCACTGTGTGCCCCGAGCAGGAAGTGCAGCAGCTGCACCAGGGAGCGTTGCACCTTGAAAAAACAGCCAATAAGATGCGTTACACCTTGATCGCCTTGTGTCGAAGATTAAAAAAATGAATCATTCATCGGGCACTCAAATCCAGTGTGTTCCTTAAGATTGTCTATCAAAAGGTACAGGTGTCTTTTCATACAGTTGCATACACATCTCAGATAGAACTAGTTCATGATCCCTCTTTGGATGATCTTGCTTTACCACCGGAAGACAAGATTAACAAATTAATCGGCCAAACCAGCACTCTCCTGCCTGCTGCTGCCGCCTCAATTTTGCCAAAGTTAAAAAAAAAACTCAAGAGACATTGGCATCAATGCTATTATCATATCTATAAATTCTTAGCCAAGCTGATTTTTCAAAACAAAAAAAAATCGTGGAACCCGAAGATGTGGAGTCCATGTTGGAATATTCGCATCTGAGTTTGCCGCAGGTGCTGTGCCGCCCCTGAAAGGAAAAGGCGTGTGGCGTAGCAGCTATCAGGTGTGCTACGGTTGATGGTTCAGACATACGGCTATGTAACCACAAGTTGAGGTTGGTAGTTTTTGGTAGTTTATCCCATATTTACAAGGTTTGAACACATTTGAGGTGGCTGTTAGGGGATTTCTGAACCATCAACAGCAATTTTCTATCTCTGATCTTCCAGTGCTAAAATGAAAATGTGCATTTGAAACATGCAAATGTGACCTGTGCATGATGTTACACACGATGTGACGATGTGTACACATTATGTGTTGTTTAACAATGAGTGTATCTATGTCCTTTGTGGAAATCTACACAAGTCAGAAAATTCGTGGACTGACCATCGCCCGAGTGGTAGTATACGGGCGACCCAACATAATGTTGAGGCACATATTGACAGTCGAAGTGTTGCCACAAAGAAACGCTGAAATTATAGATAAGATTAGATATAACAAGATCTGCTTACATCTTTGCATCCCTTCTCAAAAATGAACTCAATTCAAGTTTAATTCACACCGTTTCTATCGCATCAACTAAGTCCAAGCAAGTGGTACATGCGTGTACAGCTTGGGCTGCCAAAACTGAAACCACTTGGGATTCCCAACGGCAATGGCTGCAACCTTGTGGTAGCTACCAACGCATCATTGCGGGCCCCGACGTTTTTTGATTCCCAACAGCTTTCCTCAACTAACCCCCCAACTTCCCCGACTTCGATTCAGAATCAATTTTCCATGGCAACAATTCCATACAAAGAACAGCTTAAAATGTCATGGTTGGCATATTCCCATCCAAAAATTGAATTTTTTTTCCATCCTTTTTCAGATCCTGAGATCAATGAGATCCTGGGGATCCCCGGCATCGTGACCGCTCCCCCCGGACACACCGCGGTGGACTTTTACACCGCGGAAAGTAACCCCCCAACACCGCTGAGCAGCAAAAAGTTGGGCAGTTTTCGTCTTGGACAACAGCAAGGGACTCAAATTGTGTGAAATCCAAACTCCATTTTTTTTGATCCTTCATCGTGTGTAGACAAAATTGACCTTTTTGACTGAGTGTCCTACAGTGAGGTGCAAAATCTCGTTTATTGCATGCTATCATTGGTGAATTATTCCAAAATAACTGCCAGTGTGGCTGTCAAAAAAAGATCAAGTTTCACAATATACCCTCCAGGGAACGATCACATATCCCACCTTTGGAAAATCAGAAAATCATCGACTCATATCGTGTTTTGGGACGGGATATGTTAGCTTTCAGGAGGGTATCAATCTCTCTCCAACTCAACATGGTCCAATGATCCTGAATTGTCCCTCACAAATGCCGGCTTCCAGCCCCCAATTCCCCCCCCCATTGTTGCACACACAGCAACACCAAAAAAACCCGGGAGATTGGCCCTGGGCCCTCAATCTCCAAAATTGAGCCCAAGCCTTCCAATGTGTTTGTAAAGTTCGGTCACGTACCTAGTCAAGCAGTAAGCCGTCCGCTAATATCATGGGAGTCTTGGGATTAACCACCATGATCCCTTAAGAATCTGTAAGAAGGCCGTGGCGCCTTCAGGGAGTGGACCCCTTAGATTCCCATGACAAAAAAAGCGCCAGGTTTTTCGAAACACTTTCTGATACAGAATCTTCCTCTCCGATTTCTTGTCTCTCAATCATACAAAGAAGTTAGAGGTGTATAGGAACATACAAATCGCAAAAAAATAGTGGAAAAAAGTGGAAAAAAAAAGAGTGAAACACCATGAAACATCAGAGCAGCTTTTTCCTTATAATCAGTTCTCTGATTCAAGAAAAACAACGAGCTACCAACAGGCAGAAGTTTGCTAAAAAGTTTCACCACCAGAACAAGGTCGGCCACTGAACGGGGGGCACACATTTATGCTGAATTTAAGCCGGGCACCGGGCACCTGACCATCACAGCATTCTGCCAAGTTCACCTTGTCGTGAAGGACAACCGTGCCATCTTCTGAAGCAACCTGGAACTGGACGCTGGACAGCTGGACAGCTGGACGGGAAAAAAAAAAGATGGGTGAAAAAAGTGTATGAAAAAATCTCTGTTGAAGGGGTGAATCTACTCAATGATCTCAAATGTGGTATCTCAACAAGGAAATCTAAGGTAGGGTTTTTTTGGTTTTCAATCCAAAACATCTAAGAATTCATAAGGGAAACATATCAAAATCCTTCACCTTCAAGAACCCAAATGGGCTAATACCCTGCCTGAAGCCAACAGAACTTGGCCTGAAACTGCACCTGATGTCATAGTCATAACCGGCAAAAAAACCAGCGTGTTGTACCAAAAAGGCTTAGTTTCCCTAGAGTGTGGTTCCTTTGTCCTGAAAGCTGTTCAACATTATTGAGTCAAGTATGCTGGTTTTTTGGTAAATTCTTCCTTTCAAGAAAATTCAACTGATTTTGAACCAGCTGTGCTTTAAAAAAAAACGGCACCATGTTTCTCAAAACACAGAAATCTGTGTTGCAGCACTGGCACCTGCTGTCCCACTCTGCATAATGCAGTAGTCACCTTGATCGCCTCGTTCCACCTCGGTGAAACAGCGAAACCAATCAACTCACAAGTTGTACTTCTTTTTTGTGATGTAACAAATTATATAATCCTAACAAAAACATATAGAAAATAATATAACACCTGTATATAACATCAACACTTACAGCGGCATACAGTATACTGTGTGTTTTTTCAAATCTTTCTGGGCCCAGTTTCTGTAAATCTCCAAGCATCCCCAACTCTGCCCGATTCCGATGCACGGCGGCAGGAGAGGTGGAGACGCACTGCCACCCGAAAAGCCGTGGATTTTCGGTGGAAAAGACAAGATGTTGGGAAATTTGGCAGATCCAATTTCTTGATTCCACAGAATTGTGTTTGTCATTGGGAAACACAACTGCAGGATAAAGTTTCTTGAAGGTACAAACCTTCATGAAAAATGTGTTGTTCAAATCAAACTCCTCGCGGAGTTTGAAATCTATGAAGCCTTAAAAGAAAAACCTCTGCCAGTGCTACCATGAGAGCGAATTGAACACAAATCCTCTTCCAAGATTAGGTTTTGTCGATCTATCGTGGCCACTGTTTTAGCTTGAGTGACTCTTAGGGTTGCTTTCACAAATTATGACAGTTTAGGAAGCTGCGCGTGGATGCTGCTCATTTTTCAGTGGAGATGAGGATACTCGAAATCCAAGTACCAACTCTCTCAGATTGACTGAATGGAACTCTACCATGGTGTGCGGGTGGGTCCTTTGCGCCCTTCTTCCAGGAAACCACCAAACTTCTGTACCTGACGGAATCCAATAATCCAATATCATAAAACATGCGGTGCGAGGGTTCGAAGGGGCGGCCAGTAAAGGATCAAAAAGGTGTCGTCAAGAAAGCTCAACGTCAAAAATGGGACCATCATCATTTTCCAAGAACTGGAAATGCAACAAACCTGAGACTTCCATCCATGGAAGTCTACGTTAGTTGGGTGCCCCCGACTCCTTTGGTACATTGCTGGCTTCCAAGACCATAATCCGAAAATCCGCCTGAACCTCGGCTAATGCCATCTGTGATGACCACCAACCCAACAAGCAACTGGAAGTGTGCAAAGAATTGAGAAGCTCACCGGAGCAGCCATAGGCCTAAGTTAGCAGTCGCGAAATAGCTACAAGTTGCTATACCCCCCAAAAAACAAAGAAACTCCTGGGGGGCTTGGTTTTTTTTTCCATCCAAATTTCCCATTTCGGATGTTTTTTTTCTAAGGAAACATCGAACATCAACGGTCACCAAGCCACGCTTCCATGAGGTGAATCCAGGTAGCTGGAATCTGCCGGGGGGGAGAAGTTCCCCGCAGATAGCCCTGGTGCTAACAGCTTGAAGTTTTTGAAAGGTTAAAATTTTTTTTGCCAGCGGATGTGTATAATTCAGAATGGATTTTGGGGAATTCAACCTCTGCATATATGGTGCATAGTTCAATGCCTTCATGGATAGGAATTACATGACAGACATTGAATTTATATGCATTGATAATCAACACAGAACAAGCTTTCATGAAAAGGCGGTCATGGTTGCAAGTCTTCGCGTGACGCTTGAGCCATGCAAATGACACGTGTCACAATGCCAATTTTGAGATGCAATTTTTGAAACAAATATATCTTGTGGCTTCGCAACTAGGCTTGAGTCATCTAGCACAAAGTGCCAAGCAAATAGTGTCATTCTGGCAAGCTCTACTTGGAAAGTTGTCGTTTTTCAGACAAAAACCCATCAAAAATGGGTTTAAAACACACAAAAAATAACGGAACTTCCAAGGACTGGCAGGGACTGGCATCCACCACGTGGCCTGGGATCGTTGTTTTTTTCTTCCCCCAAACCGCTTGGATTCAGCGGCATTCCCTCGCGGAACGCTAAGGAGCTCAAGTTGAAGCGCCAGAGCCTTGGCGTCTTGGTGCAAGCCTTTGAAAGACTGGTTGTTTTTTAAGTCGCAACCCCGAATTGAAACATAAGTGAGTCGAAAAAAGCCAAGAATGCATGGAAAAAATAAATCTTCCAAAATCAAGGTGAAAAAAAAATCAAAAAAAATGTGTTTTTCAGAAACCACCCAAACCAGGATTTGAAAGAATTGGTGTTTCTTCCAAGCAGCTCGGCTCTTAGACTTCAACCACGAAGCTCCTTCTAAATCAGACAATAAAGAAGTGACCTCCAAAGCAGTTTGACTCATGGAAAATTTGCAAGACTTTTCTTACCCGGATGCCAGGAGATGCAACACCCTGACAACAACAACAACAACAACAACAACAACAACAACAACAACAACAACAACAACAACAACAACAACAACAACAACAAGACTTCCAAACAAAGGAGTTCCGAAGGAGCTTTGTTCTTAGGGCTTGTCCCAAACACCTTTGGGGTTGTGTTGAGCTTCCCGCTTCGATGGTCGGTGAAGAAATCATTTGATCTTTCTGTCGACTGGGTGAAAATTGCAGGATTGACATGGTAAATCTATGATTTGTGGCATCATAATTTTGCATTCTTGACGTGGAAAGGGCCATTCACTCCCGCCACAGCTGAAGGCTTGATCAAAATAAGCAAAAAGCATCCTTCTCCACCGTTTTTCCGCCAAACACTTTGTTCTTGTCAGGCACTACCAAGAAATCAAACAATTTCAAGCTGCCATTGCTGAGCTGCAATGTAAAAAGGCGATGCTCTATCATCTGTGGTGCCTTGATCTTTTGTTGGCACGGGTCTCGACCAGAAATTGGACGACTTCAAGGTGCCCCTGATGGGTTGCTAAAAAAGAGGCGTTGCTCCATCATTTTTCCGGCCTTGGTCTTTGTTGGCACCAGACTCAACCAGCAATCGGACAACTTCAATGTGCCCATGATCAGCAGCAATGTGCAGCGGCGTTGCTCCATCGTCTGTTGTGCCTTGGTCTTTGTTGGCACCAGACTCAACCAGCAATCGGACAACTTCAATGTGCCCATGCAGAGCCGCCATGAAAAGAGGCGTTGCTCCATCATCTGTCTTGCCTTGGTCTATGTTGGTACCTGACTCCACCAAAAATCGGACAATTTCAAGGTACCCATTCTGAGCTGCTATGAAAAGAGGCGTTTCTCCATTTTTCCGGCCTTGGTTTTGTTGGCACCAGACTCAACCAGCAATCGGACAACTCCCATGTGCCCATTCAAAACAGCCACGTGCAGCGGCGTTGCTCCATCGTCTGTTGTGCCTTGGTCTTTGTTGGCACCAGACTCAACCAGAAATCGAACGACTTGACGGTGCCCCTCCCAAGCAGCTACCCATAGAGGCGTTGATCCATGACTTGTCGAGCGTTGGTCTTTGTTGGCACCTGACTCCACCAAAAATCGGACAACTTCAATGTGCCCATGATCAGCAGCAATGTGCAGCGGCGTTGCTCCATCGTCTGTTGTGCCTTGGTCTTTGTTGGCACCAGACTCAACCAGCAATCGGACAACTTCAAGGTGCCCGTTCCCAGCTGCAATGTAAAGAGGCGTTGATCCGGTCAAATCTGTCGTGCCTTTGTTGGCACCGGACTCCACCAAAAATCGGACAACTTCAAGGTACCCATTCTCAGCTGCTATGAGAAGAGGCGTTTCTCCATCATCTGTCTTGCCTTGGTCTTTGTTGGCACCGGACTGCACCAAAAATCGGACAACTTCAAGATGCCCATTCTCAGCTGCGACGAATAGAGGTGTCGTTCCATCATCTGTGGTGCCTTGGTCTTTGTTGGCACCTGCTTCTACAAGTAAAGACACGCATTTGAGACTTCCATTGAGGGATGCCACACACAAGGGCGTCATTGCATCTGCATCTTCAAAATTGGGATTTCGTGGCTGGTTCAACTTCTGCTCAAGAAGCTTATCCATATTTTCCTCACATGCCACCATGATGTCCTCATCTTGCTCCCTGTCAGGCGGCAGAAACTCCAGGATCACAAGGCTCAAGGTCTGATCTTCAATCAAGGTTTGATCGTCATCCAGTGGGCAGTTGTCCTGAAGGAGCCGTAGTCGGAAGCGTGGGAAGCCAAGTTTTTGCGCCAAGCGTTGTTTCAACGCTTTAACCGAAGCATCTCCAAAGTCCACCTCTTCAAAATCCACAATTGATTCACCAGTCACTGCGGAAAGCACTACTAGCATGGGACAATTGTAAGAGCAGTCAGAAACAAAGCTGGATACCACACACGAGTACTATTTGTTGAAACAGCTCGATCCAAGAGTGGTTGCCTCAAAATCATCATGCATCTTCAGAACAGCAGCAAGGAAACCAACAACGACCAACAACGACCAACAACAACAAAAAAAAATCTGGGACATCTACCAAACAACCATTTTTATTATGTTTCTTGTATCTTTACAAAAATGGTTGGTAGTATCTCTCTACCAAACAATGAAATCCAAGTGTTCCTAGTAACCCCTAAGTCACGTGGACATCTCTCCCTCGGGTTCGCCCGCACCTCCATGAAGCGCCTAGCACTTTCACATGCAGATACCACAGCAGCCAGTGCAAGGCAGTTGCTGGCCTTGGCCTCGGGAGCCTCCAGGTTTCCACGGATGTTGTCATCCATCCAACTTGTCAAGGGAAAATTTGTTGGGAAAAAATGGTGCGTAGCACCTAAGAAGTGAGATACCAAAAAAAACAGTGCCTTGGAAGGGAAGTTCTGAAGAAAAAAAACGTATCACTGATTTTCTTTAATGTTAAGTACAAGACTTAAAATCCAAAGTGAGTGACATGCTCAAAGTGAGGAAATATGTCTGTGATGTACTTCATATGTTTACTCCAACTCTGCCAACTAAACATCATCTATTTGCTTCCATTTCACCTAGGCGCAACGCCAAGAAATGGATACTTTTCTTTACGATTTCCATGTTTTTTCTCTTGCCTCGCGGGTCATCTTAGTGGCCATCTCCGTCAGCAAAGCCAGAGATGTCATCCAAGAATCTGCGGGCGAAAAATCAACCGTCGGGATGCTATAGATATATGGGGGTTTCCTAAAATAGGGGGAAAACCCCCCAAAATGGATGGTTTATAAAGGAAAACCCTATTAAAATGGGATACCCTATTAAAATGGGATGATTTGGGGGTACCCTTATTTTTGGAAACATCCATATGGCTTCCTCTCGCACCCACCCAAAAGCCCCAACTGGAATGCCTGCAGCAGCTGCAGCAGATAGAGCAGCAGTATAGGAGACGGTCGTAGCTTCAATCAAAGTTTGATGCATGTCCTACAATTTGTCAAACGGAATCGAAGGTTTGGAAAAACTGCTTCTTGGTTTGGGTTTGTTGAAAGCATGAACTAATTATATAGACACAAAAACCTTCAAATTTGATTCAATCACAGTTCCCAAAAAAAAATCGCCAGAAAAAAAAGAATATTCTAAATTTCGAAGTGTAGAAGCGATCAGGCGATGTGACATTCACATCAGCAATTAAGTGCAGTGACATTTTTTTTCCGTTGAGTCATTTCGATCTCCTGCGCTCTGACGACCATACAAGTATTGAAATTCAGTCCTCTTCATTCTGCCCATCGATGCCTGACCTTTTAGTCACGGCAGTGAAACCCATGCACATTGCTTCATAGGAATAACAATGGCTTATTGCTTGACATGCCCATCGATGCCTGACCTTTTAGTCACGGCAGTGAAAACCCATGCACATTGCTTCATAGGAATAACAATGGCTTATTAGTAAGAAGGGGGAATTCTAATAACTTATTAGAACTCCCCCTTCTCATCGGAAGTCCAACGAGGCTGGCACCAGAAGTTTAAGCAGTTGGTGAAGCAGCCGTTGTCGAAAGGGTTCCTTGTGCGATCGTACACAAAGGAGTCACGGTCGAAGAGCTCGTTGTACTCATCATCCTCGAGATCCTCGACTGGCACGTTGTCGCCGATGCTGGTGTTGTTGGCCACGTAGTGCTCCTTCTTCTTCCATTCCTGGGCCATCTCGTTCCTTGAGATCAGTCCAAAATGGATCTTGAAGATTGGCCAATCAATTGCCAGG
Organism: Breviolum minutum Mf 1.05b.01; assembly: GCA_000507305.1. NCBI lineage: Eukaryota > Dinophyceae > Suessiales > Symbiodiniaceae > Breviolum > Breviolum minutum. The sequence continues at coordinate 163,737 of DF239633.1, forward strand.
AGAGCAACGGAATATCCCAAATGAAGCGCCACAACGATCTCAAACTTAAAGAAGCCCTTCTCAGCGATCAAGATGGCAAGCCAAACGTCGACCATGATCCCAAGCACTGCAATTAACAGCAAACCTGCCACCATTATCACAAATTCACGGTGATTGAGAAGACCGATCACATTTTTCACCCATTTGCAATAGTGATCATAGCGGCGGATAGGACGAGAATATTGCCACGACTTGTGTGCACGCCGCGGAATCCCCTCCTCGATGTCCATGCCACCAACAGCACCAATTTTCATCTGAGTGCCTGTGCTGATCCGGGGCAAGTCAAACAGACGCGAACGATTCTTTCGCATCTGTTTGACTTGCCCCGAATCAGCACAGGCACAATACGCCATGCACCCCAACACAATGCCATAAACAACCACAAACGCTGCATAGGCTGCATAGAGCCACACCTGCGATAGAGTGGTGAAACGAGACAACATCGGAATCTGCACCAGGAGCATGCACAGGCCACCAATCACAGTTGAGACAGCAAGGCACACTGGCAATACAGGTTTCAAGTCTACACCAAAGAAGGTATAGCAGAGGATAAGGGTCAGAGCGAAGACGCTCGGACCCTTATCCTCTGCTCCAGACTCGTCATCATCAAGCCAACCTTCGTCGGCATGCGACTCGTTGTCGGCATTCTGCTGATTTGCCGGCTTGGTGGAAGTCAAAAGGGTTGGGGGCAAACGTCCATTCAGCAGAGCGGACTGGTTCATGCAAGGAGCTGTGGCTGGCTGAATCGAATGTGTGAATGTTGGCATTTCTTCTCCCATGTGGCAAGCAGCTGGAGGCTGCATACCCACCTGCACTGCAGGCTTGTAACTTCCATATATGGCATTTGACCTCCCAGAGTGGTCGGCCACGAAGACATATTTTTGGTGAGCATATTTTCAACGTTGAAAATTGATCACCTAGAAAAAAGGACTCCACCTGATAGTCACCAAGCTGTTGAGCCAAAAGCAATTAAGTGCAGTGACTACTACAATATCTAAAACACTGACATGTATTACACATGCGACCTGAAGATCAACTGGCAAAATATATCTATCATCTATCAAGATACCAACCCATTTGTCAATTCCGTGGTGCTCAATTTCACGAGGCTTCCACCACCATCTGTCCTAAAATCCGATAGATGGCGGGAAGGGACTGTCCCCCTTCCCGACGCGAAAAAAAAAACGCCAGTTTCAGATGTTCACCTCTTTCAAAGTGAACGAAGGGTAAATAAAAGCGGAAGATCCCCAACATTTGTAGGATTTTTGGAGCATCATTTGATGAGGAGTTGGGCGGCTGAGTTGAATGACTTGACTTGTGAGGTTGAGTGGTGACTTTTTGTAAAAGGAGTAAGCGAATCAAGTAGTCCGGGGCTACTAAGGTCCTTTTTTAGTTGCTTGTTCCCTCATTGAACCCTTCAAAGCCGCCATGTTTTTTCAAATCTTTGCCCCAGAAACCAACGTTCATCGCTGGTTCTGAACTGAAAATGGATGATTTACATCCATTGACAGGTATGCAAACTGGATTTATATACTACCCTGCTTTCACAACTACCCTTTGCAAACAAATCTACATTGTCTAAAACCCCTAATCCTAGACTTTAATTGCTACCCCACATTTCTTTTCGGAGTGGTTTACTAATCACTTCCCAACATTACCACCTCAATCCTTAATTTTCATCCAGATCCTCCAGCAGGCACAAAGCCGACTGCCATCTGTTTGCAACCCTGGCAATCAAGGAGACAAAAAAAGAAAGAGATACCCTCCCTGAAACTAACATAGGCCCTAAAAATGATGGTTTCTAATAGGAATCTCCTTTTCCAGGGTCTATTTTCAGGGGATATGTTAGTTTCAGCGAGGGAACAGGTGCATTGCAAAAAGAGATACTCAGATTAGCAAGATCATCCCGAAGTCTGTATGTTTATTGAAACTGTTTGAACTCGAAAAATCCTCTCTTCGTGCGGAAAGTCTATGGTTGCTAAGGAATGCTGTACACCCCTGAAAATTAACATGGAACCCAAAAATGGAAGGTTTTGAAGATGATTTTCCTTTTCAAACAGGTGATTTTCAGGTTCCATGTTAATTTTCCAGGGTGTACCATTCATACAAAAAGAGATGGGCAAAGCTCCCCAGCTGCCCCGCCCTCGCCGCTCAGGATCACACCCAAAAGTGCTGATGGCTGAATTGACAGTCACGGCATTCTTTTCAACTTGTATCTCAGCCATTTCCTGTCCAGAAAAAAAAGGAGGAATCTGTGAATTCCACCCACCTTTTTCACCTTGTAGCCCATTTTTCTTCACCACAAAACAAAGATTTGAAGGCAAATGGCATTGGTGAGTGTCAAAGTCTGAGACAATGAATTTACAAATTCATCCAAGTTCATCCAAATTCCACAGTCTTCTTACAATCTAGTGACAATTCACCGAGAAAATGACCTTGCAAATTACTGAAAAAAAACTGGGCTCTGTCATGGCTGTGCAGGACACCATCCCTGGCGCCTGCAGGAGCTGCTGTGCCAAGCGCCACTGGCCGTGCTGCTCACAGCAAAAGACTGCTGCACCAAAAGTGATCACGTCCTCCGCAATGACGGTCAACACTCCAGGATCACATTTTTGTAGGTCTGAAAAAATATACAGGTTAAAATGGCTTCCCAGCGGTGTTGGCCACCCAAAAATTAAGGAAGCATGTCAGGCTGAGAATTCCATTGTGTTGCCTTGAGTTTTCCTTCGAAACTATCTATCTAACACCCTGCTGTTCCATTCGCGGTCACCCATTTTCTCCTTACAAATTTGAAGATCATCCATCTCCTTCAGAGTTTCCACGCGCAGCGGTTGAGCAATTTAGTTGCCAGTAGTGCATGGTGAATCAAACACATCTTCTCCAAAGGTTAAAAGATCTTCTCCAAAGGTTAAAAGATCTTCTCCAAAGGTTTACTACAGTAGTTGGTGGTTGGTTCACCAACCCATTTGAAAAATATGAACGTCAAATTGGAAAAAATCCCCCCAGGTAGGCAGGGCCCGGGGGTAAAAACAAAAAAATGCTGAAAAAAACACCACCTATGGTCATAGGTGTTGATGGTTCAGAAATCCGGTAAACTCACCACTTGAGGTTGGTAGTTTATCAAGTCAACAAAAACAGGGGGCTTTTACAAGTCGGACAAAAGTGTTGCACCTCCATAAGTTTCAAGGCAAGCGGGAGTTGAGAGCCACGCTCACAAGCTGAAATGGCTGAGTTGTAGGAGAAGGTATTGGGCTCCGCCTCTCAACATACCGTCCGAATCTGCATGGAAGTTGAGGTGTGAAGTAAATCAATTCATAAATCCAAGACAAAATTGGTGGAAAAGAAAAACACCAAATGAAAGCTTCATCGTCTGCTTTCACACTATATATTTGCACCAAAAAGATCACAAGGAGGTACGGTATATATCTAAAGTGCACCTTTTGCCAAGCTTTGAAAGTACGAACAGGAAGTACGAACAGAGGCTTAGAGGCTCAACTCTAGCCAGTGAGCATCACTGACACTGACTGGTTCACCAACTGACGATGGATGCAAAACCAAAACGCACTGAACAAATCGGGAATACTACCTTTAATGTTTATAAGAAAACAAGACCAAATAAAATTGATGAATTCAAATTCATGAATTGATCTTAAAACTAAGGTATAATTCATGTATATATATATATATATTCTATAATATATACTTCAAAAAAAAATACGTAAGTAGCGAAATCGACTACGAAACCCTTCATCACCTCACCTCCAGAGACTTCATGGACCGTAGCAGCTTTAAGGCCCTTCGCCATTCGCGGCCCTTCTCGCAAGCAGCGATGCAGGCACTGCATGTCACCACGTTGGGACGCACCTGCTCCGAAAGCCTCGGATTTTTGGGAAGCTTTTAAAAAAAAAGACGAGGGATTTATGGATTTTTTTGGGGGGGAAAATTTTGTTTGGGAGTTTCTTTTTGTTGAGAAAAACTGACCCACCCAATTGATTTGGATGGGGGATTTGTTTGGGAGGTTTTTTTTTTGAAAAAAATGACCGAAACACAAGGGCCTCCATTTAAAACCAAACAATTACAAGGTTGGGTTTAAGAAGGGGTTCGGTGACGATCATTTCCCAGGAAAAATAGATTGAGCTGAAAAGCTTCCATTGATTTTGAAGATATGCTACAATGCTCCACTGAATCAAGCTGGCGTCAATATCATCTTTCGCCGAGTACTGCCATCACATCAAACCGCAAAATGCCCCAAAAATCACCCAATCACTCTGCAGCTACCAGACTTGTAGACAAGATGCATTTCTTCCAGCAGCAGAAGCATCACACTCCAATTCCCTGCTTTTTCACAGGCGGAAATGGCAGCACTGTAGGACACAGTGTTCCTCTCCACAAATTCCGCAATTTCACAACTCAACAATTTTTTCCACATTTGCTGCGTACATATTCATGGCTGCATCCATTTGTAGCGCTTAATTGGCAGCCAAATCATTGGAACCTGTGCGCATCTCTCCTCAGCGAGCTGCCGCTTAACAAATGAAGCGCCAGCTGCCAGTTCGCACCGCAAGCACTGATAGCGGTGCTAAAGGTGACGATGCTCTTTGGCACCTGATGCAATTCATGACACTTTCTTCCACTGCTGCGAGAGATGTCCTTCTCGAGAGTGAGTCTGTAAAGAGATTGCACTCTCGTCTTTTTTGGAAATCTCGCTGTAGAAAGAGTGACTTGCAAAGAAACAGAAAAGCTCGACAATGAGACAAACAGTCCAACTGGAGCTTCGAATAACTATAAGTACATGAAGGAATTGTGGTGTTGATTTCTACTGATTTACTAGTCTTTGCCGAACAGAAGGACCCTAAACATGCACCTCCAAATGATCCATCTGCTGCATGAGTTCGAGAGCAGGTCGCAGCTGCCTTCACTTTCCAGGAGTTTCATGTGTTCCCCGAAACTAAGTCGATTTCGAAGGAAGACAAACTTGTGCTCAGTCCTTTGTAGGATTGACTACTTGCTCTAGGCTTCTCAATTTTAGGACTCGCGACGAAGTCAAAATTCCATTGTCGTGAAGACTCTGATACCGTATCGCATCCACTGAGCTACAATATTTCGACCGGTCGGAAGGGTGGATGGAAAATTCATCTGATTTATCATCTGTTTACCATTTTCTGAACCAAATTATCTTTTTTGCAACCCTAAATCGACTCCGATCTGAAAACACAAAAATGAATACGGTCATACGGTTTCGACCCTAAGGAGATATTAACGGGACTTGATGGGTGTTTCTATCCCATCCACAAAGTTGGCTTGAGAACCAGAACACTGTAGATGATGGTCGGTCCACAACAGAAAATATAGTAAATTTCCCACAACAAAATCCCACCATCCAGACAAGTAAAACTTTCTGCACCTGCACTTCTCGCATGCGCTGATTGCAGCATTGAAGCATATTGTATCAGGCTCACAATGGCCCTGCATCCCGTGCCAACAAAGCTGCGGGCTTTGGACATGGGGGGCCACAAGGATATCCTTGTAAGGATATAACTCCCTGGAAGATCTTCCTGTACTTCTCCCCCACCCGAAGCTGCAACAACTCATAAGGTTGTTTTTTTTTGAGGTGCCAAAAACATCCAAAATGTGTTGCTGCAAAAGATAGGGGTTCGCCGTGGTGGAACCTCTCCTCGATCATTTCTTCAAAGAATTCTAAGGCATCTCGCCAGCGCTCTGCCAGCGCAGTGAGCATGGAGCTCACATGTATCACCTGAGCCGTTGGAGTGCTGATAACGATGAGTAGTTAGAACAAGCATACCTGAAAATAGGCCATCCCAAGAGGAGATGTCATCTTCCAACCATCCATTTTCAGGGGCGAACTTTTGGTTTCAGGGAGGGTAACCCCAACACTTGACCAAAATGCAGATGAAGATGAGCCAATTGCTCCCTTGCCCATGAACTGTCTAGCCCTCTGCGCTTCTCTGAACTCTTGGACTGTCCAGCATTTTTAGATCCACTCTGAAACACACAAAAGCACTGTCAAAAACAACACCTGGGAGACAAGAAGCATTCACTTCTTGCAATCTTTTCTTCATGTCTTGCAATAGCTCCACTGACTGTCGCCACTTCTTGGCCCTTGCCCAGCTGCTCAGGAGCGCTGTAACCTGCCTCAAACAAGCACGGCAGGTCCCACCAAAAAACAGCCAACTTCGTGGCAGCCTCGCTGAAATTATCAAGTCTTACAGCGTCACAACTGTACAGATCCCCAAGAGTTTTCGGCAGTCCAAGTCCTACTCAAAGAGTTACATGTCTCAAGCTGTCTCTGGATTTTTGTTCAATTTATGCCAAGGAATACATTGCCATCAGTGACCAAAAATGTTGGAAACCCCCTTCCGGTACGTTTGAAGTTTTATCCACAGGCACCTTGCGTCTGTTAACGAGGCGGTATTGCCGGAGTGTAACATCCAGCAACCTTCCCGAACTCATACTCTGCTGTCACACCATGGCGGTTGGAAAACTTGATTGTTGGATCTTCGGATCGTTGGCGGTTGGGCTAAGATGGGGTGTGCCACATTTTGCAGATAGGTGAAAATTACCTAGAATCTATCAGGACCGTTGTCACATGATGTTTGGCAAGTCCAACTTTAGGCTTGGGCTTTAAGGCTCATTCGACCTGTGCCTCGCATGGAGCCTGCGGAGCCTGCGAAATGCGAAAAAAAACAAACCTGAGATGGTGCAAATAATAAGGGCAGGTTCATCTGCGGATTGTCCTCCTTAAAAACAATCCAGTACCGTCCTCGACTGAACTGCCAACTTTTTTCATGCCCTTTCCGTAGCTCGTCATGTGCTTTCGAGTCAACTCAGTCCTAGCCAGGCGCAAGCAGAAAGGTTCAACAGTCTCAGGAACTACCTGGGCATACTCTAGGGGGTGGTACCCCCTGAGTCAACTCCGGTATAAAGAGTCTATATATGAACCCTAAACATGGGAAAAGTGCTACCAGCTGAGTGCTGAAACAAACGGGCTGTAAATGCGACAGCGCAGTCCTCGCCACCGCCAATCTTACGGGTGTAGATCATCTGCTTGCTTGACCTTTGATAATCTGAAACCACAGACAGCCATAATGCAGCAAAAGATTCTCTGGCAAATGCGGTGTCCAAAACAGCTCTTTCCACAGAGGGAACCACTTCATTGCTTGAGGTGCTGCAAATTTGCTTCACACAAGACAACTTGAAGTGAAACCCCTGGCTACATTCATTTGAGATTCCGCTAACAAGGTCAAGATATGACAAACCGAGGGGCTTCTCACCAACGTGGGCGATCATGCCTTTCTCCTTCCGTGGCTGCCCAGAAATTGTTGAGGAGATTGATTCAAAATGTCTCGAGCAGTAAGCATTTCTCATTGAGTTGCCAACGGTGCCAACTGAAACTAAATGCTTCAAATTCAGAAATAATGGCACATCCCCCCCAAAAAAAAAATGCAATTTAAAAAAAACAAAGAACAAAGAAAAAAAAATGGCCGAAATGCACCGCCCCCAACCCTTTGTTGGGTCCTCCAAGTGCCGGATGGCCTGTCGCGCCACAGATCCGTTCACCTTCAGACGCTCACTGACCACCGAGGGCGTGATGAGCCTGGCCTTCCAGCAACATGGTGTAACCATTCATAAGGGAAAATGCTGGGAAAACCCTTCAGGATAAACGGCCCCTTAATTTAATAATCAACCCCATATATATATATATATATATATATATATATATAGTATATAGTATATATATATATATACACTACTTATATAGTAGTAGGTAGTTATTAGTTACGGTTACCGTTTAACGGTTTTTTAACGGGTTTAAACGTACGTACGGTACGNATATATATACACACTTTATATATAGTGGGTATATTTATTGGGTCCCCAATTTTTTTCGGGGGTTAAAACAGCTAGGGGCCGATTTCCATCCCAAGGGTACCACCATTTTCCTTATGAACCAATGGATGGGAAGCAAGCTCCCTACGGATTTTTTGAACACTACAAAAGGACGAGATTTTCTGTCAAACTCCAAGGGTAAAGAATGTCAGATACACCCTGGAAGATTAACATGGAACCTGAAAATGATGGTTTGGAAGATGATTTTCCTTTTCAATTGGGTGATTTTTAGGTTCCATGTTAATCTTTCGTGGTGTATTTGTCATCTTTGAAAAAAACGGAAAGTGGTTAGCACCATCCTACCAGCTCGCTGGAAGAAGAAGTGACCTGCCTTTGGAATCTCTTTCAGCATCTTGTCGTAAGTGGCCTCAAATTCCCAAATCAGCAGATTTTCCAGAAGCAAGAAAAGCTGGGGGGGAACGCCAGTCTTCTACTTGTAGTCATAGCTGCAGTTCCAGCTAGTTCCAGTTGTAGCTGCTGTGGTTGCAGTTGTAGTTGTTGTTAAGGTAGTCTTGATGGTTGCTGTAGTAACTTTACCCACTTGTGGGTTGTTCTTGCTGTGGTGCTAGATGTGACGCTTCCCCAAGAAACTTGCATCACCTGCATCACTCTACCATTGCTGCTAGATGTGCCTTGTCAAACATCACCAGGTTGGCCAACTTCTCCTTGACCTGCCATCCCAATTTCAACGAGGAAGTTCCATGCATTGCCTTGGAAGGAATATACCCAGCTTTGCAAATTGTGGGAAGAACGTATCACAACTCAACCCTACCACGCTTCTCAACACTTTAAACGAAAGCAGCCCCCGAATATACTAGTAATGGTATATAGTTGGCATAACTTTATTGGATTGCAATCAATCTCCAAATTTTCATACTCAGTCTACTTGAAATTTTGCCTTGCAAGTTACGTGCTTGGACTCATGAATCATATGCTGCGGTGATTGTCGACATTCTGAGGTGTTGGAAGAAATATGAAGAAATAATTGTCCATTCAGAGGAAACGAAGGCAAGGGAACATGATATTGATACCATCCTGGGAACCTAACATATCCCATTAAAAGTCACTTTTTGAAGATGATGTTCCTTTTCCCAAGGTCGGATACGTCAGTTTTTTGGAGCCAATCGCCACCCCATCCATGGACCCCCGTGACCTTGCCCTTGGCCCACTTCTTCTTGCGGGACTTGCCACCGGCCATGGCGGCCTTCATTTTGGCCTCTTTGGACTTCTGCACCTCAAAGTTGATGGATCAGAAATCCGGCGCGGCTAACCACCCCGTTATCTATGAAACCCTATGAAAAATGGGATATTCCATATCAGCTAGTGCTTTTGGATTCCTTCCATCAACAATAGCTTACAAATGCCTACATGTTCAAAAGCTAAAATGAAAATCCTTGATACCAACCATAGTATATCCACATAATCTATAGTTTGGGTGTGGCCCCCCTACTAAAAAAAGGAAATAATCCTGGTGGATTACTGTTACTGGATGGGGGTTTAGATCCAAAATATCTCCACACAATCGACCTCGTACACCTTTGTATTTGGCGACTCCAAAATCCAAACTGATCCAACGGCCGGCATTTGAACAGCGCTTCGAGGCTTGATGTCTGGATCTCTCTGTTTGACCTTCAAAATATTTCACCTCTAATGCGGACACAAAAAAAAACTCCTCTAAGGCTCTAAGGCCTCTCCAGGAAAACCATCGGGAAAACATCCCGTTAAAACTGCCCCAAATAAGAAAAATCCAGGATTCCTGGCCACTTTGTTGGCGCCCATGGTGCTCAACCCCCAAGGCGGCAAAACCTTTACCCCTTACCCAGACCGTTGGCCCTGAGCCAAAAAAAAATGCATTAAAAAAAAACCATGAGAATGTGTTGATGTTTCTTTTTTAGCAGGCTATCAAAGCAGAAGCTTTCATTAAAACGGTTCCAAGGTTCAATTTTCCAGGCTTCAGGGTTAGGGGTGTTCAGCATTTTGTCTTTGGTGCAAGTCAGAAATCCACCGCGTGCATCCATCAGATTTTCCTCACCATTTTCCGCTGTCAAACCGCTCACACCACCCTTTAATCCTGGGAAGAGCCAAAGGAGAAAAATCTTGGAGTATGTCAGCTGCCGGCACAAGAGCAAGACTCCCAAATCCTCAAAGCCTATGATTGGACCAGTAGAATGTAAAACAAGAGTCCTCTCCGCCACCAATCTTGCGAGTATAGATCATCTGCTTGCTTGACCTTGGAAAAAATCTAAAATCATATGACGTGCATGCAGTGCATCCAAAACATCACCGAAGCCAGGGACCCCAACTGAAACTGCTACCATCACTACTGCTACTGCTACTGTGACTGTTGCCCGTCAAACAAGGGGGACACAAACTACAATTTGAGCTGCTACTGAGACTAAGTTGGACAAACACAAGCCTGGGACCAGAAAGTGAAACATGACAAAAATACTTACGCCAAAGCGGCTTCTCGCCGACATGCGCAATCATGCCCTTCTCCTGCAAACGTCTGACACTCACCCTTGAACCTTCAAAAATGATAATCAGAACCTACTATATATTTTGCTTGGAAACTTTTTCCTAGCCTTGGAAGAAAAAAACGAAAGCTTGCTCACACAACGAAGGCTTTCGTCATTTTAAAGCCAACAAACAAAAAAAAGCGGCGCCATATAAATCCAGATACGATTCACAAAAAAAAAAATCTGTAGAATTCCATTTTGTGACTCCCTTTCGGGTCCTCCAAGTGCCGGATGGCCTGTCGCGCCACAGATCCATTCACCTTCAAACGCTCACTGACCACCGAGGGTGTGATGAGCCTGGCCTGAAACAGCGGGCACGGCTCGGTTCTGGGAGACCTACCTATATTCTTCCATAGATCCCCACCTGACAGTGATGTCAAGCCTATATTTAGCAATCCCATGTCAGTGTTTCTTGGATTTCAAACTTTGTTCAAGCTCCAAAAATGCTTCCTGGCAGCTCGCAAATCCTTGAACATGTTCTTTTGTTTCGGCAAACCATGAAACTGTCTATGTCGAAATTCAACACCTTTAGATTACCAATTTAGGAATCTTGGTAAATTGAGATGTGGTAAACTTCCAGATGTTCTGCATTTATTTTCCCACAAGATGGAGCTCAACAACGTTCAGACTCTTCATTTGCCAGCATTCCGAGATCAAACATTTTCCATCAACCACAGGTGGGTTCCAGGTGGATTCGTAGTTTTTCCCTCAAAAATGTTTGGTAGATATTGGGTGTTTTACCCCCCGGCCAGGAAGCCAGCGACCTTTGTCATTAGTATTCTATTCTTAATACGGGGATCCCCATGAACCTCAACTTCCCACTCTTACGGCTGCCACACCCCAAGGTAGACAACCCTTGCCCGACCACCCTCAACCTTGGGAATTTCCTTCAACATCTTGTCGTAGGTGGCCTGACGATGAACAGAACAGGGCAGAAAAAAACACGTTGGGAACTTCCAATTTTGAAACCATCAGGAATGGTTTCCCGGAATCAGTGATGAAAAGGCCTAAGAATCTCAATGAATATTGTGTTTCTAATAGATACACTGAAAAAAAATATACATATACATATATACATATATACATATCTATAAATATATATATATATTGATGTATACATATTCATTTTTCATATATATTTCTATATTTACATTCATGTATATGCATACAAAATTATGTATATATATATAATATAGATGTGAGTATTTAGATGTATTTAGATACACCTTTTGAGTGGATCACAGCTCACCTGCTGGGTGCTGTTCACCTTCCCTGCTACTTCCCCAGGTTTCATGACATCGAAGAAAGATCTAAACGGCCTTGTCAAACATCACCAAGTTGGCCAGCTTTTCCTTGACCTTCAAACATGCACAGAAAAATAACAGGCACCAATCACCAAACAGTTTCCAGTTGCAACTTCAAGTTCCTATCAGTTGATATCGAAGAAACATTGTTTTTTTGGGAGGCACTCCAAAAACATTGAAAAAAACCCATCAACAAGACATGAAATGTCCGAGTGTTTTAAAGAATGCGATCCACGATTGTACTGAATTTGAATTTTTTGCGGGTTTTCTTAATTACGATTTTTTTCATAAATTCACCAGATCAATGTCATCAATTTACAATCGCAACACCGTCGTCACCCTCCCAACGGATAGCATACACATCAAGTGACCGATGGCCTTGCCCTTTGCCCACTTCTTTTTGCGGGACTTGCCACCGGCCATGGCGGCCTTCATTTTGGCCTCCTTGGACTTCTGGACCTCAACAGTCAAAGGCTTTCAATCTACTCAATTTCCTTCACAAAGTTTTCGATTTGAACAAGCCTGGGCGATCAAACAATTCCAACCCAAACACGGTCGGAATTTGTAAAACATGCCTGAACTCAGTGGAAATCGAACGAGATTGACCAAAAATAGGGTCCACACAACTTTGTTGGCCCCCATGGTTTAAAATTTGGTTCCCACTGCACCAGCGGGTCGCCCTGTTTGGGCCTGTCACGGCTGCATGTTGATTGGGTCACATTGAAATTTATGTCTTTTGTTTCAAGCCGGCACGACATCAAGCTGACAAAACCGAACCAAAACAAAATAAAACCAAACATAACAACAAACAAGCAAAAACAACCGTAACACACTAAAGGAACAAAGAAAGAAAAAAAAAAGACAGAAAAAAAAAATCAAAACAAAACAAACCAAACCAAACCAAATAAAGCAAAACAAAACAAACATACCTGCATACACACACAGACAAAAGTACATNAGGCCTCATTTAAAATATATATAACATGGTCCTAAAATAGCTTATCTTCGGAGAAATAGCCCAGTTGTTGTAGTTCCTGGAAAATAAATCGAAAGGGTTCTAAGCTTGGCCCCAGCTATTCAACGGAAAAACGGAAATGCAGGTACGTTTGCACCGGGTAAGGGGGGGTGTCTTCGTTGGCCGGAGACCCCCCCCCACCCTCTCCGGCCCCTGCTTGAAATTGAAAATTCTTTCACCGTGTTCCTAGGTGTTTTCACACACACGCCCCCCGAAGGGGGCGATAATTGGGACCTAGAGAAGCAAACCCCATCAACAGAACAGAAGTCAACAGTTCAAACAAAACCTACACCCTAAAGAAGCAAACCCCATCAACAAACCAGAAATCAACAGTTCAAACCTTGGAAAGGGGTACTTGGCTTAGCCCCAGCCATAGCAACGTTGGGTTCTTGGCTTAGCCCTGGCCATTTCGGAGGTACCTTAGTGGGGTTCTTGGCTTAGCCCTGGCCATGCGGAATGTACCTTAGTGGGGTACTTGGCTTAGCCCCAGCCATGGATCGGTTCTTGGCTTAGCCCTGGTCATGATGGAAGTGCCTTAGTGGGGGTACTTCGCTTAGCCCCAGCCATGAAACTGTTGGGTTCTAGGCTTAGCCCTGGCCATACGGAGTGTACCTTAGTGGGGTACTTGGCTTAGCCCCAGCCATTAAAAGAAATGAGGTGGGTTCTTGGCTTAGCCCTGGCCATACAAACAATTGGTCCTGCAGGGTTGAAAACAAAAAACAAAAAACGGCAAACCTTTTCAAAACAATTTTTAGTTAATGTACTAACACAGACTCGACACGACTGCGGGTCCACCGAATACCTTCCAGACATAAAATCAGGGGTGACACTAGGTCTTATAAGTGGCTGGAAACCTCCCAACGCCTGAATGGCTCGTAAGTGCTAAAATTCTGGTGCCCGACTGGCTGTAATGGCTCAGAGGGCCGGCTGTACGGCCTTTAATCCATGGCACGAGGACCTCCCTGGTTCCGTTTGGAAACATTAGCTGTGGTTTTTTGACGACGTAGCACCCGGAGGACTGACACACACTGATGAGAGTTCTACATGGTTGTCTGGTGTAGTGCGAGATAGGGCATTGATATGAAGTAGGCCTCATTTAAAATATATATAACATGGTCCTAAAATAGCTTATCTTCGGAGAAATAGCCCAGTTGTTGTAGTTCCTGGAAAATAAATCGAAAAGGTTCTAAGCTTGGCCCCAGCTATTCAACGGAAAAACGGAAATGCAGGTACGTTTGCACCGGGTGGAGTGCGGTGTCTTCGTAAGCCGGAAAACTCCCCTATTCTCTCCAGGCCCCCTGCTTGAAATTGAAAATTCTTTCACTGTGCTCCTAGGTGTTTTCACACACACACACACACACCAGACAGACAGACAGGCAGACAGGCAGACAGGCAGACAGGCAGACAGGCAGACAGACATACAGGCAGACAGGCAGACAGGCGGCAGACAGGCAGACAGGCAGACAGGCAGACAGACAGACAGACAAACAAACAAACAAACAAACAACAAACAAACATACAACAAACCAAAACAACAAAGCATACATACATACATACATCCATACATACATACATACATACATACATACATACATACTTACATACATACAAACATACATACACACATACATACATACATACATACATACATACATACATATAGATACATACATACATACACACATACATGCATGCATGCATACATACATATATACATACATACATGCATAGAAACATACATACATCCATACGTACATACAAGCCAACCAAAAACACGGGCAAAGATGTCAAAATAGGAAAAAAGTTTTTTTGGAAACACAAAAACTGAAGATGCGGTGTCCAGAATGTTGTAAGAGAAACTCCTTTCCAAAGTCTTGTCAATAGCACATCAACAGTGTCGATCTCTTCCACATTTATCATCTTTTCTTCTAAATTCAAAACATTCTTCCGGCTTCCAAGTTTTCTGTCCAAGCCTAAAAAACACAACAGCGGCATTACTGGCTGCTTGCACTTTTATTTACGGAGACTCCGACCCTGTCGCTATTTTTTAATTGTTCTTTTTTGTGCTTCAACCTTTGACTTCACCTTCCAGCTCTGACGTAGGTGCTTTCCAAACTCGATTTAACTAGAGTCTCTTCTTGAATGCTTGTGCTATAAAGTCGCATTGTTTTAATTGCTTTGGTTCTGTTGTTTAATTGCTTTAAGAGTCTATTTTTGCCTCATTTAATGCTGACTTGGAACTGCTGAATACACCTTGCCAGGTTCGTGGTCCCAGCTTAGAAGTTTTGCTTGTGGATGCATCTGGACTTTCTGCGCAGAATTAGTGAGGTTTCTTCTTCACTTGACTGCAGATGTTTAGATGACCGTCAGAGCCTCGAGTGCGCACGGAATGGCCTCCCAGAAATTTTTTTTCCCTGGATGGCTGCATGGCTCTATGTCTCCACACTCCGAGCGGTCGCCCTTCTGTCAGCACTAACTAAATAAACACACAATGCACAGGTTTCTGCATGAAAGTGAGACCTGTACACGCCAAGATAAATACAGAACTTAAATAGCAGAGAAGCCGTAAAAGCGTTAGTGAGTCCAACTGCAGACCATTGAAACAACATGTAAAGAGACAATCCGGAGATTGTAGATGTGGGACTCCGACTTTTCGAGTCGAGCAAGGGCTGATGGCACCGCCAAGAGCACGCATGACTAACAACCGGTCCACTGACGTTGTAGCAATGATTGTTGGGAACAAAAGTAACTATGATTGACACGGATAGGAGACTGTTACAAAACAAATCTCATCAGACGGTA
>DF239634.1:1004-182242 GCA_000507305.1 Breviolum minutum Mf 1.05b.01
TATTAATATTTCGTTTTATTATTATATTTTTTTAAAATCATAATATCATTTTTTGAAATATTTAAATTCAATATAAATAATTTTATAAAAATAAAAATTTTATATAAATTTATTAATATTATATAATAATTAATATTAATATAATTATTTTATTTTTTTTTGATTGACCATTTAGATTATTTCATTATTTATTATTATTTTTTTTTTCAAAATGATCAATGATCGAATATGAACCTTTTGCCCTTTTGGGCGCTTTGCCTGTTCCGTCTTTCATCTAAAGTTCCATCCAAATACCTATAAACATATTCATACTTGAAATCATACGAACAATACCCAGTTTGATCAACATTGGGGAGATTTTTGGGGTGTTCCAGTTACAACCTTAAGCCTTCTTCCTTGCCTTAAAAGGTGAATTTTCCCAGGGTTTATGGAAGAAGGGGAGCGGAAAAGGTCATTGGCCTTAAGACTTTCCTATGAAGCAGATCGATCTTCGACCCTCGATCCATAGCTACGTACATCTCACGACTCCAGGATCGTGCCACGTGCACACCCCAACAAGCTGCGACAAGCGACAAGCGACGCAAGCGTCAACGGGAGGTGTGTCATTCAACACCTGGTGTTCTATATTCAAAGAGTATTGCATATTCATAGACACCTAGTATTTATTTTTTGTTTGAAGTATACAGGCCTAGGCCTGGGATTATATAAATAGAGTATGATACCCGCTTCTAGCGATTCCAAAAGGGTTCTTGACAATCGGTTTTTTGAGAATCTCAATGAATGAGTTACAAAAGTTTCTTTCCTAAGTAGTTTGAGTCATGCAGTGGTTGGCAAGTTCAGACTTTGACATGATCTTGATGCAAAATTGCATAACAATTTAAGAGCACTGAACAAATCCCTCAAAGACATTAGCATCCGTCAACGCGGCGTCAATTCATGGGGGCGCAGCGTTGCGCGCCCGCAGCCGCGAGAGAAACTTTGGAGGCAGGCAACGAAGGGAACATGCTTCAACCTTGACTTTTAGATGATTTGGCATCCAGTCTGACCATTCCCAAATCATACGGGATAGTTCATCAATGCGGGACAATTACGAAATAATTTGTACACTCCGAAAAAATCCGAAAAAGTATCGATGAGTTTCAAAGTATCATTGTTTTTGGTCAGTTTGATGTGGAAAAACTTCAAACATTTATGACACTTCTGGTATTTTGAATGGTTTTGGCCCTTTCAGAGACTTCATCCATCCATGTATTGCAGATGTAATTCCTCCCCTTCCATGTCTCCAAAACATCCCAACCACCGGGTTGCCAAGCAGATCCAAAGGTGAAACGGAGGGGGTGGTTTTGAAAGATTGGCCAGGTTTAGCCCAACGGCCGTGGATGGGCTTGGAGCCTGGTTATTATAAAACATGATGATTGGTGTCCAAAACTTTTTCATGACATCTCATCACACAAAGGGTGCCAAATGATTAAATGAGATGTACGGTATGAAAAAATCTTGTTGGCTTTTTTTGGAAAGTTCATTGCCAGGTATTTTTTGTTGTAACATCTAGAAAAAAGGATGAGAAAGGATGAGAAAGGAATACGGGGGTGAATTGGAATATCCTTTCACCAACCTCAAAACGTGTCTGGCACCGCAATTGGCGGTGAATATTATATGGCTAGTTTTTTTGGGGGTCGTTGGTTGAAGGCCGCGGTTTGGAAATTCGAACCAAAGACCAAAGACAGGTCTTCACAAGTTGGGAAGCTCGAATCTGAATACCATTTTTTTCGATTTTGCCTGAGAGTTTTTCCGACTCAATCTGTTCTGCAATATCTAATATACCCGTACAATATGGATATGATATACGTAACTCGGGTACTCCCAAGCATGCCTGACGGGACTCACGTAGTGTGTGGTCACGGCTATGTTGGTCTATAATACCCGCAAAGAGATGGAATGCACTCCAAAAAAGAACGAATGCAGGAAGGTAGTCTTCCAACCATCATTTTTGAGGGGTTATGTTGGTCTTCAGTTCACTACAGCTTTCTTTCATATCTTTGGAGAATTGTCAGATGTGAAACTGAGATTTGCTTGAGGAGACCTCGCAATAAAGTAAGACAAACATTTTTTTTTATCATTTTTCAGAAAATAGTCGGTCTTCTTCTGGTCATTTACACCATTGTCCAATCCTTTAAAAAAATCACCTTCAACAAATCCAAGAAATCTGCGTGATACTTCTGGCCGACTTCTGCCTAACAATCCCCATGATTACATGTTCTGTGAGGTGTTACGAGGTAGTTAATCATGGAAATCAAAGGGGCCCAGCCCCCCCAATGCCACGAGACCTCCCAGCAAGGAAGGCCTTAAGGAACTATTGACCACCGGTGTCCCTTTTTAAGGTTTTTATTCCTTGGGGAGGGCGGTGGAAATTGATTGCTGGGGGTACCCTAAAATTCTCATGATATTTGAGAAATAAGTTGAAAGTAACTCCAAAGTTCAACTAAACCTGTCGCCAATTCGGCATGGCTCTTCGCCATGGCCAAATGTGCAAAAAAGGCGTACCGCCGCCGGAAGCAACAAAAAAAAATAGTTGTCATTCCACGTGGGAACAACGGGTAAATTTTTGCTTGAAGTCATCTGTAAAAAGAAGGCCAACTGGACACAAATTTTTGAGGGACATTTTTTGAAGCTCAGAATTTGGCGATTGCCTAAGCTAAAGATACCCAAAGATGTATTGGTTTCTTGACAAAAATGAAGCCAAAGACTGTTGAACATGTGGCTCCTGAATTTTGAGATTTGTTGGCACCTGAGTTTTCCACGTTCTTTCAACCCCAAATTGACATGTGAAATTCATGCGGTATCTGTCTTGCTCATGAATTGTTGATCCCTGACCACAACAGCAGGGCAAATCCTTTGAGGGGGCAAGGTGATAAGGTGATTTGTGCGGTTTTGTTCAGGTCCAATGGTGCTTGAACTTGAAGCCTTCTATGAAAATCATCAAAATATGCACCTTCTTCCCATAATCATGCTTCAGTGGAAAATGACCCTATTGTAAAGGAAATGAAGGAAACAAATCTTGTGGGGAAGCCATTTCCAGCTTCCATGATCCTGGGAGGAGTATCAAAATCATCCAAAAAAGTTCCCAATCAATTCACCTAAAATCAACCTCGTAATGTAATGTCATGTGTTTTGCCTTTAAAAACAACGATTCCCACATTTTGTTGCTTCTCGAAGATTTGCATCGCATCCAGTCGCGGTTTCGTGATCTGGAAGATTTTGCACGTCGGATTTTCACCTGTGTGGTCTCGGAGTTTGTCGTTGCATTTAGCAACACCTCAAACCCTCGAATCGCTCAACCAAGCATGCAAGACCTGATTCCCCAATCCCATCCAGGAGTGTGTCCATCATCAAGGCTATGCTTTTTTTTCGCCCCCAAAATTGTGCAAATGTTCCTTCCAAACAAAAAAACCCACAGATTTCCGTTTTGTTGTTTGAACCCTTTCAGTTCTCATCCAACTTGAAAACCTAACAAAACAACACCTTTCGCCACAGATTGCAGCAGTGAAAGGAAAATCAGGCCTTGAGTCTGATAAGTTTGACAAGCCAAGGCACTCGTATGTTGGAATCATGTACTTGATGTTGATAAACGCGTCCTGAAGGGAGGAGGGAGTTTCCGAAATGAGATCTTTAAACTCACCGAAAAACTCCGATGACATTGGCATCTATGGCCGGTGCTTGAACATATCTGAAAGGTGGTTCAACATGAAAATGCTTAGCAAGGACCATCGATTCCATGAAAAAAAACCGGACTTGAGGACTGCACTTCTCCACCGTGAATCTCGAAAATCTCCAAAGTTTCATCGATCAGCTCGCCAATGTTGTTCCCTCAAACAGAGAGTGTCATAAAGAGGATCAAAGGATCCAGAAAAAAGTTTTGCCGGTTTGCTGTTTGCTGTACTAAAAGCTGCATACCTCTGGTCATTTGGATGGTCTATGATCCTAGCACCTGAACAAAGGAGAAACACCATTGGAACAAGCTCCGGTAAAACAGGAAACATATCCTTGGTTTTGATGGGAGACCTGGTTACCTGGTCGGGTCTTCATTTTTCAATCTGAAGGGTAATAATTCAATGGAGGGCAAAACAAGGATTTGTGATGTACGGCAACGCAATGATTTTGAAAACACCAATTCAAACATGGTTTTCTTTGTTCAAAGGGGAACATCAAAACTTGCCTTTTTTCTGGCATGTCGCTCTTTTCGCAACATCGATGCTAAGAAAAGGGTAAAAAATCCATGGTAAAGCTCAGGACCTACCTGTGTTTTGGTTGGGGATAGTAGCTCCCTTCCAACCACCAGTTTGGTTGAGTTTATTACTATGTCAATGGACAAAAATGGAATGACTTTCCGTTCCATTCAATTTCCAACAAATAAACATCCCAACATTTTGTGCATATCCCAAACTCCTTTGTTAAAGAACCTGGATCCAAATGATTTCAAATATATATATATATATATATACATAATTTATATATATATATATCTATACGTATATATATATATATATGTCCAATACTGTGAAACCATGGGAAAATTACACAACCGCCCCCACCCTCCAAAAACGTTGGGCCAAAGCGACGCTTTCGCTGCGCATAGTCGATCTGGTCAAAGGTGGAGGGACCTCACCGGTTGCAACCGGCATGGCGGCCGGGAGGCAT
The DNA here is from genome assembly GCA_000507305.1 of Breviolum minutum Mf 1.05b.01. Classification (NCBI taxonomy): domain Eukaryota; class Dinophyceae; order Suessiales; family Symbiodiniaceae; genus Breviolum; species Breviolum minutum. The sequence continues at coordinate 5,703 of DF239634.1, forward strand.
GGCATGACACTCCAGCTGCATATTTTGGAGGATCTTTTTTTCATCCATTTTTTGGGGGTGCGCCCGAAAAAATGGATCCCATGAAGGCATTTGTTTAGTTTGTTAAGGAAAATCTCGCAAAATTTGAGAATGGATTTCGAGTTTCAAGTTGCAAAACATGTAAAAAATGACTCATAATGCTTCGATCCCGACCAAAAAGGCGGTTGCTTTAGTAAGAGGAAGTCAAGTTCTGTAAGACTTTCGGAAGATATTAGTGAACTCTATAGGGAATGCACGGGTTACCCTAGTTCAGCTATGCAATTCACTTTTCTTCACCTCATCGGATTTGTTTTTTTTGGACGTTTCGGAGTTTCAAAGTCTGCATCTCTGCAGGAAATCTTTGACATCAAAATGAAATCTTGCAGCGTTTCATTTCTTCCAAAACTTGTGTGGAATAGACCCAACAGGTGCCCCCAGCAGCACTGTTTGAAGATGCTGAAGATGGGTAGAAGCTGCCTGTAGTACCTCAAAGAATTAAGGTTGATGGGGTGGTCAAAAAGACTACGTAAAATCTACAGTATTTAAAATGTATTTAAAAGCATCAGGAAAGTCAAATTGGGCTTTCCTCATTTTCAAGGTGAAAATGTTTGAAGATTTGGAAAAAGCGTGGACGATAACTTTACCACTAAGCAATGGAAATGTGTGAAACCCTGTCGTGGCTTGTTTACAATACTTATAGAACTGGATCATTGCTCACCTCAAAGTATAGCTTCATAGAATTTAGGCCTTGGGACATGAAACATCGGTAAGTTTCAACCAAGCCTTCGCCACCGGGGTGGAAGTGGTTCTGAGTCCATTCAGCCAGTTTGAGTTGAATTGCTCGGCATTTCGAACTCAAAGTTCGAAGGAATCTTCCATAAGGTTCCACATGTATAATAGAAGCAAAAAACAACTAACTTAAAACCATCAGACTGAAAATATATCCCCTGGAAATCTAACATGGATACTAAAAAGTGCGGCGTTGATATTTCGGTATTTCGGCTCAAATATGGTTACTTTGGGATATATTTTGGGTATCTAAATGTTAAACTTCAAGGGCTGTAGATGCTAAACGCGCAGGCGCACGGCACCAAAGCCTCCCCAATCATCTCGCCAGAAAGCACCAGCGCCTTCCGAAATTTCAAATGCTGGGGTTTTTCAAATTTTCAAGGGTTGTTTCAGTTGGATGATTCCAAATCATTATATGAAAACTGGTTGTTTCACCAAACATCCATTGAGAGTTCGCTGTTTAGAGCACCAGGTATAAATTCGGGATCTCCGAACCTAAAAATACAAGCCGTCATCCTTGGTGGTGACTGGCATCGTGGGCAGGGGGACTGACCCAACTCATGGGTTGTTTAGCATAAAAATGCAGGATATCCCACGCTCAAAGATCACCAAAACATCTTGGTGGATGAAACCAATCTCTTCATAGACTTTTTGGGGTGATGTTGAAAATCCACCCCCCAAAAAAAGGGCCGGCCATACAGCATAGCAAGCCCTGAACATATGCACCTCCCAAAACATGTCCCACCCAAAACCTGGATCTTTTTGCCCGAACACAATCCGTTGAAAAAAAACACCCTTCCACCGCAAACGTTTGGAGGTGGACTTTTTCGAATGATTTTTCGGTAAGGGGGAGGTGATGGGGTGATGGGGTAATGAATCTTCTCAATTTGGTGTGGCTTTTGAGACGAAACAAACACCATCAGGCAGGGAGGGAAGGAAAACTTCTTGTTTTTCTCCATTTTTTTGGTGATTTTTTGAAATTTCCAAGGTCAAGGGTCACTATATGACACCAACCCAAACAATGCATGATTCTAAGGGAAATCCCTCAAAATTATCATACATTTGTATTGTTTGATTCCCTTGAAATGGGAAATCTATGGAAATTTAGTGACGCCTGAAGCTTGGAAATCACCCTTTTTCAAGCGCTTTGGTTTGTTTTGGTGCCTGCAAGACTTTGAGGGTGGTATTGATCACCTCCCCATCGCGTGTGTTCAATGCCGTCCTTGGTAGTTTTACAACAGCTTGCTATAAAAAAGGGGCTCATCCATGAAAATGATACAGTACCTGGTAGGTGATGATTCTTGGTGATGTTGGACACAAAACAAACTCTCAAACATCAACGGCCTTCAAGCCAACAAATGGTTGGTTCACATGATCTTTCCTATGAATACAATGAGGCCGAATCTCCCATTTACTCTAGTCTAACCATTCTGACATTGGAAAAATCCATAAATCAAATGAAACGTGCAACAAAATCGCCAACTTTTTCAACCCTCATGGCATCAACCCCATCCCTGGGAACGACCAACTTGATCGGCATGATCAGTTGCGGCACCACGGGCAAGATCTGACGGGGGGGGGAGGATGTTTTGGAACCAAACCCCACATGACTCCAAATTCACAATAGTTTCTTGAATCATTCAGATTCTCATGCCGATTCAAGGATTCAAACAAAACAACCATGGTTTTTTCAACGATAGGCAGAAAGGCGATCGAAGGATCAACAAACACACAAAAATATACAAAATGATGGTTTGCCATGAATGTCCCAAACGCGGATTGACATAACCTTGGCAACCACCCGGAGAATTGGCAACTGTTTTGGAGTGTAACTTATGTAAATTTGACCCCTTATCAATAAAACATCATCATCATCATCATCATCATCATCATCATCATCATCAACACCAAACCCAATCCAACCCCAAACTCCCCAAACTCCCACTTTCCATATCTTTCGTTCTGAAAAAAAAAATCCCAAGCTGGGTCGTTTCGGTTCTCACACCCAAACTCACTGCCCCCCTTTCACCTTGCTATTTCCTCGATCCAATAGGTTGAAAACACCCTGAGAGGCGCCAGAGAGGTTGGCCCCCCGGAAATTTATACAGCGAGTAAAAAACGCCGCTGGAACATAGTGCCAAGCCGGTGACCCAAATTGGAAAGTGATGGATTCGTCTTCCAACTATCACATTTTACAGGTTCACGAACATTGTGAAATTTCGGGGACGTGGTAAGTGCTTAATGGCCGGCCGAAACAGAGAAACCAATGTTTTTTCATAAGCCCTGATTCAAGGTCGGCTATTTCTTGAAGTACCTTGGTGGAGGGGATGTGTTGACTATAGCCATTAAAAACCCTTCAATGCTTCCTGACCTTTCCAGCAGTAGAATGGATTGGACAAACAATTTGTGAACGTCAAAAAAGTATATTTAATATACCTTGGGTGTGGCCTCCGCGCAGTAACAGTGACCAGGAGTATAACATTTTTTTTTGGGGGGGGATCATTATAAACCTTGATTTGCCACTACTGGGAAGGGGACCAACCCAACCGTGGCTTCAAGATTCAAACGTTACACCTTTTTGTCCAAGGATCAGAACCACACAGAAAACTTCTCTCTCTCTCTCTCAACTTTGTCGCGAACCACAGAAATATACAAAGGTGAACGTCAAAGGCAGGCGATTCAAACAAAAAACTCACATAAAAAAAACAAACGTCTGGTTTACACAAATGTCTCTCTTTACGGCGTCTTTCGCTTTTCATCGTTTCTGATGGTGTTTTTTTTTCCCAAGAAAAACCAACTTCCCAACGGCAAAACTTGGAACATTTTCGCATTTATTTCTTCGTCACCTCCACGGCCAAGAACCGGTAAGGGTCTTCCTTCTCTCGGAGCCTTTCGAAAAAGTGAGAAAAAACCCTACCATTGTTGATAGTGGTTCAAAGTGGTTGAGCATGGGCCGAAAAAGTCCCTTTCAATTGATGTTTTTTTTAGCATCCTCTCCCCCAAAAAAGGCCTGGCTAAAACAAAAACACCTTTGAGGGGACCTTATCTCGCGGGGGGGGTGGGGTGGTGGCATTGAGGGGGTGGGCCCCTTATATGATCGCATGATTTGGTACTTTGGTGTTACCCTCCCGAAAAACTAACCGGGAGTTCGCCTCTCAAAAATAGGCCTTTCCAAAAAAAAGTCTTCAAACAAATCAATGTTGAGTTGGAACATATTAGTCTCAGGGAGTTCGTCAACCATCTTCCCCAAGCAAATAGGGGTGAAAAAGAAACAATCCATGAAACCATCACCCAGCACCATTTTCAGACCTTTAGCCCTGTCGTTTTTTTTTTCGTGCTGCCATACCAAGTAATTGAGCAAAGTACACATCCAGGTCTTTAGTTTCATGATGCTTCACTTTTTGATCCATTTGATCTACACTCCCTGAAACCTAACATGGACCCTTAAATTGTTGGTTTTCCAATAGGAATCTCCTTTTCCAGAGTCTATTTTCAGGTGCTGCAGTGCTCATGTTCCAGTTGCACCTTCACCACCCCCCCTTTCACATCCCTTCACCCCTTCCACAAGGCGTCTGTTGTAAAAAATTCTCCCCCAAACCCCGGCCCATCGAAGAAGATAGGCAAGTAGTGATGATAGTCCAATTTCTCGATATCCACCTTCCACGCCTCATTCGTTTTGAGTCTTTTTTCATCACCCATGTTTTCACGCAACAGAAATACCCTTTGACATCCTTTCAAACATGACACAGGACGAAACACTGGATCGTAATAGGATGTTTTCTTCATAAATTCATAAATTCAATGATTTTTGTGATGGTCCATCAGCGCTGCAGCTGCGTCTTTTTATTCTTTTGTTCAGTGCTGAAAACTGGACCCAATATAACAACAACATCACAACATTCAATTCCCAACCTTGGCTCTGGCGCAAAGTTGGGCAGAGATTTTTTTTCACCCCCTGAGGCTCATGCAATCTTGTTCTGCGTGCCGGTGTGCTGCACCTACTTCTTTTAGCTGCTCCCCCCAGGTTGACACAAGGAGCCCAATGATAGGTGATGTACCTACCAACCCCCCGAAAATGAACTATGTCAGCTCAAAGGGGACCAATTCCTAGGGTCCATGTTAGGTTTCGGGGGTGTACATCAAAATACATCAACTACATTCCCTAAAACCTAGGAGCAAGTTTGCCCCTGAAAGCCATGGTGACAAAGGGACAAAGACTCCGGCTTTTGGGACTGGGAAAGACGATTTTTTTGATCACCAAACTTGCGGTTAGTTTAGGGATGCACATGATGTCATGAAACCCTTTTGAGTCAGATTTGAAAAACATCAATTGCATACTCTATGGATCTATTGCGGGATGATTATACTGTATACTAAATAAAACAACATATATAATTACGTTTAATAGTACATAATATATGTACGTTTGTATAAATATATATATATATATTACCTAGAGCCCCAATGACCTCTATTTTTGAAGGTCAACCCCTCAAAACAAGGCCCTTTCCATTCAAAACAAGGGTCATTTGGGTTCTAGGTATATACGGTATATGTGTAAAGATATCAGTTTAGAGATAAAACACACACACACACAACATTATATGCATTTTTCTATAATTCCCAAACCGACACGAATCTGCTTTAGGACGGTGACCAAAAACCAATGCTTCGACTTGATGGGCTTCTTGGCTGACTGGATAGCGAAGTGCCAACCGAAAAAAAGTGATCCAATCAGTTGGAATCTCTATCCAATCAACCCCATGGGCCCCTCTCTGAAACTAGCAAATATCATATATCACAGATATAACACCCCAAAAAGCATTGGCATCCCAAAAAGAAAGTGTCATCTTCCAAGCATCCAATTTACAGATGCGAAGATCTTAGTTTCAGGAATATCAAAACAAGTCTTTTAACTTCAATTGATTCAAATATATCTTTAATCCAGAGAATCAGTTGATCTTTTTCAACTTTGCAACTGAAATCCGTTGAATTGAACGGGGAAGTTGCCCCAAACAAATAGGATCAAATAGGATCGATCTGGAGTGCTCCCCCAAAAAAACATCTTGCAACCCATCGGTGCGAAAAAGTCATGAACCAACACCCATCCACATACTACAATGTTTCCCATCTATATCATGTACTCATGCTGTGCCATATTCATACCTCTCATTTTTTGGGTACATGTGTAAAAAAAAAGTTGGATGGAGATATACCAAATCATAAGGAAAACCATTTGAAAGTAGATCATTTACAATTTTTGACAATACAGTAGAGGCAGTCGATTTATATAAAACATTCTCAATGTGTAATCAGAAAAAACACTCCAAACATGCATCGGTACATAAGATCAATAAGATACATAATGTATAGCTAATCCTTCAACAAATTCAGCGAAAAACTTTCATCCCAAAAATCCTTCCCCGCAAGAGGGGTCATTCGATTACCAACCCAAACAAAATGCGCTATCTTTCGAGCAAATCCCTGAAAAACCACCATACATTTGCATCAAACTTGATTCTCTCAAAATGAGTACCCTCCGGTAGACTAACAAATCGCAGACTGAAAAATCCATGAGTCATTCCTGGTAAATACCATCCAACATGGTGGATTTTCCAGCCGGTGATACTGTTGATGGAAGAATCCGGCTAACCATCTGACATGTATGAAACCCTGTAAATAATGAGATATTTACCATATCAACTAGTTAGCATGAATTTTTGCATCAACTGTATGTTTAGTTTCCAGTGGGTCTAATTTCATGATCCCTTTTTTGCCAACCAAAAAAAACCATCACAGCACTGCAGCCTGGATGGGCAAATCCCCGCGGTCATAGAAACGTCGAAACTCGGAGGGTTTGATGCTCCGGCGCCTGGGGGGGCGGTTTCGGAAGCCACGGGTACCGTGCCCTGTTGGCCACGGGTGCCCCGCGGTTTTTTTGCAGGTGTCGCCTTGGATAATTGGATAAGATGAGAATGGTTGGTTTGTTTCATTTCCCTGCCACTTTTTGGGGGCCCAGTTCGTGTGAGGTCGCTATAATTTGACCAGAGTATATGATGTATACATCATCTATGCCAGCCATCTTCCGGGGGAATCAAGCTTGATTGATGCAAATGTATGGCAATATTGAAGCATTTCCCACTGAATCCTGCATTGCTTGGGCTGGTGATTTTTGGTTGACCCGGCAGTTTTTTTTTGTTTTTTTTCATCCCTCTCTTGGATGATGCGGATAAAAAACCAAGAGATTCTGACCATGGTCATCCTGGAACTTTTCTGGATGTACATAGAAAAAAATCCAAATCACCCACCTCTGAAGGTTTAACATCTCGCTCCTCAAAATAATATCTTCCCAATAGGAAACGGATAGGTTTTCCAAGGCACCCTTTTTCAGGGACGAGCTGTCAGACCTTCGGGGGGGGGGGTACAATTTTCCATACGTCGGAAAATCCATGACTTTTCCCCATCCTTTTAGGAGCCAAAAACTTCCGTTCAAGTTGTAGTAACGTCGCCATTTAAAGATGTTCCGAACAAATTATCCGCCAACCACCCCGGGATGCAAGCAAATCCTGTAGAAACAAAAAATGAATGACCTACACTCACCCCTCCTGGAAAACTAATAGCTGGGACATACAAAAATCCAGATATATAGTTCAATGGGATTCTTCCCCTTCCAAACTTTCATTTTTAGAGGGTCCAGTCGGAAGTTCTGGGGGGATGTACCTAAACTCAGCTGGTAGTTTATCAAATTTCTGAACCATCCAAACCATACTAAACATATCTAAACATCAACAACACATCGTCATCCGGTCGCCTAAATGCACCAGCTTTCGGTGGCGATGGCGCCATCTGGTGCAGGTGATGTTTTTTTTAATGGCAAGGCATAAAACTCATAAAACGTTCAAACCAAAATGGCCTGTTTCACTTTGCCAACCTACCTGCAGGTTTTTCAATATGAATGTCCCCCATTTAAAAACAACACAACAAAAAAGGCTTGATAAAACTATCATTTTGAACTTTGACAGGTGACATGTAAAACTTGAACACAAAGGGTCTTTTTGATCGCATTTTACCCCCTGACTTGAGGCCACTTCAAACAATATTTTTCAGCGCTTACAGGTCTGAGAAATCGATGAAACAAACATCAGGCTTCAGCACATGTCGTTTTGCAAAAGGTCAGCCGTTCATCATTGAGAAATAATGAGATAACACTGAAGAAAAAGGGAAAATGAACCAAGCGAAGGGGTAGGGAAAAACAATGGTTATTCGATTCGATATCTAACATCTTGAGCGATTTCATGCTATCGTGCGAGAACACTGCAAAATTGTTGCTCCATTTGCATTCGTTGATCCTCCCTTGATATGGATCAGTGGACAATCTTAACGAAAAAAATAACCCAACAAAATCACCCGCCAGAAAAGTTTGGTTCTGATCAAACTCCTTTTGAAAAGCTTTGACATGGGATGCTCCACTCCATTCATCTGGCAAGGATAAAGTTGCCTACTTGTGATTTTCAAAATTCGATCCATCGGTTTCGGCATCCCTCAACGTTCATAAGGTATGCCCGGATGCCAGTCTTTTGGGGGCTGCCTTTTGGCAGTTTGGCATCCCACAAAATTCCACACATCTACTGTACCTGCCTGTACCACAGAAAACGGGGACAAGCACTCCGAAACAAAAACAAACACCTGGCTGCCTGGAAAATCCCTCCCCAGGCACCCCCACCTGCAGCTTCTGAGGGCTGCCGGCCTCGAAGAAATCAACAGGCTGATAAAATCCGCCCCCCCCGGCCCAAAAAAAAGTTGACGCATGGATACCCAACAAATGATGCTGTTCTTGCGCAAAAATCCCATCATGGTACCTTGTAGCTATTGATGCTATTGTGAAATTTCGGGGGATGTAGATGGGAATATTGGAAGTGAGGGAAATTGGTAGGACACATTTGTTGGAAGCTTTGTAATCATATGATAAGGTGTATCAACATGCACATGATTGATGTATTGGCATGTAATAAACAAGATGAAGCTACAATATAGCAGTATTCATGCATCTCTCGCACATTCGTCTCAAAGTCAAATTGTGAGACTGGACTAATGACTAGCTAGATCGCGTATTGATGCATTTATTGAAAAACATATCTTGGGTAGTAAAAACTCATCTCCTTGGGTGTACTTTCTATATCGAAATATAACCCCCTTGGCTCCTATATAGTTTTTTGGGGGGTGTTCCTGGAATTTGACCTTCCATGCACTAGTTGATTTTGATGGAGTAAACTAGCAGGATCCTACGGCCCCTACGGCCACCCGGAACTTCCATGCCTTGCACTTCCACCGCCCCAGGGCCCCAACACGAGCGGACAAGGCTGGAGATCGCGGGCTTTTGGGACTGCGCGGACTCAAGGTTTCTGCCTGTTTTTGCACCTGCCAAATGCAAAGCATGCAGCATCACAGAAAGGTTCCTCAATGATAGGGTTCCTTAAGGGAGGGGTCAGAGTGGATGGGTTGATCAAGGGTTTCCTCAAGCCAAAATACCTGGTTTTTGTTTTTCTTATTGTTCATTCATACATGTTCAGTACCAGAAAGTATGCCTAGCTTTTTGCTCATATAGATCCGATCTGTTCAAAAGAGATTCAGATCGTTAGAATATGTTATCACATACTTTATCAAAAATCGAGCTGGATTCTTTGCGACACTGCCCCTGCGAATGTCTGTGCATGTCGTCAATTCATCCATGATGCATTTCGAGAGAGGGAAAACACACACAAGTTACTTTCTTCAACCTTTTTGTTGTTGCTTCCATGCTCAGGGAACCACCCTAGAAAGTGGCTCCAGTTTTTTTTGTGTCTTTTCATATATTGCTGAAACATTCCCATGCTCAAAAAGTTGGAAGAGTTCAGACGTCTGCGTTATTTCATGGAAAAAAAATAAACTGGCACCTAGCATATATGATGCCATGCTCATGTTCTATCCCACCCATCTTTTGAGGTAACCTCCCTGAAACTAACGAGCTAGTTTCCTCTGAAAACATGCCCCAATCGGCCCCAAGGAAATGAAGCATCTTCCAAGCCATTGGAATTTGGGCGAAACATGTTCACACCCCTAAAAACTTGCATAAACCCCAGAAAATTGCCGGTTTTCGAAGTATGACAATCCCCTTTCGTCTTAAAAACGGTCCCTTTCCAGAAAACATTCGTTGCTTTTTCGGAGGGTTGGTTTGGGATTGCTTCAGGAAAGGCAACTCCGCAATATCCCCCGGACGACCTGGCATCAAAATGATTTCCAGCTGTCAAATGGTCGTTTTCGTAGGGTTCATTCAAGCCATCTTAAGAAAAATAAGAAACGCAAGTCAAATTGGATCAATCATCTCCCCCTAAAGATCGCGCAGCAAACACTTACAGTAGCAAAAAATCGTTGAAAGCACCAACTACTTGGAGGATCATCCCAGTTAGTGAGTGGTTAGTACCCCTCCCATATATAAGCCATTTAGACCATTTGGAGGGCAACAACCCTACTTAGGGGACTGACTAACCATGGTCATGAATTATTAACCACTTACAAGTCCTGGGATGATCCAAGTAGGTATGTTCCTCTCAGAAGCTTTTTGTTTAACGACCGCATCCCAACCAATCTCATCATGCTACTCCTCCTTCACCAGATTCGGTGACCTCATCCCTCAAAGCTTGAAGTGTTACAGCCATCTTGTTGGGACCTGACGACGTGAGACATGAGAACCATCGAAAGCCTTTCATTCGATTTTTTTTGTTGAATCATGAGATTTCCCACCCTGCAAAAAAACAACCAACAACGATACTTTGCTCAAGAAAATGGAAGGGTCAATCTGGGTGAACGATACACACCCAAAAACCTTGGAAAAGGCAAAACAACTACAAATTCACCAATTGTTGGGTTTCACGTTAGTTTTGGGGGGTGTATTCAATTATAAGTTGTCACCTGAAAATGTGTTAGTTACTTCATCTGACAAAGATTCCGTTTCCGAAAGCCACCATTTCGGATGAGGTCACTGGGTAACAACCCTGAGAAACTCGCCCAAGCACCCTGATGTGCGCATGATCCATTCAATGCTTATGCCACTGCGCGAACTAAAGAATTGCATCTGATCCGAGAATTGCTACACAACTACCGAGACAAATCACAAGCACATATAGTATATCATTATAATGTAAAATACACAACATTATAGTTTCGTTTATATGGGCATATACACATGTTTAAAGACATACATGTACATACATAATGCTGTATATATGTGTGAACAGCTATGTAGCTCACTCAAAAGCAAAAAAATCAACTCACCAAACTCCTCCCGGACCTCTCGCCGATTTCGGCGCCACGGCCATCGAGCGGAGAGACCTTTTTGGAGGGAATTTTGTCGTCAAAAACCCATGGTTTGTTTGGATGGTGCTTGTTTCGTTTCCCTTCATAGACCCTTATTTCTGAGGGGGGTACAAAACGGGGTTGGGTAGGTTTACTCATGTTTGGAACCTAAAGCTTCATTCTTTCAGGGCAAGCAAGCATTGAGCGTTGAACCAAAAAATGAAAGATATCTTTTAACTCCATTGTATTTTTGTTTGCTCATTTTGGTACATGGGTAGCATTCGCAAACATTTGGAAGCAAAAAAATCACCAACTTTTATCGAATGGCTCCGTGTCAAAAAATTGGAGAAGCCAACAAAATTTTCAGAAGAACATGGGGTCCCATTTATAGGAACTGAAGACTTTTCAGTGCTGCAATTTTTTGAGAAAGCATATCACAGGCATTTTTTCTTGTTGGCATGTATATTGGGATGGAAAATTGGAATTTGGACATGAAGCATTTGTGTTCTTACTAACGTGGAATGCTGACAAAAATGCACGAGGAGAGTAGCAGTTTGGCATCAAAATATTCGAACCATATGGTATGTACTGATAGCTCCACGGGCCATTGAGGATATCGAGGGTCCATTTAGCAAAGCTACTATGGTTGGTGCTTCATAGATCTTTTTGGAATAGAGCCCGCACCCCTCTTCGTAATCGTTTATTTGTCTTCTTCATTGTGAATGTTATCTCTTGTACTTAAGCTTATCCTCAATGTTTTCTGATATGTTTTTTGTGTCATATTCCAATCTAGTTCCAATGAATCTGAACCATCCTCATCTCAAGGATTTTCCCACCCCCCCCCCCGTAACTGGTTCCCCTAACAGGTACCCGTTTTGTAAGTGATTGAATCACTAACATTTGAGCTACAAAGATACTCTCAGGTAACGCACCGATTGAGGCCATTGAAGTCAAGAGGCAAATCTTTGAAGGACATTGCATCAGAGAAAAATGATCCCCCAAGTGTCCGCTGAGATATTTTTACATCTGAATCAGCATTTATCAAAAAATGCAGTGCTTCTGCATCTCAAATATAAACAATATATGGTAATATATCATATATCTAACATTATAACATATTCAAACATAGAAAGATATCTCCATTCTCCATGAATCATCACCATAGTCCCACCATCCTTGGAAGGCAAACAGCATGCTGTTTAACCCAGCCTCCCACGTGCTTCTGCTGCTTGCATGGAAGAGGCGAGATCCTGGTAGCTTGCACCAGGAAGGCGGGTCGATCAACGCCGATTATTTCCATAGATAAACTCATCAACCCAATTCCCTAGGGGTTTATAGGGCCCCATTATATAAGGATTCCTATTCAAGATGGGACGAGTTTATCCCCAACATAGGGAGTGGATCGACCCTGGCGCAAAGGAAAGTCGTAATAACAAGTGGTGTGCGCGCACACACACACACAAAATGGTGGTAGTTGTAGATGTGTATACTTATCTATTAAAATCACGTGTACAAATATAGCATGTTAGAAGGACAGTACAGTAAGCAAACAACGACACCATAACGAAAAACATGAAATGAGTTGAATGCTTTATCTTCAGCAGGTTTAACATACCATGCAGATGATTTCCGCTCAAATCCTGCTAAAATCATCCCAGAGTTCCCCCTTGAAGACTCAGATCGCGGGCTGTTTCTGTCTGAATCCTTACCATATTTGTAGGGAAATGAAAGTGTGAAACATCTCCAACAAAAGATAAAAAGACTACCGAAAAAAACACTAACACGCAAACACACAACCCAACAAAAACGTGATTTTTGTTACCTGATTACCTGCAGTTTCTTTGAAACAAACAATTCCATGTGAATTTCCCCTTTCCAAAAACTTTCCCAATCCTATTATTTGCAGAAAAAGACAAACACCCTGATAGCGATCGAATCCATCCCTCATGCAATGAGAATCTAAGGGGCCCACCAACCCCAATGCCAGCCCTTCAGTAAGGCCTTAGTTGAGGTTTAATTCATACCTTACTAAGGCCGGCTATTTGCTGGAAGGAATGGCTCTGGGTTGTTTTTTTTTTTGGGAGCCCGGACCGGCACCGGTGCAGTTTGCGCGAAATTCGGTGCTCGCGCGGAAAGTGGAGCTGTGGGCAAGGGCCTGGCCAAATTGGATCATTTCCCCAGGGATCCGGGTGAACATAAAAAGTATTTGAAACCACAGTTTTTTTTGGGGGGGAGCGATTTTCACAAGTTACAAGCAAAAAAGGTGATTTTTCTGGAAATCATGGAATATATAAACTGAACTACAGTTTAGCTCAACTGGTAGTGTGTGCTGGATTTCTAAATCATCTCAAAACACTAAAAACTACTGTTGATGCTTCAGAAATCCCATTCCCAACCACCGTTTGGATGTATAAAACCCTGTAAATAATGGGATAAACTACCAACCTCAAGTATCATTTGGGGTTGTCATTTGTTTCATTTGGGTTTTCGTTTGAGTTCACCATCATATCTCTAATCTGACAGTTGCTGCTACATTACCTACTTGACCACGACGAAAAGTTTCCCGTTGTTCTTCATGTGTGAACCATTGCTTTTTTTGGGCTGGTTGGAGAATTCCATGTTCTTATGTTGACCTAATGGTACCCAAACAATCGCCAAAATCCTGCCCAAATCACTAAAACCTACCAAATCCATGGATAATAAACTCATTTTAGACCTCCTTTAAAACTAACAGTAAGTTTACCCCGGAGATTTTCAATGGTTGGAATAATGAAATTTTCATTTTGTCATGGGAATCTAAGGGGCACAGACCCATGGCACACCCATGGCACCCCCACCAAGAAAGAAGGCCTTATTACTGCATGATTAACCACCATCGTCCCTTAACCTGGTCAGGTCTTCTTAAAGGTTTTACTTCTTAAACTTAGATATCTTTTTGTAGGCTTCATTTCAAAGGCCGCAGATTTCTGGCATTGGTTACAGGATAAACAGCGCCCCTTAGATTCTACCAACTGCTCTGCCGCTCTGCCGCCTGGCATAGTCTTCAGGAAAGTCACCAAATGGCGACTCTTGTCCTTTTGGAATCCTCAAGAAAAGGCGAATGAGGAGTGAATTGAAATTATCAAATCTTACATATCTCTGTATGCTTATAATAAATATATGGCGTACATATACATGTCATAAATATTTGTATAAAGTATAGATATTCTCTGGGCAAATTAGTTGTTCTAATTCTTCACCAACCCGTTTTTTTCCCTGAAAGAAAAGGGATTTTCTCCTCCCTAAGCCATTTTCAGGCATCACATTGTAGATTAACACTATACATATGTGAATGATACATCTAATAGTGGTTACAATGAACGTACATCTACAACAATGTGTGTCAAGATACACATCCTGCACATCATATATATATATATATGCATATATATATATACATATCAGCTTTCATATCCACGCGGTGCACCATAATCTGTGCACATGTTTGACAAAAACAGATAGAAGTGCACCTCATCCATTTCATTTCCAGTCCATGTTGATCTACCATGCATGGCAAGGACCACACCACAAACAGAGAGAGAGAAAGAGAAGCAGCAATCGTTCCGCAATTCACTTTTTGCGGATCAAGGTGAAATATAGTTGCTGCTTTAAAGGAGCAAAGGAACCAACTTTGATTCAACACGGAAACAAAGTGCACCGCACATGACCAAGCCTAACACGATTTTTTGCAGAATGAATCTAAATCTCAACACATCCCAAGCCCGGGGGAATGTTCGTTCGAGACCAAGCCATTTTTCGGGGCTCCTCCCACGCGCTTTGTCGATTCTCCTGCGCCGAAACCTTGGTCGAAACCCCGGGAAATTTTCGTGGGGAAATGTTCGCAGGTGTAAGGTGGATACAAAACTGAAGTGAGGGATATTTTCCATTGGGGAGGGACATGTCTTTTCTGTCTCGCATCTTTTTAGGCATTCTTTTTGTGTGCATTGGTAAGGAAAGGGCCACCAGCACTTTTTGTTCTTGGAACCCGGTTTTTTTCTCCCCTCCCAGCAAAAAAAGAGAGATAACATGTTCATGTTTCTCCTGATGCTAGGAAGTTTTCCCAACTATGGTGAAGGTAAACATCTTTCTAATACGGAAAATTAATCAAGCTAGATCTCACTAGGTTGGTACCCTTTGGCACCTCTCCAGCTTCTTGCAGAAAAAAAAATCAAATCTATTGAATCCTCATTGGTTCATGTTCCAAATCATGCTTATTTAATGCCTTATGAAATAATTATAATACATCACCAGGATGAAAATCAGGGATTGATTATGGAGAAACTTGGCCGTAGCTAACCAGCTCGCTCCCCATTATGACATGGGATTTGATACTCTAGTGTTTGATGTCTTTGTTGACACATTTGACCAGTGACATATATATATATATATATATATATATATATTATGTAAAACACTTGATTTCTCTGGAAAAAAGATCCAATCTTCAGAACCAAATGCCCCAACTCTTCCCTCCCCCAATTCAGGGGTCATTTTTTTTGTCCACTATGAGGGGAAATTCCCATGCGGAGTTGCTGCTTGTTTGATTCACCCCAAAATGGGAGACATTCAGTGACCCCTCCCCAATGGCCAATATGACTTTTTCCCGGAGATCAAGACACTTTTTCTGTCGATCGAACTGATCGGCCAGCTGCAACAACGCCGCAGCCGAGATCTTTGACATGGCGGCCTTGTTAGCTGCTGAAAATCGTCAACAAGAACATGCAGAAACCCGCCCATAATGTGATTTGTTGGGAAAAATCTTTAGATTATTTTCTTGTTCACTGTTCTGATCCCAAAAAGGTCCCCAACACAACCAGGTTGTTTGATATATCTTTTTCGCCGTGCTGTGTTTTTGTTCAAAAGGCCAGTTTAGGAAGCAGGAGAGTTTGGCAGGGAAAACTTGCTAAGAGGAAAAGTCAAAACGAAAACGAAACAAACAAATTCGGGGTTCCCGGGTTTTTGGTCATTTTTGGACATTAAATTTGTATATTCCAAAATTACTGTCAGAGATTTCAGAAGGGGGGCCCTGGAATTCCTGTCTTTAGAAAAACCTGACAGGAATCTCAGAAATTGTTGCTCCTTTCAAAAAATGCCATTCCCGTCAGACCTCAAGGGGGTTCTTTTAACAGTCTACACTTCACCCTGTTTTGCTTTCGTGAAGTCCTGCGCTCTCGCATGATAGTTTCTGAAGACGATGTCTTACCCCAAAATATGTCCTAATATAAATCATCCATATGCTACAAGTTGCACATGCACAATATTATCTTGTCTTTATACACATTTGAAACATATACAGAATAACTATAACTATATTGTTTATATGCACATAACATCTAAAAATATGTATATTATAGATATTGTATACTGTACATCTCCTACAAATATGCAGAGTATTTTCTTTTTCATGATTTTCTCATGAAATTCGATGAACTTCCACCCACATTCACCTTGAGATCCCGGACGGCGTACGGAAACACGGCGGTGTTCGCCCCCGTGGTGACTACGGAGGAACCAAAGGGCCGCGGGCAGGAAAGAGCTGGCCTTCTTATCCGGGGAGTATTGAGGGATCATGATGGTTAATAAGCCCTTAATAAGGCCAGCTATTTGCTAAGGGAGGTGGCATTATGTCGATTTTTTGGGGGCGTGTACCCTGAAATTCTCATGAGATATGGACAACATGATGTTTTTCTTGCGCCCGAAAAATGTGGTGGGTGTGATCGAAACCTGGGGACCTGGCTCCACTTCAACCAACACAGCTTTTTGGAGTGGTTTTGACATGGTTTCCAACAAGAAAACGGCACCAAAATAAAAGTTACCTAGGGAAGGGCAGCCCTCGGAAACCTCAACAAAACCATCATTGTCAACGTTGGAAGACCCACACTGCACCTACCGCAGTTTGTCCTCTTTTCTTCCCCAAATCCCCACGGGTTTCGCGCGGGGAAAACCAACCCACCGATTGGGGGCTGGTCAAACGCCTGTTCAACAACAGTAAGATGTTGTTTTGAGCCTGATGTGCACAGTAATTACACCATAGTGAAAGTAGATGGTGAGCCGGCTAGCCACTCCAAGTTCGGTGGCGATTTGTTTTCGGGGCCATGATAAATCAATACATGGGAGTTCTTCCATGTACTTTCCAGGTGTTTTTCTTTAATGTTTGAGCCATGTTGATTGGAATGACCCATAAACCTTCAAGAAGTGAAGGTAAGGAAAACACATGGCAAAGCTCAAACAAACTCATTGAAGCTCAGCCACAACATTGATGAAAACAACCAATCCGTTGCTTAAGAAATTACAAAGTGACATGGTGCATTCTACAGAAATCTGGCTCACCAGTTGATATATATACATATATACTTATATATATATATATATTACTTAACTCTAAAATCATTGGATATGCCCTCCAGATTTCCTGAACTATATAGATTTCCAAACGACTCAAAACGCTATTGACATAGCTCAAAGATGGCTCAAACAAACCCCAGAAAATCTGCAAGTGACGCCATTAGAGTCAGAAGTCATCTTTCACTCTCAGCAATTAAACGTTGCACCTGTCATGTGACACCAAATCAAGGACATCAAATTGATGACATGAAAACGTCTCCCTACACACTCCAAAAGAAGTGATTGACAGCAAAATATACAGGTGCTCACCATCAACGGACTTTGGTACAATGAACATTTTGCTACATTCTGCTTCGCACATTCTTTTGGGGGGATTTTTTTTGTCAAACTTGTGACCATATGACCCATGTTGAGGTGCAAAGATTTGGGTATGAAAACCCGGAGATCAGCCCTTCAGAAATCGTTTCCGGAAACGAGTTGAGTTGCTTTCGTTGGATGTTGAGGGATGCAGATTTTTTAAGAGGGAGATCATTTTAGTTGTAGATCCTTTGCATTTAGGAAAAAACCCTCAACTTCTAAACAGTGGCAGTCATATGCAACAACAATTAGAACCGCTGACTTCTACGTGTATATACAAGTATGTAATATTATGTAATATGCATTATATGATACATCATTTCAATTGGGACTTTGGCTTAGGACATGCTGGATAATCATCATAAGTTCAACCGCTCCTGTGAGAGAACAGCTACAGCCCGGACTACAGCTCTGAAATTTCACATAGACCCAAAATAGCCATATTTGAAAGGAAATACACCTTCCAAGCTAGTACCTTTCAGCATCTAAATCTTGAATTCTTCCACGTGTTCCACTTACCTCAAGTATCTTCACTTCATGTTGAGGGCATCACGCATCAGCATGGTTAACAAAGACAAAAACACAGAATCATCATCATAAAGTCATGTTTTTGGGGTAAATTATCATCAAAATTAGTGCCAATTTTTTGAGTCGCCGTCCCTGAATTAACCGCCGCATGGATTTCAAAAAGGAATCAACTCCCTTGCCGTCCAATTTTTTGCCTAACATTCAGTCGCAACTTCCCTTTTTTCACAGCGGCGGCCTCTTGTATAGAAATTTTGCGTTGCAACTCCTGCACACAAAAATGGATGGGAGCGGTGTATAACTCGTTGGTGGTTTTTTGCCACCCATCTGAAAAAATATGCTCGTCAAATTGGAGCATGAAACCCCAAGGATCGGGGTGCAAAAAAAAATGAAACCACCACCTAGATGACCACCCGGTGGTTGGCGGTTGGCCGTCCACTCCTACAACATTACTCTCTATCTGTAAACGTTGAAGGAGTAGAGTACCAAACCAACTTAAAAATCACTATGTTTCCGGAAGATGTCTCGAGAAAAATCGTGGTAATGATGTGACTGCTACTAAATATACTAAATTTCGCCAATCAACCAAGTCCAAACACCTGATCGAATTTGAAGTGTTTCACTTTCTGATGCCTTTGTCATTCCAACAATTTTGGATGATGAAATCAGGGGGGCAGCATTGCCCGAAAATCATCAATCACCATCTTTTCTACTGCCACTCCGAGATGTTCATCAACTCTTGACCCAAGAAATGTCTACCAAAAGTAGAAGAACACTTGCCATGCTCACTGCGCAAGGAATATATTTTAGAGGTGGAATCCATATTGCTAAGAGCTCCGGAGGATGTGTTTTGAAGGGAACGACATGTCACCTCAACCAAATCTACGCCGGATAGAATAGGGAAAATAACACAACAAGTTCATCAACTATTTTTTTTCAACCTGTCCAAGTCAACTGGTTGATTACAGTTCTTGCAGATATCTTTTTTTGTGAACAAAACGCGCTTACGTTTACTGTAACAGGGATGCAGAACACGCTGCAGATCGCTTTTTGAATTTGAAAAACATCCTGTGAAGCATCGGTTAAAGAACACACACACACCGGCTGTACATATATAATTCTTTTTGGCTAAATTGTCTGTGTCTGTAATAATTCCCAAACCCCCTAATTTTGTGGAGGCCATTTTTTGGGAGAAATCTAAATCATATCTTCATTAAAAAACCTGGGCAAATTATAAACTGTCCTTTTTGGGGGGAAGAATTCGGAAGAATCCCTTTCTAGAAGGGAACAGTTTGTTTACGTACAATAAAAGGAAAGTCCTTGAAGATTTTGGACGCCGTTGTTTTCAAAAATAAACTCTCCCTTTTACACACAAAAAGAACCAAAAAACACCATTTCAGTTTTGTGTGACCATAGAAATTGAGCAAATGTCTGGAAATAAGGGCAAAAAAAACATACATTGCGTATCTGGGATATATAAATATATACACCTTGCCTTTAGAGAAATAGGAAAACCACCCATTTTGTTTGGGTTTCCCCTCCATCAAAAAAAGGTCGGGGAAACAACCACCATCCAACCAGCGAGTCCGATCGCCTCCCGAAGCAGCCGTCGAAGATCCTGGTCCTCGTTTTTTTGGCACCATATGTTGGAGTGACGGATGGCCTTAACTGTTGATGCTGCAGAAATCCCAAACAACCACCGTTTGGATGTATAAAACCTTTGCAAATCATCAACAAAAACATGGGGAAAAACTACCAACCACAAATGGTGATCGCCGGAATTCTGAACCATCAACAGTATTAGGGGCTGATGAAACGTGATCTTCCCTGATTTTCCCACGAGGGCGGTACAGCTTAGGGGTAGCTTGACCAGTCAGTATTTCAGGTATTTTTGTTGTTTGTTCAACGTCTAGAACTGAAAACAACCCGTATAGTGACCTGTTTTATGAAAATTTCAAAGTAATCCCTGTGTAATTTCGCCCTTGAACTTGGGTAGTTGTTCATCAAAAAGACTACAAATAGGGCTGAAACTGGTGACTGCGGGGAGCTTTAGCTAATATAACCTGGCTTGGTGGTTTAACCACAACCCAGAAAGATAATGAAAGATATGCAGTCAAAATGGTTTGGTGAGCATCTTTCCCTGTAGGAAAAGACACACATTGAACCAATGGAACATCAATTTTCAACTAAGCGGCTGAGAACCGGATTCCCATCATAGGCCATTTCACAATCCCTATAGTAAAAGGGGAAAACTGCAACCCTTTGGATTATTAGCTACCCCCCAACCCGGTTTGACAAAATGCACAAGTCAAACTGGATCATCTCCGCAGGGAGGGGTGAAAATAAAACATCATTGAAATGTTGAAAGCATCAGCTAGAGAACAATCTATATAAGATTGTGATCATTGACAAGGGTCAACATGGTGGTGACCCAAGAATTTTGAAAGAAACTCAGGATGGACCATCGGGGGGGGGGGAAAACTCTCCTAGTAGAGGATTCTACAATTTATCATGTCATTTGGGGTGGTTATAAGGTTACCCAACTTGTGGTCATTTAGGGTTTAGCACTAGTTTGGATCATATGTGCTAATCCTTACAATGTGTAATACTTGGAGCATGACTATACCTTAACTAGTGGGAGTGTGGACCCTAGCCACATATCCCTTCACCCCACTCAACACCACAAACTGTCCTCATCCGGAACCACTTCCAGGTCTTGATCCTCTTCGCCAAAGTCAAAGGATAGCCGTGGACACAGCAATTGCTGCGCCACCTGGTCGATGACACATGGATCAATGTTAATGTTATCCTCCCTTATAAACTAACTGCAAAAAGCTCCTGAAAATAGGTCTGTTTAGCCCAAAAAGGAAATGAATCATCTTTTTCCCGGGCGAAAATGAGTTAATCTTCAGGGAAACTATTCCAAATGCAGTGGCATAACAACATGAACCAGCAGTTATATGAATGAATTTCAAAGATTTCACATCCGTTCTTCGTAGGTATCATCTCCCAAACAAAAAAACCCAAATCCTCCCAAATCTGCATCCCTCCCACCCCTTGAGCCACCAGACACTCCGCAAATCCTCAGGGGCGTCCATGTCACCCACAGGGCGGTTCCCACCACATCGCGCCTGGATCGCCTGGAAGATAGCAGGATCTTCGGCTGGTCTGTTGAGTACCCATAGTGTATGTACATCTACATCAACATATACACATGCAAAAACATATATTATGCAGACATATCTTTTATTTGGAAAAAATATTTCAAAAGAAACACTCTTCCTTACCATGCATGCTGATATAAAATACTAGGTGATATCAGGTGTCATTCAACTACCACATTTTTAAATGAACATTTCACAACCGAGGTCCTCACTGACCTGTGCTTGACTGGACCACTTCTGTCAACAAAAGTCTACAAGGAGGGCCATTCCAGGGCCAAAAAACATCAGAAAAACGTGGCTTTCCATGGTCCTGTTTGCCCGCCTTCTTCGACACACACCGAATTCAACCGCAATTGAGGATCAAATATCATATCCCAGATGCTCCATGTACGGACTATTTACCTCCATCAGGTGAAAATGGGACACAGTTCAAGGGGAAATGTAGGGAAATATTCCCCACATGGAGCATCTGGGTATCCATAGATTTATATGCAAATTTCGTTCTGTGCCCACACGAACTCTCTGCAAACCACTCTGACATTTTCCGAGCCTTTCATTTGACTCCCTTTTGTGCAGTTTGTCGAAACGCTGCGTTTTGTGGGGAGAAATTTTTCCGTTTCAAAACCCGGGTAGGTGGTGGTTTCACCACCTTCCTTCCCTCCCCCCTGGGAGGGTTTTCCACCTGGCGAAAGCCTTCCATGGCTTCTTGAGGATCAGATCTCCTGCATTTCGCTGAAAAACGCTTGGTTTTTCTTGGGTTCGGATGGATGAGTTTGGGAAGGTTGGAAAAAGAGCTTGGATGGTTATTATTTGTTATTGACTGCGACAAAACACCCCAAAAACACACAAACATGATGAAGCTGAGTTGAACATTTCTGCCGGAGGATTTTTGTCAAGGCAATGTGGAGATTCGTTGCACATCGGAACGGAGGCTCCCCCATCATTTAAGGGCACCTTTTTTGGGGGATGAAGGGGAATAAAGGGGTGCGACTTGAATACGTAAATAAATATAGAGATACACCCCTGAAGATTAACATGGAACATGATGAAAATAATTTTCCTTTCTAAATTGGGTGATTTGTAGGTTCCATGTCAATCTTCCAGGGTGTTCATATACCATGCAATCCCCCATTGGGCACCATGTATTCAAGCAAAACTTCCCCCTGCAACTTCAAGAAGGATCTGGCTCATTACCTGTTGACACATGGCTTTCCATCAGAGTTTTTCAGAAA
Organism: Breviolum minutum Mf 1.05b.01; assembly: GCA_000507305.1. Classification (NCBI taxonomy): domain Eukaryota; class Dinophyceae; order Suessiales; family Symbiodiniaceae; genus Breviolum; species Breviolum minutum. The sequence continues at coordinate 28,504 of DF239634.1, forward strand.
TTACAGCGGATCCATTTTGATATTGAGAAAAAAACATGTTCACCCTTCCTTTTTATTCGGATTGCATCGAAAATCACGGGATCCTTGAACCAGAACAAAGCTAGAAAACAGACGTTCAACGTTTCAAACCCGAACAAGAAGACAATGAAATTGTTGGGGTGGTCCATCCATGGTTGCCCAATCCAACCAAGATGATGAAATCCCATGGAATCCATGTATATGGAGTCTTTGCACAAAAAAGAAAACAGATGAGCCAACATTTCAAGATAGAAAAGGCAACATCTTCCAACATTCCAAGTTGTTTTTGTTGAAATCCTTCCATTTATGATGATGATGCATTTGAATGTTTTTTCTATTCACCCAACACGACCCCCCCAACCCATCTTTCCCACCCAACACGCCACACCCACCTGGCCACTGGAAAACACGGCATCGGCAATGGGGCCGCGGTTGCGGCGCTCAGACGCGACTTCTGCCGCGTCTGGCGAAGGTTCACAGGGCTCAACCTTTGGTACGGTGGATCTTTTTTCCTGGAGAAAAAGGTGTCCAATTGACACAAATTGAAAAGAGGGGAAAAACATATGTAAAAAACTGTGAAAGAAGAAAATGTGGAAATACAACTTCCACGAAGACAGCGAGTTTACCCCTGAAAATTGATGTTTGGGATAGATGATTCAGTTCCCTTTTGGTGCAACCACGGCCTATTTTCAGGGGCGAGAATGTTAGCGCAACAGGGAGGGTATCCATGCACTTTCATGAAAATAGATGTGGCGATGTCTATGAAGGGGTTGTAATAATCACATCCTACACTTCATTTTGGGACATGGAGGGAATTATTAGCATACATATTAGACCATATCTATGTAAGGGTATGATCATCTGCGTATACGGGTCCATCTATTCATACCAATCATGCATCCAAATGAGGGATCCGTGAGGTCTCGCATTGTATTTTGTTGGGGGAAATGAAGGAACTAAGGCCCAATCACATCGGTTTCTCCCTGAAACTCACACGTAGTGTCTCAGGGAGGATATCCAAATATAGTTGCATTGAATAACGTGGACATTCAGTCCCCACCAAGCACGAAAACAGGTTGAAATCCAATATCAGAACAACACAAAAACATCATGACTTCCCGAAGGTGTCAAAAACTGAAACAAGTTTTGCGTGGTTCCCTTAATTTCTGGCAATTTGACAATCCGAGAGGCCTTCGTTTCACTTCAGGTTTTCGCAGTTCCTGTTGCTTCTGCTGCTCGAGAAAGAGTTGCTTCATGTTTGCCGCACTACCTTTCCTCAGTTTAACAAAAAATGACGACTCTGCACATTCAAACACCAATCCTTTGCATGCCCCAAGAAAAGTGTGTCTTGATTTCTTCACACCATTTTTTTTGCGGCGGTCATCTTCCATGAAATCCTGGTTGTTTCAAAAGCCAGGATTCCCAGGGCCATTTCACAATCCCCAAACAACCCAAGGCTAGTTTTCATCTCCTACAAAAAGAACCAGGGCCCCATGCTTCACCCATTTCAACCTTTGGGCGGCTTCGTCGTCTCAGGCAGGTGCTTTTTGTTTGGGCACCTTGAGTCCCTCATTCCTTTCTGTGAAACTCACAGGATCCCTTCATTTGGGTGTTTCCAAAAATAGTGAAACACCCCAAAATGGATGGTTTATAATGGAAATCCCTATTAAAATGGATGATTTGGGGGGAAAACCCACTATTTTCGGAAACACCCATTTAGATAGATGATTGGATGCATAGGATGGGTATATATACATATGGCTTGGATCTACCCCCGCGGGCCCCAGGATGCTGGCTCATCACCACTAGGATCGGGAATCCCTGTATTATAAACCGCCTCATTTGCTACTGGAATTCTGGGATTTAGAGGTCCAACAAATGGCAAACTGTTAGTTTCATTTTAAATGCCCATTTTTTGAGGTGCTATAAGTTTCAGGCAGAAACTTGAACCTCAATGTAGTCATGACATCCTTTTGGGATGCCATCTTTTCATGGGTTTTTTTGTTGTGAGTTTCAGGGACTAACCAGATTCTGTCAAGCATCTCTACAGAAGCCTCCTTCGCATAGGCCTCGCGCTGCTCGTTGCTGAGCTCGAACCACTCCTAAAGGAAGGGACAAAAAAAAGTAGAACATTTTGTGGAGTGGTGGAGTTTTTTTTTAACAAAAACATCTTGGATCAAAAAAAATCGTGCATTATGTGTATTAATGTAACATGTATTTATGTTTTTCTTTTGAAAACATGGGTGGAAAAATGGTAATTTTATTTTTGAGGTTGTACCATTTTGAGGTATTTTTTTTTCCAGTTTCCCATCACTTTAGGATATCATGCTTTTGCATTATGCCTCGGTTTTGGGAAATGTGGATACGGTAAGCAACTAAGGAATTTCACAACCACTGTCCATGCCACCCTTACGAGTCATCGAATCTAGCTGTAGGATTGAGCTGGATAAATCCATCACTTTCAAGCTCCGATACAAAGGTGATGGAAACAAAACGAAGAGGGACATGAAGCTCGGGGGTTACCTTGAAATGAAGTCTGGTAAAACTGACGGACAATATGAAGTACCGGCAAATGTTTTTACTTGTTTTACTGCACAAAAATCTCCAACCAATCCACTTCCAAGGGTTTTTGGGGGGTCAAATTCCAAATATTCCAAAATCAGAAATCACCCTGCAAGCAAGGCCGTTTTCCATATCTTCAAGGGCGAAACCTCCCCTTCCGACCGCGGGAAATTCTCAGCCCCAACTCTCCACACTTCCCGGAAGGAAATCCTTGCGTAGCATCGGAAAGCCTCGGCGTTTTTCGGGTCAGTTGGGTCTGCTTTTTTTTGAGATGATGCATCCCCAAAAAAGAGTCGTACCGTTTTTGGTCATTCCTTTACGGATGTTTCACAATAGATATATATTAATACATAATCACCAGAAATGATTTGGGGTCGAAACATGTTCTGTAGTCGAAACATGGTGAAGAGATTTCAATGTGGAGTCTGCTAATGAGTTTGTTTGACCTACAGGGATCCGACAAAGTCATACCTAAGTCAAGCCTTTCCGCCATGTGAACGCAATGTGTAGTCATACCTTTGTCATCCCTTTTGGGTTTCCCACCATCTAAAACGCAGGCCCATCTAGACATCCGCCAAATCAAATGAAATGCAATCCTTCTTGCTTTGTTGCCAATGCGTTCTAGCTTGGATTCCCTTACTAAACCCCAAAACCCCACCATTTGGGGTGACCAAAAACCCGGCGAACAAAAAGGTCGAGGTGCTCAAATGAACTCCTTCTTTGGAAGCCTCAGCCCGACGCCTGGCAGCCATTGGAGGCCCACAACTCAACAGGATGCCCGGCTGGTCACCAGGATGACATGACATTTTTTATGTGGAGGTTAGATCCAAAATATGATGGATATCCAACTTGGCTGCTTTAGAAAAGTTAAATCTTGGAAAAGTCCACAGATATCTTGGCCACTACTTTTTCCACCAAAAAAAAAATGTTAACTCCCTGGCAAACCTTCCAATGGTTCTTGTCTTTTCCGCGAATGTTGTGCATGTGACCATCTTGAGGCAGATCAATGCATTATGCTCCGACCAAGTTGGTGATCCAGAAATTGGATGGGGAGATCCTCCATGAATATTCTACATGAGCCGTGTTTCAACCATAGATAGGTAGGATTTTAATAGGAAGCCATCTTCCAACCATTGATTTTCAGGGGACACGTTGGTTTTCGGGGAGTATTCAGATGAGCTGTGTTTCTTTTTGTTCTGTGAGGGCTAATACAAGTATAGCTCCAGTTCCCCTTTTTGATAAAGGTCCCTTCATGTCAAAAAAAGTAGCTCAGATATATTTGTTGGACATGCTGGCATACTTTCAGCGACATTTACAGATGCTTAACAAAAGGGAAGGTCTGGCCAGCAGCAAATTCTTTTTTCGATTTCAGAGGATGCTCGGAAAAAGTGAACAACTATTCACTACGTCGCCCTTTAAAATGTTGATCCAATGGTGATTTACGCTGGTAGGAAGCTTTAAAGAATAGCAATTGAATGGTGATTTGGACTGGTAACAGGTTCTTAAAAAATGGGGATTCAAATGTGATTTACACTGGCAGAAAGATTTACTGTACACTGGTAGAATGTGGCCAGTTGCCCCGGCCTGACAAGGAAGATGCTCATGCCATTGGAAGACTCCTTGCGGCGTTTAAGACATTTTGAAGTCGGAGAGATTTCCATATCAATATCACCCCCAAACTCCTTCGGAAAAGGTTCAAGATTCTAGTTTTCAAGTAAGAAGTTGCCTTTTGTTCTTCTAAACCCACTATCCTTTTCTTTTGAAAATACAGGAAACAGAAGAAACAAACCGACAAGACAAAAACTCATTCAGTCCCAAAAGTGGACCTCGCCCCCCGAGACACATTGGTCATTGGTCGTTCCATCTGGATATATCATGCGGGAAGTGGACCGATGATCAGATGTTTCCAAGGAGTTTTGGAGCCACGATTTTTTTTTGTTAAATGAATTTCATTGAAAGTCAGTTACATAGACCCAAACACATGTTTTGTTGTCAATCCAAAGATGGAGAATGATTGGCTTTTTGGAGGGACTACCGGGATTAGCTTTGCCAAGAATATGATTTCGCACCTCCAACCCAAAATCTTCAGGCAATTTTTGGAGTCGGTTTGTCTCACGGAACTGGCGGGTGGAACGGGTCGTTGAAATCGTTGGCCCAAATACACATCGATGATTGGAAAATTGATCCTTTTCCTCCTGGAAATAATGGTCCCTTTTCATTGGCAAAGAGTTAAAAACTTTACGGATGTAGATATCATATAAAATATATTGGATCTACCCCCCACCTTCCAGTAACAGTCACCTTTTGAACAGGACAGGATGACATGACATCTTTAATTAGTGGGGAATCCCGAACTAGACCTTCATGTGCCACTGGAATCCTGGGTGGCGTAGGTTGATTCCTGACCCTCAGATTGCCCTCCCAGTGACACTGACAACGCCTTTGTGGCTTCCATCAGATCGGCGGTTTTTTGCGCAACAAACGAATGGCTTTTAAACAGTCAAAGAGCGCTGAAGGTTACAGTAGTAGATAAATACAGCAATGGTGACAATCGAATCATTGACTTGATCATCACAAAAAAAAAGTGTATCAATGGATTCAACGTAGTGTATCATTGACTGTATCAATCATCGTTTTTCACTAATCTTTAATTTAAGCATAACACCATGTATCTTAATGTTGGTTTGTCGCCACCTACCCCATCACAATCACCAGCATCTGGGGGAATTCCCAACCGGTGGAAACCGGATACTATGCTGTAGATGTGTTGTTTAAATGACATGTTGAATGTAAGGTGTGCCTTCAACGAATCATCTGAGCACAAGTCAGCTTGCGGCAACGACAACTTCAGAGAGCCAAGGAGAGATGTTCTTTTTTTGGTATGGGGTCCTTTGCTTCATCACCAAGATGATGTCGGGATTAGCTTGTTCATCAACATTTTTAAGGATCACCTAGACTGGGATTTCTCGGTGCTCTGGACCCCAAAGGTTGCCCATGATGGTTGGCATCATGAAATCAGAACCGACCCTTCCACCCTATCATGAGAATCTAAGGGACCCACCCCCCAAACAAAATCAGGCCTTATTAAGGCATTCTTAACCACCATGATCCCTTGAATAAGGCCTTCTTAAGGCCTTTTTTCCTGGGGGAGTGCACCCTTGGGGGTTGGGCCCCATAGATTCCCATTGATATATCGGTTGGTTCTTTTTTTGGTCGCGAAAGACCCGACTCAAAGCTCCGTGTGCCTGACCAACAACGTCATGGGAGCGAAAGAGACTCAAACTTATAGGTCCGGTGATGATTCATCTTACAAACCTCAAGTTAGCATAAATGATAAGCAGTGTGGCAGTGTGTATTGTAATTACATGTTATTTTTTCTAAAACATGTATAATGTACCTCTATATAGATAATATATATCATTTATAGACCAAAATGTAAGACATGAACAAAATCATAGATCATTCTCATTGGATATGCTATGCCACTCCAAATCTTACAGTTTCAACTGGCCTGGCACGCCCAGGCGCGAGGGTCTCGTTGGTGAAATCCACCTTGGAATGCCAAGGGGGTTCGCCGGGATGGGAAAGTGGAAGGGTTTGCGATGAATGTCCCCCTTATCACAAAAATCATGTGGGATTTATCTTCATTTTCAGCCCCGAAGGTGATGATTATGACCCCCCCAGAAAAGAAAAGAGATAAGCCGCAAAGCCAAGCCTGTGTTTTTATATGTTTTTATCAAGGAATAAAAGCACAGGGGATGAAACCTGGAAACTGCACGTTGTAGAAATTTCTACCGTGAATGCATGGGATTATAAACTCCTTTTTTAGACCTCCCTCTAAAAACTAAGTGCAAAGTTTACCACTGAGATGTTCAACTGTTGGAATGGGGAATTTTCCAGGCGGCCTAACCCCTCCCAATCCCATCTACCAGGGAAATAGCCGGCCGCATTCAAGGGATGATTGACCTTCATGCAGAAGCCTAAACCAACATAACCCTAACCCTAAATGTAGAAGTATGATGAAGGCATTGGAATTTCGTAATCCATACAATCTAACGGTTAGTCAATCTTTTCCCTGCTCAGTCTATTCAATCCATTCACTTATATACCTGCAATCTTGGAAAAAAACACACACCAATCATGAGACCCAAAGCCGCAGCCAAACACACACACGCAAAGTATAAGGATTGATGCTCCTTTTGACCCAAGAAAAGTGAGTAGTGTGAAAAAGTCAACAGAGATTCCCAACAGTTTCCCTACTAGATGGGTGATTTTTTGCTGGTTGTCAGTGTTACCGGGTGTGAGGTTACCTACATATATCATCTAATAATAATATATCGCCAAGGTATGCACACCCACATGCCATGCCACAAGTACCAAACTGGGCGGAAAAACGCCGAGGTCATAAAAAAACGACCCCTCTGTGGCTTCACCAAAAAAAGTCGGGTGTTGTTCGCTCACAAAAACTAACGAGCCTACAACAGTGACTATAAGATACATGTCAACCGAAATTTGGGGGGGCGGAGTTTGTTTTTTGTCAACAGAAAAACACACAACATGTAAATATATATATGTATATATACATAGAGGTGTGTCTTCACAACTTCAAAAAAAACTTCCAAGTGTTTTTCCGCGTTTCTGTAGCAACCATAGAAAAGGAATGGGACACACTTCATCTTCCTGGTTTTTGGAGCAAAATCCACGGAATCTGGGAGGATCCGACCACAAAGTCTCGTGGCAAAATGCTGACGACGTGATCCGAGGTGAAGTTCACCGCAATGCTGGTCCTGGGAGGAGCAAACAACAACAACCACAACCACAACCAGAACCACAATCACAACCACAACCACAACAACGACAACAACAGCAACAACAACAACAACAACAACAACAACAACAACAACAACAACAACAACAGGAAAAAAAGCACGTGATTTCTGGGCGAAAACTTGAAGTAGACCTCCAAGTCTGGAGGGTTTCAGTTCCATGGATGTGTTTTTGTTTTCCAGTAAGAAAGTAGTAGAGACTATTAAAACACCCCGAACATCTGAGCAAATTACTATAATTCTTAAACTTAAACCTGAATAAAGGGGATTTTGGGGCGGGATTCCCTTACAATCCCCACCATTTGGGGTGACCTACCGACCGGTTGGTCGCTATAATTTGCCCAGATGATTTCTTGACATCTGGAAGGCGTTTGAGAAATGTGTTCGGAGATGACTTCTATGGAGAGAATGGTCAATTGAGCCACGAAAAAAAAAACAGCCTTACTTTCCATTATACTGGCTGTTTTATAGGGATCCTTAGCATGGTTTATTATAATCCCCACACAACTATCATATCATCACCTACATACCCTGAGCAACCAGGGGCCCTTTTTTCATTGCTCAATTGTCAACGCTGTGCTTTGGTTTTTGGATCGGAATTCAATTGGAGTATTTGCCAGCATCCAGGGTCTTTCTTTAGGATTTCGGCCAAGAGGAAATCACAAATCACTAAGCTAAACCACCAATGAAGCTGAAGGTGATCGTTTGTTTGTATCAAATTATAGCAAATACTAGCTAAGAAATATTATGGAGTAGATCAGCATACAGATTCATGTTCCTTCAAGTCCATATCCTTTAACATGCCAGAATACTTACTATAAAGCAATGCACAAGAGATTCCATAGTTCCTGACGTTTTCCCTTCAATTCAAGCAAAGTCGGATCATAACATATCCAACTGGCGAGTACCATACTCTACCAGGTACCTCCACAAGACCACAAGCCTTAGGCCCCTTGCTAAAAGCTTCTCTTTAAGTAGGTTACCTTTGAAACACCCCACTAAACCCAAATGGGTCTGTTCGGAAATCAGGGACTACCTGTTCGTTTTTTGCTAAGGTACTGTTGATGGAAGAAATTCTGCACCAGTTGATAGGTAGTTTATCCCATTATTTACAAGGTTTTATACATCCCAGGTGGTTGTTTGGGATTTCTGAACCATCAACAGTACTATACTTACCAAGCACGAATAGTCTGTCCATTTCCTACTCCAAGTTTGGTGAACCTGAGTCCCCCCACGTCGTCGTGTTCACCACCACGGCCGGCTCCGTTCTCCTCACAAAAAAGGCCCCCAGGATTCAGGGAGGCTCCCAGCTATCAATTGAAGCATCATTTTTCTTACCAATATAAATTTATGTTCATCCTAATGGAATCCCCCAAAACATAATACTTTGACAACTAATAAATCAACAAAAAACATGCAGAAAAAAACATCTGAGTGGAAGGGTCTGTTGCCATTCTCACCTTGTTATCCAATATCTCAAGCTTCCATTTTTTGAGCCATTTTTTTTTGAATGGGAATCCAAGGGTACACCCACAATGGTGGTTACCCTTTCTCGCATAATCGTGAGAAGTGAAAGGTAACGACTATTAGTAGAGTGATCCATTTTTCACTTCCATGATTATGGGAGGAAGCGTAGGTAATAATATCCCTTAAATACGGCCTTGTTTTTTGCTGGTGTGTGGCATTGGGGGGTTGGGCCCCTTGGATCCCCATGATTTTCTTTTTTTTCATCCCTTCGCACCGGCTTTTGATCAACTCATTCTCGGCAGTCTTCGTCTTCACTGCGAAGTGTGCCTCTACAGCGAAATTGGGTGAAAACCAAATGAGTTGCTATCAGCATCTTCAATGTTGTTTCATGAAATCTATTGAAATCTCCCCGTTCACATGTCGAAAGATCTGGATTCCATACTGGAGCATCAACCAAAAAAGAATAGTACAGTTGAACCTTTTTGCAGCATTCTTCATCTTATGGCCTTCACAAGAAGCAGTGGCTCCTTGCACTCCCTGCAACAAACATTTTCCCCCCTTGAAATGGTGTCAAAGCTCGGGATATTTTCAGGAGCCGAGGATGGTATTGAGTATGGGAAATGGATGGAAATGGCCATTCCACAATGCTCATGTCCTCATTTGCACCGAGGTTAGCAAAGAACATTCTCCAAATCCAAGCACTAAAACAAAACATCTTAGATGCTCCGATTCTCCCTGCATGTTTTCATCTACTGAATCCACTTATCTCTGAAAAAGAAACTAAGCCACCTTGTAGGGAATCCCCGATCTTTTTTACCATTCGTTGTTTCACCGGCACCTGTACCACGTCTTTGGGTCGAAGTCCAGAAAGGACTGTCAGCTCGTGAGGCTTGAAATACCTCCGTGAAGGTCACGAAGGTGACAAAACGGACGGGCAGGTAACGTTGGGTCTGGTTGGATGGGTTTTTAATGTTTTTTCTGACGGTTTTTAATGGTTTTTACTGGTTTTCAATGGCTGTTTCAATGGTTTGTTTAATGGTTTCTAATGGCTTTTAATTGTGCTTTTAATGGTTGTTGGAAGGATTTGCTTTGGGTTTTGGTTTGTTTGTTGAGATGGTTCCCCCCCAAAAAAAAGGAGGGGAACACAATTCAACAGGACACTGTTGAATTGTGTCTTTGATTCAGAAGTCCTGTTCCTTTTTTGATACTAACTACACTAAATGCAAACACTGAGATTTAAAAATGAAACTGCTCCAACACCAGGGAAATGCTCCAATGTTACATGTTGGGAAAGTTCTAAAAAAAACAACAAAATCAACTTAACAAAAAAAACTGGCTTACAACTTTGGTTTCTTCAGTGTACCCAATTTCCATTCCTGCCACATCCCTTCACTGGCCTAAATTCGATATTGTGGTACCTCAGAGGGCGACACACTGAGCGAATCCACATTAATGGATGCCATGATGCCATGATTGCAAGCCCCAAATCAAATAAAAACAAGACGACGAATCATGGTTTCTTTTTGGTTTGTAACAACCAACCCACGCACTAATCCACGTTTATGTCATAAAACAATCAATTGTCACCCAATAGAAAAGAATCAAAACGAGGGGGAAGGGTTGTACCCAACACGTGCACCTGTCTGCTGTGTCAGCTGGCATGGATTGGCATTCTTCAAACATGAGCCATGGATCAGTCCCACCCCCGCGTAACTCCTATCATCTCATCATGAAAAATTTCTGGTTGGTTTCTAAGGAGTCACTGAAGAAACTATAATTCCCACATATATAAAAGGAATCAAAACGATATAAAAGGCGCCTATAATCCTCCTCAAATAACAGCAAAAAAAGAAGGTCTCTGTTCCCTAAGTTGGGCTATTTGTTTGTTGACAGGATGAATGTGCAAAACCCCTCGCACGCACCCTACCAGCGAAACTTCATTGGAGAGGGGGGATCCCGTTTTAAGGTCGCATGATTTTTTTGCTGGCTTGCTTTTCTGGAGATAAATAGTGACACCCCCTCCAAATTGGCCAACAAGATTAGGAGTCCCTTTTTCTGCAGATGATATTACACTGAACATTCACTGAACCAACCACCCCATGGAAAAACGCTGCATTTCGGCTTTACTAACAGCGAGTATCTCTCCACTAGTCGTACCTATATACTAAGTTTCCAAAAAGGATCTTAGTCTTGACAACATGTTCAAAGCCACCAAGCCGAGAAACAGGATCATTAAACACTTCCGTATTTTTTGCCATTGAAAACACCGAAGGTCAGTTGAGAATCAAATCAGGTGACCTGTAATGTACCCAAACTAAACTCAAATCTCATGAATGTTTTGCCCCAGTTTGGGAAAACAGTTTGGGGAGATGCATATTTTTTTGGGTGTGTCGTTTCGGCATCTTGTGGGGGGCAAACATCTTCGCAAAGTTGAAAGAAGCAAAAACTTCGGAGTTTCAGTGTGTCAGGACCCAACCTGCTGTTGATGGAAGAAATCCTGCTAACCAGTTGTTGAGGTAGTTGGTTTATCCCATGATTTACAGGGTTTTATACATCCCAGGTGGTTGTTCGGAGCCATCACTAGTATCACATAAAGCGGGCCAACCAACCCGTTGCTGTCCTTGTTTCACCCCCACCCGTTGCTCCCAAGGAACTCGGAATTCTCATCCTTCTTCCTCACCGGCTTCCGGTGGTTCCAACGATCCGTCTTCCTTCACTGCGTTGAAAAAAGGGGGCACAACAAATGGCCCCCGAAATGGCAGGGAAAGTTGGGAAATGAGTTCATTGGACCTTTCTTTCTGTACTGGATGCACTGACTGCACATGAATGCACCGATTCACCGACTGCTAAGAAATGCCACCCACGCAAAAAAATAGAAAAAAACAAAAAAACAAGAAATCCCTTCCACTCTCTGTGCTTCAAAACTATTCTATATCTTCATTATACACATGTATCAAACATTAATCAAGTAACCCCCATGAAGGATGAATGGATCGATTGGTAGGACTGCGGATATGTAAATCAGATTCATCCACAAGACTTTCCCATCCCAAAATCTCCAGAGATTTTGTCGAAGAAATCCGTATGTTTCCGAACTGAACAGCATGATTCAAACATGTGGGATGGTTTCTAGAAGGCACCCCCCAATGATGTTTTCAAAATGATGCACTGAACTTTCTGAATTCCCCTTTTTCAGCCCTTCCAAGCCTACTAAAATGGCCCTTTCATAGGATTCTTGTGACATTGCTCATGTATTCTTTACGTAACATCTGTTCCTCTTGAAGAATCTATATATCCGACCCACCTCCTCCCAACATATCATCTTTATGCCCAAGACACACTTCCTCTTTGGACCCATCACGTAGCAGCACGGTATACTCCTCCAAGACATGATAGGCGCGGTGGACGATGCCTTGTCCGCAACAGCTACCATTCTCAAAGTTGTAGGAGACCAAAACTCCTCACAAGATGGGATGAGTCGAGTAATCCTTCACCTCTGTTTTCAATTTTCTTTGGTCATTGCAATCTCCTTTTCTCGTGCATGATCGATACATATCAAACCAGTAGCAGAAAAAACTGTATGGTATGATAATTTCGAATTGATCCTTTGGCCCCTCGAAGCATAATAATTATTATACAAACACCTAAATATCTATCATGATAGAATCATCATGTCCTTTGCATCCAAAATATCCTCCCAAGTCATCTTCTCGGGTCCTTTGTCTATCCAAGGTCGCGCACCCTGCACTGCCGTGTCATCTGACCCGCAATCATCCGTGAAGCCAGCCAAGCCGATGAGGCTCTCCTCCACCCAAGGTTGAACGAACCATGGAGATTGGCAAAACACAACAACTTGATGGAAGGGATGAAAAAGTGATCATGTCGTTGATGGAAGAAATCCTACATCACTTGATAGGTAGCTTCTCCCAGTATTTCCAGAAAATTTTTCTACATCCCAGGTGGTGTAGGATTTCTTCCATCGGCAGTAGCTCAGGGCAATGGACTAGAATTCCACATATGATTCCTCGAAATTACGGGTTTTGTGGATGGTTTTTCCCTTCGAATACAGTACCATTTTTGGTTTATTTCGGCAGAGCTCACTATTGCCAAAATAGATGTTCAAGTCTGACATCTTTCAAACCTCCGATCGTAAACCTTCAAGGATCATTTTTGGAATCTGGCACCGCGATAGGGTTAGTAACTCATCGCAAGAGAAAAGGTTGGGTGCTGTGAAACATCCTCAAAAAATGGTGATGGCTAAAAATAAACTTCTGAAACATCAATGGCGGTGACGCAAAACGATGGAGATTCTGTCTTGCCTAACGAAAGCAGCCAGAACAATTCCCTCAAGAGAATTTTCCTGTGAGATCTGATGGAAGGTTAAAGGAAACAACGACGGGTCAAAGGAAAAATACTGAGGACAACATGGCGGTTATCCAAGAATACTTGTTTTATCCCAAGTGACCAAAGGTTGGATGGCCCCATGCAAGTGCACATTTCACTGGTGGTATTTATTCCCAATGGTTTTGTGGACTTTCCCCACTCTGGATACCCATCACATGAACAAAACATAGAACAACACCAAAACAATCACACGAAAATCAATTATTTTCAAAAAAGTCTTTAAACCGCCCAACAACCAACATTTCCGACAAGAAAACATGTTCTCCCACTTCCCGCAAGCGGCACCGCAGGACAGTGGGCCACATCATCTTCTACGCAACGTTGTTCCAAAGTACACCATCCTCCACCTTTGACCAAACATGACCTGAGAAATTGGCCACCATCCGTCATCTCCACTAAATCTTGGTGTGTTCCCCTTAATGGGATCATTGGGGCTTAAGCCAAGGGGGTGAAAAATTACCCTTGGTTCTGTCACATCTGCCCGAGCAGACCTTCCTGACCTATGGTAGACCAAAGTGACAAGAGACAATGCCGTCACTGCAAGGGTTCACGGTTCAAGGAATAGAAATGCCTGCCACAAATGTATACAACTGGTTGCATCTGAATCATCTGAATCACTACTCTTGGTTTTTCGAAAAATGTCGAAAAATGTGAATGCTCATCCGTCTGTCGAATCGAATCTTTACCAGATTCGTTTAGAATCCAAACAAAGTCAAATGTCATCCCCCAATCTGCAAGATGGGGATTCTTGAAAAATTCCAATCAAACTTCTATCAAACCCAGCGATTTGGGTCCTCAGGATTTGTTTTGTATTTTTCCCCTCCAAATTTTTCTCAGCTGCACATAGATCCAGGGATATAGGGTCCCACCCAACCATATCCCATGTGAAGGGTGGTTATAACTACCATATAACCCTGGACCTATGTGCAGCTAGGTGTTGAAAATCTACAGCCGACTCTCTAGGTCTCCCTGACTGGCACGTTTCAGCAAGATCCAAGTCTTCCTGGGTGCTTTTCTTGTTGCTCCAAATGAGCAACTTTCAAAGGCCTTATGACTTTCCATGAGATACTGCTGTTGATGGTTCAGAAATCCGAAACAACCACCGTTTGGAAGTATAAAACCCTGGAAAAAATCATGGGAGTTTTTTTTTACCATATCAAGTGGTGCAGGATTTCTTCCATCAACGGTACTGATTGGTTCATAGGGATCTTTATAAGGGCTTGTTATAATCCCTATATTACTGGGTGGTATAATCCTATACACAGTGAGGCTCATAGTAATTATAGTCTCAGGCTCAAGTCCTCGGAGTGCGACACACCCTCGAAAACTAACTGCTGGAACCGCAAAAATGGAGGGTGGATGGTTGAGATGATTTATTCCTTTTTCATTGGGTAGGTTCCAGCGGTCAATTTGCAGTATATGAAACATGTTTTTTTTTTCAACTCCCCCAAAGTATGGGAAACCCTCCCACTCAGGACTATTGAGGCGGTTATATTCCACAACATCCCCCCGGATAAAAACCTGTACACGTCTTCTTTTTGAATCATTTCGATTTGAGGGTATCAAAAACAAAACTTTGGGGTGACCACGAATTTGAATGGAAATATCTTGAACAAGAACTTAAGGCGAAGTGGCACACTACCATTGTCCCAAAATGTGTGCATTTATTTCTGCTGAGTTCAAATTGAGAGACGAACCCGCACTGAGTTACAGCAGACTCTCTCTACCTTGCGAAGTTTTGTAACTCTGCAGGGTGGGAATCTCAAAGATTCCATCCACAATCGCGGTGTCCCTCGTAACCATGAGGGCAACCCCGCTTGCCAAATGTGTTTGAACAGAAAGTTTGAATGACTCTTCCGAAGACTTTCATTAAAATCGAGAAAGGTTGCCAATTTCGGAGGCCCTCTGCAAAACCTGTCTTTTTGTGGCAGTGACACAATGAAAACCCTGCCTTTTGGGGGCAGCTACGTATATAAACCACTATAAACCTACCTTTTTTGCTAGGCCATAAAACATTACGACTGCCAAATTCACTTTGGTTTATAAACTATATACCTCCAGGTTGAAACCTTTCTTTTCGTGTCAATGTTTCCTTAAAAAGTTATATCTGTAACTTTAAGCGCCAAGATTCCCTACAATTCAGGGGTCATTATCATTCCTTATATTACCATCCCCAAACAATGCACTATTAAGAGGGAAGTCCCTCAAAATTGCCGTACACTTGCAGTACATTGTTTGATCCACCCAATGATGGGTAGTTTTTTGTTTGTTTGCTGATCCCTTGCATGTTCTCTGATTTTTTTGTTCCCGGAAAAATCGCTACAATATTCAGCCCAAAGTCCAAATCCGCCAGATCGCGGCCGGGAACACCTCGGGGTGTCTGGAGAGTTTCAGTTTCACGGACCTTGTTCGGTATAAGGAGTAGTAGAGATCTGGTTGGTGGTTTCAACCCATCGGAAAAATATTCGTCAAATTGGATCATTTCCCCAATTAGGCATGAAAATAAAAAATGTTTGAAACCCCCACATAGAGATTATTATATTGGATCTACCCCCCACCCAGTAAGAGTCACCACCGGGATTCTTATATTTTGTGTAAGGGATCCCTATATAAACCTTCACGTTTCACTGTTACTCTCCGTAGCCATTTTGGCTCAAGTGTGAAAGGTTCGAACCGCCCCTACCTCCCAGCTGGTTGACGGGTTGAGCTGATTCGGGGCTCTCTTTTGCAATGGATCCCCAACTGGGGGAGCGAGTTTGTGGTAAGATCATTGAGACATTTGATGATCGAACCTTTAGATGTGACATCAATCCTTTTGGGGCATCCTGTATCCTTCATACTGATGCGGTGATTGGAGTGAAGATGAAGCCCGGCATGGGCCTTACTGTCATGAAGTTCAATATGTCATGGATGGATTCGGACATTCACATTCATGCTAGTATTGATGCTGGAGCGATTATCCTTCTCCACCCTTCTCGTTTACGTGGTTGTCTCCACATTGCCGAGATTTTTGGGGGGATTTCTGGATGGTCAAATGCGGCTGATTATTTTGTGGCACCTCCTTTAGCAATTGTCGAACATGATCTTCGTACTGCTAAAAATTGTGCTGCTATTTATGGGGCGGAAGTTGTGGATGCTGATTCTTTTCTCCAAAAGGCTTTTAGCAACCAATTGGGAAAGTGCACGGTGGTCCATGCCTCGGCTGACGACCTGAAAGTATGGATGGCTTTTGGCTTTCTCAATGTATCGGTCATTTACTCATCCCCTCCCTGCCAGCCTTGGTCGGGTGCTGGAACGGAGAGTGGTTTAAGCTCAGAAGGTGGTCAAACTTTCCTGAAAACAACTTGCATTGCTGGTTGGACTGGAATTTTTTGCCTCTTAGCGGAGAATGTCCCAGGTTTTGAGAAGCATTCAGATTTTGGTGAACTTGTCAAGACGGCTGCACTGAATGGAATGAAGTTGAAAATCCAGGGAATTTTCCAGTGCCAAAGGGTACTTCCCCTGATTAGAGATCGCTGGCTAGGAACTTTCATCCTATCATCATTTCATATTTCGAATGAAGCCGTTGATGCTGCTGGCTGTTTGTCTTTTGCTCATGAGTCCTTGTCATGTCCGCTGCCTGGTCCCAACATTGGCACTGCCAAGGTTCAGCATATCAATATGACTAGTGATGAATTGACTTTCCTGGCCATTGATGATGAAATGTTCAAAATGTTGAACCGATCCGATTTGGTTCCAAGGTGGTTAAAGGAAAAGATTGTCTGGTCTGACAAAAGTCCAGTTGTCCATGCACGTACTTTGTGTGATGATTCCAAAGTTAGCGGTGTCATGGCAAGATATGGCAGTCAACATTTACTTGATATTGGACACCTCCTCCATAAAGGACTTCAAACGGTCGTTTTTTGGGATGGAAATCGTATCAGGTTGTTTTCACCATGGGAATTTGCGTCTGCACTAGGTTTCCGTGAGGGCCTAGTGTTTGAAAAGGACATCCAGTTTGCATTTCAGCTAGTTGGTAACGCTATCAGTGTTGCTCATGCGTGGCTGGCAATTGCGAAGACCCATGTTTTGTTGGGAGATTTCTCACCCTTCAAACCTGTTGGTTCCTTTGGTGATCAAATCAAGCATTTCCAAGAAGCGGCATTGAAACTTCCCGATTTCATGGTCACTGCCGATGACAATTTTTGGAAACTCATTCCAAAGACGATTGTTGAGGATTGCGATTCACCCGCCAGTAAGAAACAGAAGATTGATTGTGAAATTTCTCCTACTTTGCCGTACCCTGTAGTAGGTGATAGCCGTACTACAAAAGTCCTTCATTTTCGGCCTGAATTTGAGATTGATTTCCATACCCCAAAAGAAGATGTTGCTTGTCAATCCTTCTGCATGGGCGGTTTGGTTTCGCTTTCTCATTGTGAAAGGTATTGGATGATCGTTATCCATGGGGAAAAGCAAGAGACTGTGGCTAGCTTTGTCATGCGTGCCTTACCTCATGCTAGGGAACGTCATTTCCTGAAATTCGTCATGAACAACACCACCATTGATTGGAATGATACCCTTTGTGCATTTCCGATGGCGAATGTGCAATTTTACCAGGTTGATTTTGACATTAGTTGCAGAATCCAAGATGGTGAGGTTTTGCATTTTTGGGGTGATGTTACATGGACTTCTATGACTGTCTTGGCTTTTGTTGCCTCCTCCCTGAAGTGCAATATTGATTCCATTTGCCTGTTGCATAGGGAAATCCCCGTCAAGACATGTGATTTCTTGTTGGAATATGAGACTCAAGAATACAAAGTTGGCTTCAAAGCCATTATGCCTGGATACATTTCTTTTGGAAAAGCGGAGTCAAAAGTCCAAGACCGTGGACTAGTGCCGACCTTGCCGAATCTCATTCGCTTTGTTGCCAGACATCCTGCAAAGAAGGTTACGGCTACATCGATTCTGCCCAAAGATTGTTGTTACCACCAGGTTGTGAAATCTCTTTTCCCTGACATTTGTGGTGGTATTGGTTGGTCCATTGTTGTCAATAATGACCAAGTACACCCCAATGACAAGTTTGATGGAAGAGCTTTCTATATTCAATGGGATTGCTACAAGCCATTGCAAACCACGTTTGTTGAAAAATGTCTTTTCGATGTTCCTTTGTCATGGGGCAAATACATTCCTGACATTGATTCCAGGTTGGAGATCTGGGTGAAGTCACCTTTCAAGGCCAAGCCGGAGATTTTTCGCATTGGGTCGGACGTTTCCATTTCGCACCTTGCAGCGTCATTTGTTTCCCACTCACAGATGGCAACTGCTATCATGTGCCAAGTTGGTGGATCAATTGTTGACCCCACAATTTTGATCAAAGATCTTCCGAACCTTGTGGTTTTGAATTTCAAGATTGCGCCATTGTTGGGGGGGGCCAAACATGATCCTGTCAAAGCCCGTGTTAAGAATATTTTGGAGAAACATGGAGTTCCATCCGATGTCAGTGCCGAGAGGGCTTCCAATTTCATGAGTAAGACTGCTGGTGATTTTGGGGACCAGATTTTGAAAATGAACGATGATGACTTTTGGAGCCATTTGAAACAAGAAGCCAACAAATCCAAATTTCGTTTGGTCAATCGAGCTGAAATGTTGGCTGCTAAGAAGGATGGCCGTGCAAAACCCCCATCTAAAAATCCCAAACACAGTCATTTGGGAAACAAAGATGCCGAGTTCGTTGCAACCCCTTCCAATGTTCACATTGATATGAAGCATTTTTGGGATGGTGATGAGAATGTGGCACAAATCGACGCTTCTCGTTTTGGTCCTGATCAAGTGGGTGTTGCAGTTATGAACAATGTTGAAGCCTCCAAGTACAACTACCCCAATTCTATTTCTGTCGGGGCATTGGCTATCTTGGTTGTGGGCAAGCAGTTTCGGTCAGATGATCAAATTTTCCATTTGCCTGGTCATACCACTATGGGAGTCCCTGTTGTCCTCAAGGCTGCTCTGAGACAATTTGGGGATAAACCGGTGGTGTACAAGGCCAATGTGATTGCTGTTGAAACCCCAAAGACTGATTCCACTGTCTTGGAGATCCAGATTTTCAGAGACGAAATCACCAACTGGAAAGATTGTTCGGCTGCACTTCGTGGTAGCAATCTTCTGGCCACCTGGTCGTTGAAGACATTCAGCCGTGATCGCAAGCCGACACCTTTTCGTGAAGCTGACTTATGGCATGGTTTTGTGAGGATTAGTGATGCCATTCTGGATAGTGTTTTAGCACGAAGTGGTATTTCTGGTATTTACATTACCCCTAAAGGTATTGACAAAAGACCAGATGAGCGGTATGCCATTGTGATCATTCCTTCCTCGAATCATGACGATGCTTTGAAGAGAGTGAAGAATTGTGAAAAGTCTTTGGGTCTTGCACGTCTCAAGGATCAGTATGCCGTCAGGTGCCGCAAAGAGAATTTGAATACGGTCCGCAATGCTATTCTTCCAGAAAGTGCATATGTTGACATGGGAACCTTTGCATCTGATGACACGTTGTGGATTTTGAAGAATGTTCCATCACAAGTTGGAAGGGAGGACCTTACAAAGGCTCTTCAGTTGACTGCTTGGAAAGCCAAAGCTGTGAGATCTCAGGGCATGAATCGATGGGTGGTGGCATCTTCGACAGATCCGCCAGCCTCACACCTATGCATCAACAACACAATGGTGGTGGTTGAACCTTTGAAAAGGGTTTTGGACTCTGCCCCTATCACGATGGTTGCCAGTGAGTTCAAAGTAGATTCCAGTATTGACAATGATGGAGTCATGCAGATTTCAACGACATCCAGGATTGCGGAAGTCAAAGCAGAAATCAGTGATGACATCAACATGGCCATTGATCGACGTATGGCTGAAGCACAGGCGAAGATCGACTCTCTTGCTCAACAGGTTGTTGCACTTCAGGAGAATTCCCAAAAGGAGCAGGAGGCCAATCGCATGGAGTTTCAGATGATGAAGGATGAACAGGCATTTGCAAGACAGAGGCTCACCGACATTGAATCAACAGTTGCTCAGTCATCCAGTGCAGTCGTGTCACAAGTGCAGGCTATGATGCAACAGATGCAATCGAGTCTCGAGTCCTCTATGAAGCAACTGGTTGTGAATCAATCTGGTGAGGAAACTAAGAGGCCGAGAGTTGATGATGTGAAGAGGCATGACGCTTTTTCAACCAGCTCTTGACTATTTCGTTCGAACAAGTGGAGATGTAATTCGTTTCGCTTTTTCTACCATTTATGCATTCTTTTTGCATGTCTGATCCCATGTAGTGCGCTTCATTTACGCACTAAGGGAGAAAAAAAAGGCTCCATTTTGGGAACAGCGGCCTCTGGAATTTTTGAGGCTTTTCCTTTACGGTACGATATGGTTGACGTGGGTTCTTTTCGCAATCAGGAAACTGAGACGGTTTTTACCCGAACTTCGACCTTTGATAATTCGAATATTGTGCCACGTACTGGAGTTTCCGACTTTGCAAGGTGCGATTTTGGCATCAATCCGAATGGGTGTTTTGTGGAAACGCCTGATTCAATTAGTTTGTCTTCGAAGAGTGTCTACTCTCTTTGTTGCGTGAGTTTCCGTAACTGTTGCTCCCAGCAGTCTTTTGAAACTCCTCCCATGCATGTTTTTCTCGAAGGGTGGTGCTCTGCTTTTGATTTCAGATGTATTCGCCCGTATGAGTGGATCAACTTTTTCAGATTTGGCGAAGCAGAAAATCCTGGGCCATTGAGAATCGGTTCTTTCAATCCAGGTCAACTTTTCAACCATGAATCCACTGTTATGGAGTGGGGAGACGGTATTTGGACTGCCAGTGAGACTTCGCACACACTTCCTGCCATGCTTGCATCCCGTGCCAAGTTCCGAAAGGTTGGTTTGAATTCGTTGTGGAGTAATCCAGTCAGTCCTCACAGCTCCAATGCAGGATCGTTTCGTGGAAAGGCATCAGGTACTGCCATCATTTCACAGTATCATATCCAACCTTCTCCGTGTAAGCAACCTGATGATGTTTTCCAATCATCTAGACTTGCTGAAGCCCTTGTCGACATTGGTAACGGTTTGAAGATTTATGTTGCTTCTTTGTATGGGCCTACTCATAACCGTACCCTTCAAGATCCTTGGGCTTTACTTTACAAGGTTTTTGGTTGTGCTTGTGAACATGCGGCTGCATATCATGGTCCAGCAGTCATCACTGGTGATTTTAATGCTTGCCTGTCGGACATTGAATTATGGAAAGCAATGGAAACTAGGGGTTGGTATGATGCTGCGTTGCATTACTCTGCCAAAACCGGCTTTCCACCCCAAGCTACGTGTAGAGGTAATAGTCGAAAAACCTTCATTCTCGTGAACACTGCCATGCTACAAGCTTTACAATCTTGTGAAGTGGTTGAAGATTTTAGTTTTGATGCCCATCCCCTCCTTTTGGCCGAATTTGATCTTCAGGCCGTCAAGAGGAATCGCAACGTTTGGTCGATACCGATCACAACGGACCACCTCCTTTTTGATGAAGGGCTTCTTCATGAAAATGACATTGTCGTGACTCAAGAGCGTGGAAACAAATTTCATTCGGCCATTGAAGAGTGTAACTCTGAAATTGCATACCACCAATTCAATTTGGCCTTTGAAGATATCTTCGCTCAATCTTGCGTTGATACTGTTGGTGAAAGAATCCCTTTTCCGCCGGGTTGTAGGGGTAGGGGTCGCATGAAACTCTTCAAGACTAAACCTCCTGTTGGTGCCGGTATTTCCAAGGCTAGGGATGGTGACTTTGACGTTCAAATTTGTCAACCTAGTATGAGCATTCGTAGACGTACCAAACAAGTGCGTAGAATCCATTCCTTGATTGGTCAAATCGAAGCTGCACATAAAAGGGGCCTTTCCATTACACCTGAATGTGAAACGCTTTGGGCGGCTATTCTTGGAGCCACTGGTTACCACCATGGGTTCAAACAATGGGTTCTTGATGAATTGGGTGTTTTTGTACCCACTGAGTGCCCCGGGGTGCAATATGCCACTTACCTTTTGAAAATTTGTAAGGCCAAGCTTCAAGATGAAATTTCTGACTTTCAGAAACAAATGTCTCGTTCTCGTGAGCGTGCTGTGGCCAATGATTTTGCCAAAGGTGGAAAATTTGCTTTTGCAAGTGCTCGTGATCCTCAGGTGCCACCCTTTTCATGTATCCAAGATGATATTAGGATTCCTGTTTCCCCCATGAGATGGAAAAAGGAGGGCAATGATATCCTGATTGTTAAAGAGGGTACAAATCAAATTGACATCAATTTTCCCATTACTTTCCAGGGACAACATGCGTTTGTGACTGGGATCCAAGGGAAATTTGTGTATCTTGATCGGAAGGTCATTAACCGTGATTTGCAGAATTTATTCTTATGCCATACCCAAATCGTTTCCAATCCTGACCAAGTCCATGAGAGAACTAGGTATGGATGGTCCAAGCTCTGGCAAAGAGAGGGACCTAATGATTGCAATGATGATTGGCACGATGCTTTTGCGAAAATTTCAGCTTTGCAGGATTGTCCTTCATGTGACTTTCAACCATTCGAATCTTCTACTTGGAAGGTCAATGTTAAGCATGGAAAGAAGAGTGCAAGAGGTACTTGTGCTTTTAGCGCTCAGGAACTCCTTCTTCTTCCACCCATTCTCGAAAGTTGGCTTTTCAAAATTTTTGAGTTGATTGAAAATGGCAAAGCTGAGTGGCCTCGTTCATTAAATATTGCCAGAGTTATTCTTCTTGGTAAAGATGACAAGGTTCCGGTGTCTCCCATGCACGTGAGACCCATTACCATACTTCCAAGGTTGTATAGATCCTGGGCCAGATTCCGTGCATTGCAGGTCATACAGCACCTTAACCAACTTCTCCCCCCTCAAATTGCCACTATTTTCGCTGGGGTTTCGGCTGATTGTGTTTGTGCCTTGGTGCTAGACAAATTGGAATCAGCCATCCATGGCAATGAAGTTGCATGCGGTGCTATCGTTGATCTTGTAAAATGCTATAATTTGATACCTAGGAGAGTGTTGCTGGCAGCATGTATCAAGTTTGGTGTACCACATAAATATCTCAATGCACTTTGGAGTATGTGGTCGCAATTACAACGCCATCTTGAAATTTGTGGAGAAATTTCTGAACTTTGTCCTTCTTCTACGGGAATCCCTGAAGGATGTTGTTTTAGTGTGGCCTGTATGACCATTCTTTCTGGTGCTTTCTATGGGATTTTACAAAATCAAGTGCCGGAGGTTGAAGCCCAAACTTACGCGGATAATTGGTCCCTTTTTGCTGATTGTGTCGAAACCCTTAGAGACGGCATCCATGCTCTTGTTGACTTCGTCAAATCCCTGAAAATGGATATCTCTTGGGACAAATCATGGCTTTGGGGATCACATACCAGTGTTCGTAAGGAGTTAAGGGCTCTTCATGTTGAAAATCACAATATCCAAGTCAAACTGACTTCTGTTGACATGGGTTGTGATGTTACGTACTGCCGAAGGGTCACTAAGATTGTTGCCAACAAAAGGTTGAAGAAATCTAAGCGTCTTTTGGCCAGAGTTAAACAAAAGAGAATCCCCAAGAATTTTAAAGCCAAAATGTGTGAACCTCTTTCCAATGGAGTTGTTGCATATGGGTCACCCCTGGTCCATCAGTCACATAGTGAAATGAAAAGCTTGAGAGCTGCCAAGGGCAGAGCCATAGGCCGATCACAGGGTGGTATCAACCCTTACCTTAGCATGTGTGTTCCCGGTGATGTTTCCGATCCCGAATTGGTGTGCATCATTCACAAATGTAAGTTTTGGAGAAGATACTTTGGGGCCTTTCCTTCAAGACGGCAGACTTTCTTGGACAAGGTTGCCATTTGTATTGATACCATTAAATCCGGGCCTGCGCAATCTTTCCGTAGAATGTTTGCTACTGTTGGGTGGAATTGTGAACATGATGGTTGGATTTCACATGGCATTGGACTCCGATTTAATTGGGTCACTGCGTCCTTTTCCTTTCTCAAGAACCAACTTGAAATTGCATGGGCTTGTAAAGTGAGTGAGTTGTGCTCCCATCGTAAGGGCTTTGACATTAATTGCATTGATGTGCATTTATCGCAATGCGCTCTTCGGAAGTTACCTGAGGAAGACCAAATTTTTGTCAAGTCTTTGTTGTGTGGGCGCCATTTGACCAATGAAATCTTGTGCAAATATGTTGGTTCGACCGTTTCTGAAAAATGTAACCTGTGTAACCAGCGTGATGGGAAAGAGCATCGATTTTTCCACTGTCCCGAATTGGTTGGAATTAGAGCAGGTAAAGCAAAGATCATCAACTGGGTGCGCAGTAAACCACTTGCACTTTTGCATTTTGGGGTTTTGCCTTTTGATTTTGAATTGCTTCAATGGAAGGTTGCCAACCTCCCCGAATTTGAGCCAAATATCATTCCCCCAGTTAGCGGTCACAAAACCATGTTTTCTGATGGTTCCGCCTTTTTCGTAAAATCAAGAGCTTTAACCATAGCTGGTAGTGCATGTGTACACTGTGAACCGCATACGGTTGCTAAAACTGTGATGGCCAAAATCTTACCGACGCCTGATCATTCTCCCTTCAGAGCGGAGGTGTATGCAATTTTGCTGTGTTTGCAACATGCTTTCAGGTGTACCATTTGTTTGGATTGTGAGGCAGCCAAGCAGACCCTTGACCACCTCCTAGAGATGAGGGTTTTGGGTAGAACTCCAAGGGTTAATGACCATTGGGACATTTGGTTGCTTGTTTGGAATCAAATTTTGGCTAGACCCAAATACTCCATCTTCACTCGTAAAGTTAAAGCGCATGTCAATTTTCGCCTGATTGATGATGAAGAGTTGCGTTGGCTTTCAAGGGCTAATGATTGTGCTGATCGTGCTGCAAAAAGAGTTGTGAATTCCTTTCTTGGCAACCGTTTTCGAACATTCGAAAGGAAATACAAGGATTTTAATGAGAATGTCCAACGTTTGAGTGATTTCTATTCTCTTTGGGCTGAAGTCAATCATAAGTGTTGGGTTAAAGGTAAGCAACAAACCTGTGGGAATGAATGCAACCCAGGCCATGAGCTTCTCCATAACCCAACCAGATGTGTCTCCTTAAGTTGTCAAATCTCTGATTCTGATTTTGAGGGGAATCCTTTTGGGGCCATCTTTGTTAGGAGAGTTCTTGACTATTTCCAGGGTTTGCAATGGGATTTCGAAGCTGATAACGTGAGTATCCTTGAACTGTATTTTGATTTTGCAATTTGGACTCAGTCGTATGTACCCATTCTTTTGCATATTGGTGCAAAGGGTCCAAAAGGTCCTGTGAAAACCTTTGTGCTGAAAGATCAATCGCCTCTTGCAGATATTCAAGATACAAAATTGAGTACTCAATCTGTCACTTGGCATCGAGTCATCAAATGGTTGCTTGGGTGTGGAATGATTGTCCTTTTGGTGATGGTGCTTTGTTTGTGCGTTCTTTGCACCGTTATGGATATAGTATTCCACATCTAGGTTTGGTAGGTCGACCTGCATTTCGGGCAGGATCACAAGTTCATCGTGCTGTGTGGGTATTTCCATACTTCTAGTGCTACCCTACGTAGTCTTTCACGTGTTTGGCATGTACCACCGTTAGCTTCGCATGGTGGTGCGTAATTTGATGTCCAGGGAACAATTGCATTTCCAGCTGAAGTCGCTATACCATGCACAGGTCCAAGCGCACAGGTTGAGAGTGCAGAAGAAAGGAAAGTTTGAAACCCTTTTGTTACCCGTTTTGCCTGTTACCAGGTGTGTCCCGGTCTGTTGAGTTGTCCTTTTTTGCTTGCATTGCTTGCTATCATTGTACGTTTCATGGTCATCCTACGCTGCTGCTGAGTATGGCCAAAGCAGCCTCTGACTGCACGAATGAGCAAAGTCGCAAAATTTCACTGTTACTGGGTGGGGGGGCTAAATCCAAATGATATAAGAATTCTTGATGTTTTAGCTATAAGTACAAGGTCACACAGGTATACGTATATAGCTGTAGCAATAAACAGTATGGCTTTGGGCGTTTGAAACATATTAGTCAAGTCATTTTGTCTTTTTAATCTCCAAGGAGGAGGGTTTTAAAAATCCACACATCTTGGAAACCACCACATAGGATAACCATTGGAAAAACAACACAACGATATTTACACAACAGGACATGTTTGTTCCGGCTTTTCCCATGGTTCAGCATCCAAAATCCAGTTTGAGGGAACATTTCAGGATGAATCTTTCTCCTGGCAGCCCTACAAAAATGATTGATATTCTTCCTCTCCAGAAAAGCTTGGGGTGTCTTCAAGATGAGGATGTGTTCCATGTACAAAAACGTTTATCTGTCCACTGAACCAGCTAATGAAAGGCAGAAAGAACTAAGGCATTTTTTGTCTTTACTCAGGATATATTTCTTCATCATCCAAGATCTCCGAACTGATGGTAAATCGATGGTTTGGGTTGGTGGTGTGGGATTCTATGTGGTGCCCATCAATCCAAACCACCAACCCAAACCAGCATTTAACCATTAGCTGAATGAAACCTAAGCAATGACCGAAAAATATCCCTTGTTAACCTTCCGTTATTCTGTTTGGTAAATAGGAAATTGACCTGTTATCTATCATATATCATATATATGTATACAATCAACATATAACAGCTATAACTGGGTAGTTGTTCATCCCCCATATATACTGTAACTTCCCTTAAAACCTGAACAGCCGGAAACGCAACCTGGCAGATGCCATGACATGTTGGTTTTAGGAAGTAGAAGTCATCATCAGAATCTAAGGGGCCTAACCCCCCAATGCCACCCTTAGTTAAGGGAAACTTTACCCTTCCTCCCATCATCATGGTTCAGTTAAACATGGATGTATCTCCAATAGTAGTTTCCTTCCCAAATCAGCAGCACTTTTACCTTTCCAACTGAGGTGCATATGAAGGAACCATGATGGTTAATATTCCCTAACACTAAGATAGCCCCGAAAAAAGTAGGTCATCCCTTTTGGGATAGTAGTCTTCCAACCATCTATTGTCAGGTGCGAGCTGTTTGTTTCAGGGATGGTTAATATTGCCCTCCCCAAAGCTGTTTCACCTGGAAGTTGCTGAGCTTCCCCAACCTTTCAAAAGGCAAGCGAGCCAGGGTACACTCCAGCGCAGCCCCATGGGTTGTTGGTCCGTAAACAACCGGGGGCCCCCTATGGTTTGATGGATCTTTGATGTGATGATTCTTCGGAAAGAAACAACTTTTTGGGGTCCGGAGAAGAATAACAAACAACTGGACAAAAATGCTGAAAAAAAAAGTGGCTCCCCCCTGAGTTTTTTTTTGGACTTTGTGGTCCAGAATGAAGGCATGTCATGTCATGAATGTCATGCAGCTCGTCGTCAATCGTTGATCATCTTTGCTCAAACCTGCCAGCTCTTAGAACGATGTTTCCTTTTCACTTCTAGATATGATATCACTAAAAATTCCACCCGGAAAATTGTCCAATGATATGTTTTTGACAACAAGATCTAGGTAGTTGGTACAACCCCGGTATGAAGTACGGTATGTAATGGTAGGCAAATGTTGCTTAGAAAAAGGAATTTTCCACAATGGAAGTAGATTGATCGAATGGATGGGGCATGGATTACCGATAGTGAATATTTTCAGACGCTCTAGACTCTAGGTGGCCTATCCAGCATTTCTATCATCATCAAAAACACTGCTCAGATTCTTGTTGCGAAACTTTTTGGCATGACTTGAGCCTATAAATGTCTTCGCCAAATGCAGCTTCTGCCCTGCCAACCAACCAGTCAGACATGGTTCATGAGCACATCAAAGGCATGCGGGCAATTTGCTCAAAAAGTCCTGGGTAGGTCCGACCCCGATTACTTGGGTGGGGGTCAATGAAGTTCATTGCCGCTGCCTTATTCATGACAAAAGTTTGGATAGCCACATAGTTCAGCCACTTCAGGTAGCGCAATACTTTCTCATAATACCTCCCACACATCTCCTAAAAACACTAAACACTAAACACCAACAAAACACCATCCAAAGTGCTATACAAACTACATCACATGTTTTCTCCAGCAAACTGGGCCACACCCCACTATTTTTCGAGCTTGCTTCATAACATCCCGTCGGATCGTGACTTGATGTGACGTATCATCCTCCTCCGCTTCGAGATCTCTCAGATTCCCCGTAAGGGCTGCAAATCGACGGGAAGTGCTTGGTCAATGTGCCATGTGCTCAGACCACCCAGGCCTTGTCCAATTTCCTTCGCAAACCGGTCGACGGTGTCCGAGCAAAATATTCCATCCACGGCTCCGAAGGCCTTCGAAGACACGACTCGTGGATGTTCCGGGGACCACTTCGCAACTCGATCTCAATGAATCCAATGTCCTGGATGTAAATACCTGCGGTCCAATCTGGTGAAAGTCGTGGTGGGTTTTCGGGATGATGGGTGAAGACTGGGTGCAGGGTCAATGACCATTGAAACCTGCAAATTAATAAGCATCCAAATATCAATAAGACCAAGAATAGTTGCTGCCATCGCCACTTTTTTTGAGGCTTTAGCCATCTTTGATTTCCAGTTTATCCCATTCTTCACCACAAGTTGTTTCATGTAAAAAGGTGGGTACAAAAAGGCTGCAACTGGTTTTCTGGACCATCAACAATAATGATGCGGTAAGGGCACCTCTTTGTTCACATACGTCGACTACAACTTAAATTTGTACAAACTCTCCCAATCACATCAAAGAAGAGTGAGAGACTCCAAGAAGCCACCGCCTTTACGGGTAGGACATGACTGAGCACTGTTATCTGGCAAAGGTTTAGCAAAAAACAATTTTTGTTGTTTCAAACGTCACACATACTCCACCATTCTATCACTGGATTTCATCTTAACAATGTTTTGCCTTCAAATAACTGCAAAACACTGTGCTACAAGGTTGAGAAATTACCGTAATGTATGTAAATATATGTAACAATATGAGCAGTTGATAGGAATCATTTTGAATTGTTCCCCCTCCAAGGATTCCAGTGGAAAGTGAAGGTTAACCTCAGGATTCCCTAAACCTAAAACAAAATGGCTGGGATTTCGCACAAGAACTCGTCATCTTTCAGGGGTCATTTTTTTTCAACGACAATCCAAACAATGCACTAAGTCACTAAGTGTAAATTCTTCAAAAATTACCATAGATGTGTGCATTGTTTGACTCCCCCTAAAAACGGGTTACTTCATGATCCCTGTCTTTCCATTTAAATGTATGAACAATTCCCCGAGCCTGGGTAAATGGCGGGCTCGCTTCTCCAAGTCATGCAAAATGGCCTTGTAAGGCCTCATGTTCATGCCGCTTGGAAAGATATCTTTCCAACAAAAGATTCCAGAAGGTTGGGGGTTGGGTTAGAGTACTCAAAATATTTGGGTTGGCCCCCCCTCCCAGGATGACATTCCAATATTTCCAATATACTGATTGGTTCATAGGGATCCTTATCATTCCTTGTAAAATAATCCCTCTATAACTGGGTAGAATGAATCCCCTACTCCTGGGAAAGGAAGACAACGCTTTTGTTTTTGAAATGGTCCCTTTGCAGGGGGATATTCGTTCATTTTGGGGGGGAAACTCCAAAACATCCCACAAGGTTCGGGTATTCAAAAGTAGGACGACGACTGCGTTTGTTTTTTAAAGGTTTAGGGAAATCCGGAATTAACACCTTTGTTTGTCACTACAATCCTCATTAAAGGGTAGATTTCAGTTGGATTACTCAAAAGAGAACGAAAGCTCTAAGTAAAATTAAAAGTTGACCCCGGACTTGTTGTTTGAGGTCACTTCCATGTTTCGAGATCACCTGCTAGCAATGAATCGTCTGATGACCTAAAGAAAAATCTCGCACACAAAAATCGTCATTTTGAGAAACGAACCCCTTACCTCCTCTCCAAAATGGAGAGTAAAGATAGCAATAAATCTTCGGGGTAAAAAAATCACCGTTTTTTTCTTGAGAAATTGATGCAGCCATTTTTTGGGGGAAGAAAACCAACTGAGATATAGATAGAAATGTCCCAAAATATCATCGTAAAATAAACATCACCCCTCAACAACTCACTCCAGGTTCTTTTGGGGGTGAGGATGTTTCCAAAAGATCGTCCAATTTTTTCCTGCACAAAACACCTCTCACACCCCCAACTCCATCACCACCTCCCGGGCAAAATCTTCAGCTCCGTACGAGCAAGGTCCATCAAGAATATAGAAATTGAACCAACATGCATGTGCATCGACACGTTTCCTTAGGACGGAAAAATGGAATTCCGAAACCATCCAAGAAATGGTGTTCGAAGGGAAAATGTGGGAAATTGGTTAAACCTGGCAGTTTGTTCCCCTATAAAAACAACCCATATACAGTAGGTATAATGGTTACATGGTATACGGTCTTAGCGGAGCCGTTTTGTTGGCGGAGCAGCACATGGTTTTGCAAAAAAACATCTGAGAAATTACAACAGTGACCATAGTGACCGCTTGAGGAATGCAAAATCTAAACATCTATAATAAGTTAAAGCCTGAAAACACCAAACACCTCAAGAAGCTTAAACACAAAGAATAAAAATAAAAACCGTCAGCCTGCAAAAACAAAAACAACACCAGAGACCTTAAATGGTTAGTTGTAGGTTGAAAAACAAATCTTCCATTGCTTATATTTCCCATTGTCATGGTGTGCTTTTCCAATGTCAATGCCCATAGGATCCATGGGACTGGTATAATTTCGCTACATTTACCATAGAAATCAACCATTCATGTAGGTAAATATACCAGTCCCATGGATCCTATGGGAATGTTACCCTCTGGTAAACTAACATAGCTGGCTGGAAAACCACCATTTTTAATAGGAGATACATCTTCAGATGCTGGATTTCCCATCTTAGCTAGGTTAGTTGATCCCGGAGTGTAATTTTTTGTGGTGCCCCACCTCCAAAAAACCT
The DNA here is from genome assembly GCA_000507305.1 of Breviolum minutum Mf 1.05b.01. Lineage (NCBI taxonomy): Eukaryota > Dinophyceae > Suessiales > Symbiodiniaceae > Breviolum > Breviolum minutum. The sequence continues at coordinate 59,768 of DF239634.1, forward strand.
AAAAACCCTCCCTTAGGCTTCCCTCACTTCATCTCCTCCACCAACTCCCGGCGGTTCAAAACCAAGTCCTGGATTTGCAGGAGAAGAAACCAACAGCAGTGGAGACAAAATCCAGGAAGGGAAAATCCACTCCCTTGGGGGGTCATGGGGTGGGACCTTATGATGTTTATCCTCGCGACTTTTTGAGGGAAAAAAACGTCATTTTCCCTGAAAATTTAATAAAATTTGTGGGAATGTCCCGCTGAAAATTCAGGTAATTGCCAGGTGATTCAAGCCGTGACCTTTTTGTCTCCCAGTTGGAGGTGACGATTGTAGCCTTTATGAAAGGGTCACGTTTTCACCATCCCAAAAAGCTCACGGCTTGAATCACCCGGGTGGACAGTGGACAGTATCATCGCAAAAGGTGGCAAAAAAATAAATTTGATTCGTTGATTCCTTGGGTTGATTTCTTTGTTGGTCAGATGTTTTCCTATTTTGGGTGATTCTGGGCAATTTGATGAGAAGTCCTCAACCTGAATCTTTCGGGCATTCTCAAGTTGCCCCGGCGACCAAGAAGGATAAAAAGGCCCGACGTCTATTAGCTGGAACCCATGTTGTTTGTTAAAGAATGTTAAAGACATCCTCGAAGTTTCCATAATGTTCCGCGGTTAGATTGGAGATAGGATCGAGCATTTTCACCAGAGATATGGAAAGATACAGTATCTTGGGATGTTACAATTATATAAGATCATGGGAATTTAAGGTTCCCCCCGAATGCCACGTCTCCCCTATTTTCTTAAGGGATTAATGAGGGCAGAAGGCCGGCTATCTCCTGGCAAAAGCCGTGGCATTGGGGTTGGTGGGCCCCTGGAAAATATCAATGAATTGAAGGTCAAAAAGATTCAAAAAGGGTTTCTCTGTTAAATGAATGTGATACAGCTTTTTTGTTGCTATGCTCAAAGAGCACCTCAATAATACATCAAAAAATAAAAATCATATCATCTGTCAAATCGTGAACGATCTTCTCGGAAAAAAGTTATCATGATTCTTCATACCACACTTCTCGATAATGTCTCAAGAACTCGTTTGAACCTGAAGCTTGCAGCCTCGCTAGAATTCTCCAAACTTCATGATCCAACATGGTCTTTTTCTTGTTCTTGTGTCTTCAGGATCCGGTCTCAGAAATTCTACCCCAAAGTCTTCCTCCGAAAATCTCTCTCCTTCTCTCCGTGTGTGTCTGTGTGTGTGTGCGTCCAAACTTTGTTCGTCGGCGTCGGCTCCTTGACATAAACGTACATCTCCAGCGAGACCGAATCCTGCGTTGGCTTGTTTGTTTGTTTTGACATCAAGAAACAACAACGAAAACCCGAGTTCTCAAGCCAAATGTTGGGTACAAACAGGTTTGAATGGTTGATTCAGAAATGTTCAAAAATGTCTCACAACTTGAAGAAATTTCATTTCTCCCCCAAACAAAGGGGTGATAGCCATCCTTAACCATGTATGTCATGAAGTCTTTGCTCTGATTTCATACGGATTCAATGAATTCTTCCAAAAGGTTTATATATTGGTAAAGGTGACACACTTTGTGCAAACTCACCTTTGTCACCTACAAACTGACATAACTGACCATGCTGGAAGTGAACTTCAGGAAGCCCATTTCCAGTGTACCGAAAAAAACACACAACCAAAAATCCATCCCAAGTTTTTATCACCTGTCACGACCGGAGATTCCTGTGGCCAACGAACACTCAAAGAGGGCCAATCAATAAGCTCCTGGTGACCCCAACGCGTTGAGTGAATAACGGCTTTCGAAAAGGTCGTTTTATTGTTGGAACATCCAACTTTCCGAATCATCCATATTAGTGGTGTTGCACCTTTGTAGAGGTTACCATGGTGGGTATATGAATATATGTTAAATATTTTGAGATTTAGTATTTTTCAATCATTATTGATCACAAAGAAAGCCAATGGAGTCAAATTTCAGCAAATATATACCCATAGTATATCTTTCAAATGCCTTGTAGAATGCTTAAGTTCTCTGTTTTGCAATTCCCTATAATTGGTCAACTTGCCGATCAACCCCTGCAACCACCGCGTTTGGGGACAGGCCCTACCTGAAAGGGTAGCACATAGCGATCCGATAGAATCAAGGGGATGCAACCAGCGAAGAAACTTTCGTAGAGGTGATTCCTCATCGGGGGCCGGGCCGCCGAGAGGCTCAATGAAACGTGACACGGCAAGCCGTCCCTTCATTCAAGAACTTCCAAAAAAAAACGATAACATCCTCATCTGCAAGATGAATGCCAGGATCTAAAGCTGCCAATATGTTCAGTATCGTTTTATCATGTTTTCGGATTTCATAGTTTTTTGTTGAGAACTGCCGCTGACACAAAGCAATGTAAACAAAATGCAAAAACTTAAGAGTTTCACAAATCTGTCACTAGAGTTTTATTGCCTGGCAGTTCTTTGTGACCTTTTTGGGATGGTCAAGCGACCATGTCAAAGGCTAGGTGACCTCCAAATAGGGCATAAAAAGGCCTCTTTGAATCACCTTATATGTATAATATTAATTTACGGGTCAGGTCATATCCATATCTAGTTCAGTTGTTTTTTTTGCGGGATGTCTTTTTGGGCCACTACTGAACACCCACGTAGTCATAAGCAAAAACAATTTAATGTTACAATAAACAAATCGTTCTTACCGCACTTGTCGTCATCTAGGGCTCATTGTTACCCTAACCCGATGGACTTCATCCCCATCCCCAACAAATCATTATCTATCTGTGGGACAGGGATATACACACCCACTGATCCCAACTGAATCCAAAGAACGATAAACACCCTTTTCAAACAACGCTTTAAAAAAAACTCCTGAAGTTTAACATGACATCGCCCCTGAAAAAAATGGTGACACAGGGAAGACCAGCCTTTTTCGAATTTGGAGGGCTCAGCGACTTTTTACGGGAGTAGCTGCATGTTAAACTCCAGGTGGTGTAACCAACTTCTTCAATCTCTGCATTCCAAACCCAATCCCTCCAGCCATTGGGCATCCCGGACGTCCAACTTGATGTTCCCTCAGGCACTAAGCAGAAGTGACTGCTGCCTCAATATCAGAGTTGGGGAAGGTAAAAGTGACTTGGGGGACAAAGGGGGGAACCCTGGAGGTCTTTGGTGAGTCTTCATGGAATGGTATGTGTATATTATGCATATAAATATAATATATCATGTATGATATACGTCACCATGCATGTATCCACTGCTTCTTTCCCTCTTTCCCTTCATCTTCCAAATCTTCCCAAAATGTTTCAGCCTCAAGTCTCCAAGCGTCCCTTCAAAGGTCTGTTGGGTCGTTGGGTCCTCCCTGCCCATGACTTCAAAGTACTCCTCGATGAAGCCACCAACCTTTTGGACACAAAAGTTCCCCCACTTTTTGCCACGTGAAACCCCCCGTTACCCGAGCCGACCTTTTTGAAGGGTATTAACTTAACCACCAGGATCCCTTAAGAATCCCCTTAAAAAAGGCTTTATTTCTTGGGTTTCTTTTAGAGGTACCCACCTTAGATTCTCAAAATGAAACAAAACAACTTTGAAAAAACACAAATAAATCGCATATTTAACTACATGTTCCACCCATAGAAATCAACCATTCATAGATTACTATAGGTAAATATACCCATCCCATGTTTTTTCTTACAAAAAAAAACTGGGCCCTCTGGACACTGACATCAGGAATCTGCTCGAATTGCAGCAAGGCTTTGCGCACCGAGACTTGCCTGCGGGGGGGGGGGGGTGAACCGGCAAGATGGGTTGGGTTGCCCATGAAATCCGTCCAGTTGGCCAAACAAAAAAAAGGTCTCTAGGATCTAGTTGGTGGTTTCAATCCGTTTGAAAAATATACATCAAATTGGATCATCTACCCAGGTATAGTAGGGGTGAAAATAACAAAAATATTGGTTGTAGGGGTATTTTCCATTGTCAATTGGTTGTTTTTTTTGGGGGAGGAGGTATATTTTTTGGTGTTTTTTTTTTGTGGGGAACGACATGGGAGGGGTATAGGATGATCTACACCGCTGAAGTTAAACATGGTTCACCTGAAAATCAGCCCCTTGAAACGGAGATTCCGAACTTGGAAACCATCATTTTCAGGTTCCATGTTCAACTTTGCGGGGGTATGTGAAGGATATCCCTACTACCAATGGACAAAGTTTGATCTTTGGACTTCCTAAAAGTGGAAAGTTGTGAACTTTCCGTGTGTTGATGTTGATGAATGATTATCCATCATGCTTACTGGCCGTTGATGTGTCCAATCAAACATATGTTGATGTTGAGTTGAAATTATTGTGGCATCACTTAACGTCACCAATTGATGAATGATTGATTAATGATTATTGATCGTTGTGTCTTTGCAATATCATGTTGGTACCAGTGGAAATTTCTCCCCAAAAAATCCACGCAATCGTCACCACCAGGTAGACAAAACCGACTCATTTGCCAACTGGAACTGGGACATGGGAGTACCCCAAGACATAAATTGTTTGATGGGATCATGGCACCCTGATCTAATTTCTCTTACATCCATCGCAGGTTTCGGCTGGGTCCCACAGTCCAAAACAAAAACTCTGGTGAAGTATCTGCAGCACATCCTTCCGTATAGAAACAAGATTCACCCCCTTTGTTGTAGAAATTGTCCCGAAGAACGAGTTCAGCACGCATATGCTAAGTCTTAAAATGCCCCAAGTTTATTGGACAATGTGACACTGCCAAATTGGTACACGTAGAATGGATGGCTACATCTATTCTCCCCAGTTTCTGCAAAAAATGTTTGGCAAAGTTTGCAATCCTCAAGAACCATCTAACAAACCATCTAAATCTAACAAACCACCCAACAAACCCATCTAACAAACCATCCATCAACAATTTCACCCACCATGTCATCCACCACTTCTTAGGGCTTCATCTTGAGACTCCCTGCTCATAATAATCATGGTTGACAGGCAAACGTCCATGAAAGTTGAACAAGAAACCTTAGTCGACAAACGGATGTCACACTATCAGTCTCTGGTGTTTGGGTGTTCACACCATTTGTGAGTACATTTTTTTACACAACCTTTTTTTGTCCGAAGAAGAGAAGACTAGGGAAACTACAAAATGCTGGGGAGACTTGTTTTTCGCCAATGGCCTTGCTTTATCATATTGGGCGAAAGCATCCACCCCTTCGATAGCTGCTTCCCAAATTCAGAACATGGGCCTGAAACATCCATCCGTCGTTTCCGAAAAAAAAAAAAAACAAGGCAATCTCATCTGAGCAAAGTCAAAAAAAAAGATGTAGGTTGTTGTTTAGGATATATATAGGGGATGACATCCTACCCAGTTATGTTGGGGTATTACAATAAAATCGTTACAAGGATCCCTATTTAAACAACCAGAATTCAATGGAAAGTAAGGGTCTTCCAACCCCCAAAGTGCCAAGGTCTCCGGACTTCGGTTGCTACTGGGTTGATTGTAGCTGGCGATGCGTTGAAATCGTTCCATATCAATGTGACCTGAACGGATTTTCAATGGGTTGACACTCAATGTATGAAAAAATTGCCTACATTTGGGTTTTTGGTGTACATGATATAGGTAAATATACCATTACATTGAGCATTTGGGAATGGGTTGACTCATTGTAGGCACGTTTTTTAACTCACATATGAATGCCTTGATATGATACAACGTGGTTCCACAAAAAAAAAATAAATATAAATAAACACACACATATCCCACATCCATTTGTTCAATCCTTTCAAGCACACCTTTCGACATGCGAGAGATTAACATCCCCAACTGCACCTGGAATCACTGCATCCTGCCAGCGTTTTTGCAGACGAGCTTAGTGCGAAGGTCTCTTCACATCAAATTGTTTTTCGTGAGTTTTTCTCATTGCATCTTCGTCTTTGTTTCTTTCACATCTTAACACCATGTCCCTATTTTCAATGAAAATCGGGCAAGGTTTTTTGACAACTCAGAGGAATTTACCTCAAATAACCAGTTTGGAAATTAATATCTCCAACCTCATACGCTTTTGCAAAAAATCACCCTTGCATGGGAACATTTTTTATTGAATAAAATGTTTTTGGGAAAAATCTATCCAATCTCATATGTTTTGCAAAAAAAATCATCCTTCCACAGGAACCTGCAACCTTCATTTTTACTGGTTAGGGGTTATATCTACGGCAACTGTTTAGTCAAAACCTCTATTTTTAGGCCTGCAAAAAACATTCAATTGTTTCATAATTTATCTGGCTCCAATTAAAGAATCTACCCTGAAAAGGGAGACGATTTTAGAAAGAAATGACTCATCTTCCACCGGGCAATTCTGCTTTTGTGACTTTATTGAATGGTGAATTTCTGTGACGCTTTCAAAGGTCGTTGTTGGTGACCTCCAATTAGGGGAAAAAAAAATCCACCCTCCCTACAAGCACCTTCCAAGGTGAGAAGCAACTGGGACCACAACCAGGAGTGAAGGCCTTGGAACATCCACGATTTGGAAACAACAAAAGAAATCCAGTGAACCAGCTAATGAAAGGCAGATTTACATATAATTGGCAAGTGCTCAACCCTCCCTGGCTGTTGCTCATGTTGCACATTTGCTCGTCATTTAGTACAAACTGGCCATCCTTTGCTCATCTCACTAAGCACCAGCCAGAGAACTAAGGTTCTATTTCTTCATTCCTGAAACTTCATCATCCACCAATCCCAAAGATCACAAGATCAACCTTCAACTTGATGCTTTTTTGGTTCCCTTGTGCTTTGGGATTTTCGGGTACCTATTTAGAATCCTAATCCTTTTAAGGGGGATCCCACAAGAAACCAAACCACCAACTTGAACCACTACCCTCTATTCACTAACATGGCTGGCTGGAAAATGGACCTTTTGAAGATGTATTCACTATTGAAGGTGAGGATTTTCCATTGCTAAGTTCGTTTACCGGAGTGTAATTTAGATGGATTGATCTGAAACCACCTCCAACTGAAACCACCAACCGTTGAAGTGCACGAACCACAACGACGACCACACCTCTGTAGTCAAAAAGATGGAGTGGGCAATGTGATCCTTGAAAGACGCGAGACACGATTGGAGGGAGTCAGTGACATCTTGTCCGAAAAAATAAATGCAGTGCATTGGGAAACAACACATGGATCCTTAAAGATGCCTTCTTATAATCCCCGTATAGAACTTGGTAGTAATAGTAGTGTTTCACCCCTTTTAAACAAAAAAAGCAAACAGTCTCTGCGCAATATGGTTTCTGAGTCCTCCCCAAAGGGATGCAGCCACGAAAACGCGAAAACGCTTTCTCAAAAACAGTTTTCTCGTTCTCTCGGGTGTTTTCCCTCATGAATCCGTTCGTTTCTGATAAATGCTAAAGGGAGCTTGCTTTCTCATACTAAATATCCTTGTCATTCGTATATAATATATATACTTGTAAATAATATATATATACCATATATCTATCTGTTTATCTATTCAATATAATTCAGATAGATTTCAGATAGATCCCTGCCTTCCTTGAGCACCCAAAAAAACATCTTCCCCAAAACATCTCCCAATCCCTACATCGACGCCAAGTAACGCGCCAGGAGGGGAAGGTGTGGGTAAAATTCACGATGAAACCCTGATCCTTTCAGAAAAAAAAACGGCCGGTTGTTGTACTGTAATTTCTTTGAAACTGATATTTTCTGATATCATGGTAGTCTGTTTCGTTGGGATTTTTCATCATGCTCCTATGGAACTGGAATAATTGCCTATATCTGGTTGGTTTAAATTGTTTGGGGAGGGTAAACATTCCATTACATTGGAGCATATGTGATTCATAGATTTGTTGATAGATTCGTTTGATAAGATTCCAAAGAAGCATCGAAAGAAAATGCACCATTTTTTCAGGTGTCATTTTTTCTATAGTAGAAACAGTAAAATTTGCTGTGGGTCACCCCCCCCCCCAAAAAAAAAACACAATTTACGTGATGGCGTTGCCAAAGGCAAAACAAAAAACACCAAACTTCCGATGTTTTTTTCATGAGCAAAGCTCCCTTGATGGCACCCGATTTTGATAGAATTCAAACTTTGGGGGGGCTTCCACTTCGATTTCCGAAGTTGGAGGGCCTTAGAAAAAAAAATGAAATGAAATCAACCAAACAGATCCTCAACCAAACAAAGTGAGTTTTTTGTAATTTACCCCACTTGAAACCAATTTGTTTCAATATCTTTTAACAAATCCAAGTCCAATTCTTAAGCAAACATCCCCTGGACACCTCCATCCACAGGGTCCGTGGAAAAACCCATCCAACCCACTTCCGACGACATCACCGGGAGGTTTTTCCCGGTCCGAAAAAATGAAGATGTGATCCATGCCCTGCTTCCGGTCCTCAACACGCAAATGCTTCTGGTTCAAAAATCTAGGCAAATGACCATCATCCCTTAACCTAAATTCAGGGCATTTTGGGGGGATTCCCTTACTTAAACCGCCATTTGGAGTAACCCGGTCGCTATAATTTGCCCAGAAACACATGTTGTTGTTTGTTTTTTTTCGGTGGACCAGGGTGTCGATACGACTTTTTTGCTACCAAGTTGGCTTGGATTTGGCCAAAATGATTCAATGATTCAATAGGATATATGAAATGTCCACAATTGCAATATGATAATGAATTTTGACATCCCTTGGCCCTTGGCACAGTGATTTTGAACAGTGTTTTGAAAGAGAAGACAGCTGCTTTCTTTGTTTATCATCCAGCCATCCAAATTTTCCAACGGAAAATCAGAAACTGGAAAAAAAACACATGGGGTTCCCGGGCAAAATACTTCAAGGACTTCAACAGCTCCTGGTGAATCCACAGGATCATTCGCAATTTGGCAAGTCTCCCAACCCCACCGGCTTCACTCAGTTTTTTCAGGCCTGAAACTTCGTTTCAGCTTGGTCGGGATGGCGGTACCTCTTCAACTTTTGGGATGGGGTTGGGGATGACAACAACGGAGGCTTTACTTGGAAGGAAACTGCCAGGTGATTCAAGCCGTGACCTTGTTATTCCCTATTTGGAAGTCACCAACAACCTGTGAAAGGGTCACGTTTTCACCATCCTGAAAAGGTCACAAAAGAATTATATACCAGGGGTGCTACATCTCCTTATACTAGAAATGTCATAATTTCCGGCGGCCCCTACCATCCTGTGTTTGAGAGCATCTCCAAAAAATACATACATCCCCCCCAAAAGAAACATGCCACAAGCTTGCTGTAACAAAACGTCCGCTGACCTCTAAATTTACCCAGCTGTGTGCCATAGAGCTGCCAACACAAAATCAGCGACTTGACAGTAACAAATCCTCAGAAATTGGCAAAGAGCATCCCTATTTGACAGAGTTTGCATAGATATGTCAACAAATATGTGTATATTACCTGGAAAGAGTATATGTATGTGCTTTTATATATAGGGCAATATGTCATGTCAATCAACTCTAGTGTAACGCTTTTGATTGCTTAAACATCTTCAATCAAAATCGCCTTCCGGGGAAACGATTTCATGTCTTCATCTTCCACCTTCCAAAACACCCCAAAAGGAAGCCCCCGCGATGCCCAGGGGGCACTTGTCTTTGTGATTACGGATGATCTGGGAATGATAATCATCACCTGTTCACGGGTTGACAGAAAAAGTTCGGTGCTGCAAGAAAAAAACGCGGCTGCTGGCAAGACTGGCCCAATTTTTTTGGGGGGGTCTCTCATCAACCTTGAACATCAGATCAAGTGTATCTTTGGACTCCTTTTTTTACTTCCAAAACTCATGCGATTCTCAAAAGATGGCGACTGTGGTGTAGTGAATCCTGCACTCAGGAACTTACTGTAAAGTACAACTTGTGGTCAAGCGAGTCTTTGTCCCCATCAGAAAATTAGGGATCTGTAATCCTTTAGGGGCATTTTGAACACCTTAGATTGGAATATTCTAAAGTACAATCCCATTAAAAGATCGGTAAAAATCCGTGTCCCTGGCGAAACTTTCCAAATTATATGCAGTTGGCCTATGTTGGCCTTGGATCTACTCTCCACCCAGTCCTAACAGAAGGTTTGGTTCGTATCGTGTCACCCTGACGATTGCATGGATATCAACGTTGGAATCCTTTTTCAACCGAATTCCCAAGCTTTGGTGTACCGTATTTGATCCAAAACCCTGACTATGAAAAAAAAAACACGTTTTCCCCGGGAGTGTCAATCCATTATAGTGATGATGTCATTAAAAAAGTTGCAAGGCACTAGTTGAAGCCATTCCATCATTCCATGTGACATTCAATAATCTCACCATTTTTCAGGGTTTTTGTTGGTTGGTACATGTCAGGTCATCAGCCACCGATTTTTGGTCCCAAAAAATCATCCAAAACCTCCCCCAAGGCCGATGGAGATTGGCGCCTTCGATACGCGTGAGGCCCTTATGCATGTAGGTTGGTGCCTGTGACAATTTGCTCCAGATGCCACCGTACCACCCTGTTGGGATAAGAACAACTTAAGCTTAAAGCTTCCAAGGTTTTTGTAAGTCTTTCAAAGCAATTTGTTTTCAAATTACTGTATGTTTTTTTTTCGATTCTTTTCTGAGCAGCTTGTTTCTCTCCTTTTTTTTGCCGCCAAAAATATTCAACTTCAAATTCCTGCACTCTTCCCTCCCCTTAACCCTTCAACCCCTTCGAAAAAAAGCCAAGCACCACGCCAGATGGAGATGACACGCTCGGTAATCAGGCACCAAAAAAAGGTCCGCCTGACAGGTGAAATGATGATGACATGGTGACCTTTTAGGGTCAACACGATACTGGCCAGCCTTGCTAACAGCTTGCTGGAAGACGATCTTTTTCTTTTCAGGGGACATTTGTTCATTTTTCTGGGGGGTTGTATAGACCAAAGATCAATTTTGTTAATTATCAATTCGAGGTGTTTTTCACTTTGCATTTCTTTTTGGCTAGATGTTTGGAGCATTTCAAAGAAGAATCAGTGAGTTCTCGCTTTGCCAAATAAAATACTTTTTGTAGGACACGCACTTTCATCTGTGACTAATTCAACATACCTGATGCCTTGTTGAGAAATATCCCTTTCGGATATTTTGGAGAAAAGAAATCCGATCAATCACTTGACATATGGAGCATCAGAATACATCAGAAGCGCTAAATATCAAAGAAAAAACGCACCACCCAAAACTCTCACATGTAATACGCCAACAAAAAACAGTTCTGGTATGGTAAGTGCCCAGTTCTTAATATTCGCTTACTATTTGGGGATGCTTCTACATTTTGTCTATACTGCAACTATATAGTCTATGTTCAAAACAAATATATATATATATATACATATAAACACATACCGTTATCATAAATGTATAAAAAAAACCCAAGGTGATTCAAGCCGTGACCTCTTTATCCAAGACGTCACTGAAAGACACCCACCTTTTTAAGGCCGTGCCTCTGCCGGATCCATGGTGCGGCAGGCGGAGGCGGCGAAGTAACGGTGCAACAGCACTTCCACACCCCACCTGGGCCACCGGATCCAGGGCAACTGCCCACCAGTTATAAGTAGGCTTATGGGGTCCCTATGAATGGCCGAAAATGAAAAAAAGTAACTAGGGTTATAAGTTATAAAATCCTACTTAAAACTGGTAGGGGCCTGCCTTTTTGTCTCAATTCCTTTTTGGATCTACCCCTTACCCATTGATATTGGAAAAATGCAGGTTTACAGGGACTGATGATCAACACACCATTTTTCGCCACCGGCCATGCGGCTGTCATGTTTAATATGACGCCAACCCAACACAATGCACAATTTTTCGAGAAGAAATCCCTCAATTTTTGAAAAAAACGATGAAAATCCCTCAAAATTTATGCACCGCCTTCTATGCAGGTGATGTCATTTTATCAGCTAGTTGGTGGTTTGAGCCACCCATTTGAACAAAAAGCTGGTCAAATTGGGAATCATTTCCCCGAGGATCGGGGTAAAAATGAAATATATTTGAAACCAACACATAGCCATGGCTGGTCAATCTCTTCATGAATTCTCATTCCCTACTCTATTGACCAGCCAGTTTTTGACCCCCAAAAATAGTAAGACTTGGAGGCGTTGCAAAACGTTGGGAAGTTGTGGGAACAAGATAGGAAACTGACCATATGTTTCTAAAGGTGATTTTTTGGGGGCTACTTCAAGGGGTGAAAACAAACTACCGGCACAGGGTGAACTTCTTGAGGAAAATAGCAGGCATATCCCATGAAAGTATAACCCTTCGAAATCTCTATGAATGGGATGGGTTTTCGGTGACTCAAGGGCACCATAACCGATGGGTGTTCAGCCAAGTTTTGGAAGGTCTGGGATGTCTTCAATGCAAATTACATACCGTTGACGGAAGGAATCCTGCACCAGTTGATATGAGGAGAATATCCCATTTTCTGACAGGGAAAACTCCTCCACTTCATTTCACTTGGTATCAAACAGCTTTGGTGTATCTTTTAGGTTCAAAAAATGGAACCAAAAACTGAAACCTTCCAACGTTGATATCTGCAACTCATGGCCTCTCCCGGCAGAACCGCCCAGGCAGTTTGTTGTTGCTTCTTTTTTTTCGGCTACAAAGGTCACGTCTGCGCTTCACGCAAATATCTGAGATAGAGATTACCTAGGCAGTTGCATGGTCTTGGGCAATTAACTCAGATACACATATAGAGAGTACTCGGGTTACCCAACCGTTTCCCGTGTTGTAAGCCTATAACCCTGTCTATGTGCAGCTAAGTTTAAGGGGAAATGTGTATTCTGCTGCAAAAGACAATAATATGAATCAATTTTTGTCTGCGGAAAGCCAGCTTTAAAAACGTGCATATCTAGGGAACCAAGTTTGACCCTTCACCAAGATCTAGGTTTTAAAAGCTGCACTTTGCAGCAGCATTCATTGCAACTGGCACAGCCAAAATGATGCAACAAAAACAATCATAATCATATATCACTCTTCCAGAGGCACGTCTGATGGCCAATCTTAAAAAAAAAACACCAAACCAAACATCTGGGCAACTTAGCATAATTCCTAAACCTCAATTAAGAGGATTTTGGAGCAATTACCTTACTAAACCACCATGTAAGGTGACCAACCGGCGGTTTGGTCGTTATAAATTTGCCTAGAAACATACCTTGGGGTGCTCCCAGCACCCAGGTAACACCAACCCAAAACGTTTTGCAGAGGATCCCAACCTGTGTCACTGAAGGGGGAGCATCTCAAAACATACCTTTTGAGAGGTTGGATAACAACGCAGCAATCTTTGACTTTTGGGGATTTTATGGATGCAGTTGGCTGTTTTTTCAACCTTGTTTATTGGAACAACCTGTGTTTTTTTCTACATTTACTGGGCGCGATATTCTTTCATCAGAAAAAACTGAGAGAGACTTTCCCCCAAGCTATAAGGAGAAGCAACTCTTGCTTGCCATGTCCGGGATCACATACCACCGCTACCGTGGTAGCAAAACTGGAGAGATCTTGAGCAAAAGCCAACAAACATCCCCCAATCATTCTGATTTTGAGTAGGGAAATGACTTATTTTGGGTACCCCCAACTTTGGGACAACCTTGTGTCGTTGATTCGCTTGATTTTGTTTGTATGATTTCCATCCCTGCTTCCAAATCATGATTTCCTTGCAGAGGAACAAGCCAAAAACTCCAACTATTATTTGGGTTGGCCCCCTTCCAGTATCACCACCAGAACTTTTACATTTTTAGTAGAATACTTCCCTATACATAACATAAACCCTTCAATTGCCTCTATTACTGCGGAAGGGAAGACAACAAAAAACATCTTATCTTCAGATCAAAAGCCCAACATCCTCCCAACATTTGGAAGACCATCCTTTCCTATTGGAGTAAACTGTCAATTTTCAGGGGCGTTCACTCGCTGTTCAACTTCAGGGGGGTTCAAAAACAAAGCCAAGTTGCTAAAGGACAAATCTTTCAAAAAACTCACCTCTTCAGCGGGCGAAGGCCGTAAGCCTCCAGTCCCCCTCCGTGCAGTGCAACCCTCTGGCGGTCCAGGTCGATTACCTACCACCGTCTCGCGCTCGCAGGTTACACCAGCGCAGTGTAAACCGAGGTCAGTACAACGGTGCTGAGCTTCTAACAACGTCCTTGGCCAGATTTCTTTTGGTGCCAGATTTTTTGTTGAAAAAAAAACAAAGGCTCCCATGGCATTGTTGATGATTTGTGTTTTTCGATGGCGTTAGGGTTTTGCGGATGTTGTATTTTTTCCCCTGGAGGGTGAAGGGAGCTATATTGTATAACTCGTTGGTCGAGAAAAAATGAAAAAATCGAAGAATCAAAAACTATGTTCGCATCGTCGAGTTAGTTGAAGGAGTTTCTCTGGTGTGACCAACTCGAAATCAGATCTACAAGGTGGGCCCCGGATCCAGTTATAAGTGGACTTATCACCCCTGTAAATAGCCTGATGAATAGGTAACTGGGGCTATAACCCTAGTTATAAGGGTTAGAAGTTCATTTAGAACTAGTAGGGAGCCCACCTTGTACACTCCTGAAGTTTAACCGCTCGCCCTCGACACTCGGCCTCAACAGGACAGGATCGTCTTCCAACCGTCATTTTTCAGGAAGTTTGCTAAACTTCAGTTGAGTACATGGAAATTTTCTGAGATTCATAGCCATTCTTCCCAAAAAGTTTTGTATGAAGGAGAGTTCATCCCTGAAAAAAGTGTGCCAAAGTCGAAAAATGGTTCGTTGTTTGTTCATCTTCCCCAAGTTTTGAGGTAATTAGGTGAAACAATCAAGATAAAACTTTGAAACCACCACCTTAGGACCTAGCAAACTGTAGCAACATCCTCCACCACCACCACCGTCACCATCACCATCATCTTTCCCAAGCAGCATCTTTCCATCATCATCCGCAAAGTCTGCGAGATAACTTTTCGGCATACGAGGCCATAATCCAATCGAGCCAGTATGCAGATGCACCAGCATTTCTAAGTCACGGTCGCCTGGAAAACAAACAGTGTTCCATTTCCCTTCCTGCCAAGTGAACAATGGGTCCCTTCAATGGTAGTTACCGTTCAAATACAGCCATTCTCCACTTCCATGATTGTTGGAGAAGGAGTAGAAGGAAAGGATCTTTTTGTCGACATGGATTTTGTTGGATGGAATTTTTTGGAGTGCTGTCAAGTTGCCCCCTTTGGAAGATCGTAATGATAGGTTTTTTTCTTGGACCCAAAAAAAATCATAAATCATTGAGGTGGCATCCAACAATTTCATAAATCTTGAATTGGCATCTGATACACTAACCCCGCCAAAATGACATCAAGTTTTTTTTGTCTCACCCACTCCCAGTAGAAAGGTTGTGTTTTTATCCAATTGACAACACGTCCAGCTTGGTTCCGTTGATTTCCATTCTCACTATGGAGTGGACGGCAACCCCTAAAATCACCGTGAAACACCAAATCGCATCCCTATTACCCCGATGGTTTCTGGGATGATCAAGACTTTCCCCCATTTTTGGAGAGTGATGAAAAAAATACATATTTACCTACCCAAAAAAATTACCCCAAACAAATTTCCGTGGAGGTGTTCATGACCACCATTTGTTCGACATATTTTTGTTTATTATAAAAATGACAAAATGCCGCCTTCTTTCCCACAAAAGAAGTTGCTCCACATCGGCAGCTCATAGATGTTGCTCCAGAAAACACCAGACACCGGAAAGAGATGTTGAGAAGTGATCAAGAAACAAAAATACCCCGCAGCGTGCAGATCCTGACAGTCAAAATGCAGCTGAACTAGCTATACTCACGTATATACTCCTGAAAACTACAGTAGCAATGTTTCACCTAAAATTGATGATTTTCCAAAAGAACATATCCTTTTTCCAAGTGGTCCATGTTGAGGTTCTATGATTTTTTGGGTGTGTGTGTGTACGCACCACCAGTTGTGTTCATCTTAAAGAATTTATCAAACATCCCGTCCTGCAGCACTGGTGGAAGGCCCTCCTTCCATACATTGGAGGCATATTCGAAGCTCACAAACTTCACTTTGGGACCTCTTGATGTTTCCAGGAAAAGGTTGTCAAAGGGATGAACTTTAACAAAATGGGGAAAATGGGTTCCAAGGTTGGACCCTTTCTAGTTACTAGCATTTCTGTGTGGTTGACGGTGGTTGAGTAATGAATGTAAAAAATCACTTAAAAATCACCTGACCAAAAAATCAAAAACAACTTGAGAAAGGTGAAATTCCACCACTTTTTTTAAGTCCTGTTTAGAAGATTTTCTTAGAAATTCCAAAAAAAAACACTGCTTTTTGTTGGTGTGAGCTCCTTGTTGCCCCCCCCAATGACTAATTTCAGTTGTTCCCCCCTTTCTTCAAGCCACACCTCCAGGTTTCAAAGATCTCAAGACCTCTGGCTCAAGGCCTTCAATGTCCTTCAGTTGGGCACCCCGAAGTTGTGGGGATCCCCTTTCCCATAAGCGGGACCCATACCATTCCCATACTTCCAAGGGATTCGTATGGGAGTAGTATGGAAATGGGAGTCCCATAAGGTCCATGGAATTTCCCTTGATCAGTTGAAGATTTTTGTTTGTTGGGGGATAAGCGTGGGTTTTCTTGGAAGTCTCCGAATAAGACAAAGGGAAGCAGCAACAAAAAATGGTGGGTGTTTTTTCTGGTAGATGTAGATTTTTTGAGGGGATTAGTGATTAAAGATGTGCTTCTACTTAAATATCGATGTATGATGTGTTTCTATATTATATCATATTATATTATATCATATCATATTATATGATATTATATCATATCATATTATATTATATTATATTATATTATATTATATTATACGCGTTATAGTATCAATATATGCTCGGGTGACATTGGTCATTATCATATTCGCCGACTCAATCTCGATTGAATCGTATACAGCGGTTTGTTGAGAAATGGGGTCAGGTTAGGTTAGTTTGCACGAATACGTGTCTATCCCAAATGAAGGGATCATAGGGACCCCCCTACTGAAAATGCAAAGATCCTGGTGGTGACTGGCATCGTGGGAGCATCCCACAGTTTACACCTTTATGTCAAACACTTGTCGATGAGTAAATATTCTCATGATATGCAATGATAGAGGTGTATGTGTACCAGTTTATTGATAGGGTCGCTAGATCAATGCACATGTGCTGGTGCGCCAAAATTCAATGTACGAGTACTTTCCCAATAATTAGCATTCTTAGAGGATACATCATTCACATTTGCAACACTTTGCCCAACATGTGACAGCAGCTTGTGGTAAAAACAAACATTCAGTGAGCGATGCAACCTTCGCTTGCAGGTGTTTGGCGCAGAAAGGTCACAAAACAATCTAATCTCAATACACGACCATTAATTTTAGCGCTGCATCAATCCATTTTATACATTAAATTTCAACTTCATCGCTAAAACTTCTCCAGCATCTTCACCATTCATTTTACCCTTCCTTACTACAAAGCTCATCCAACAAATTCCTTCAACAATAAAAATCCTTAAACATGTCATTCCGCCACTCCAAAAAATTGGTCATCCAACCAGTTCAACAAAATATGCTCGTCAAATTGGATCCATTTCAACCACGATTTAAATCGGGGTAAAAAGAAAAATGTATTTGAAACCACCTCTTTAAACCAGCCGTGTCCGGCTTCAAACCAGTCATTTCAACTGAAGCATCCAAAAAAATCGATCAAAAAATCTTCCGGCGCCATCTACACCCCCGAAGATTAACATAGAACCTGAAAATGATGGTTTGGTTCAGATGATGTTCCTCTTCCAGGGGTGCCCGTATTCTCAGGTTCCAGGCGTCAATCTTCCGGGGTGTAGTCATCCATCTGGCCAAAATTATAAAATTTCACCAACCTAAATTTCCCTGCCAAAAAAAAGGGTGAAGAATAGCCCTTCCAAAATGTGAGCCTACCTTTTGAGGTTTTTTGGTCGCTACTGAGGTCGCGAGCTAATTTGACCAGATATATGTGAAGCCATGGATTCCTTCCCCACTTCCAACCCGTCGTTGTCTAGTTGGTGGTTTCAACCCATCTGAAAAATATTAGTCAAATTGGATCATTTCCCCAAATAGGGGTGAAAAAGAAAAAAATTGAAATCACCACCTAGTTGTCCTTTTTTCTGGCCAAGAAACCAACTTCAAGAGAAAAATTTCATCGCTGCCAGGGACAGGGAAGGCTTGTCGTGCTGCCTCAACCACCTGCTGCAGGGTCATCACTTCGACCTGGCGCCAAGGGTGAGAAGGGTAAGGATGTGGAAGAGGGAGACAGGCCAAGGATGATGATGATGATGATGATGATGATGATGATGATGATGATGATGATGATGATGATGATGATCATGATGATATAATTACTTCTATTATCATCATTCTCATTACTATTCTCATTACATTTGATGATGCTTGCTTCCTTTGATCGTGGACGAGGCAACCCGGCACCGCCTTGCCAAACCCCTTTTCCTCCCCCCCCGCACCTCCTGCTTCCGCCGCGGATCACTCTCCTCCCACAGCAGCGTGGCCACTTCGTCAATCTCAAAGTCTTCGGTGACTGCCAAGTGCCCGTGCCCTGCCTTTGCACCCAAAGCTGCCTTCGGAGAGGCAAGATGGGCCCAAAAAACCCGTTATATGTAGGGCTTAAAACATATAAAGCAGGGGTTACAACCCCCGGCTTACCCATTTACTGTATATGGCCAATGTATAGGGGTTAGAAATCCATTTATAATTGGATGGAGCCCATCTTGTAGGGATTGTTCGGTTAAAAAAGATAAATCTATGGGGGAATACCCTCCCTGAAACTAACATAGCCACTGAAAATAGGCCATCCCAAAAATACACTCACTGAAATAGGCCTTTTGCCCCAAAGGAAATGAATCATCTTCCAACTTCCAACAATTGATTTTCAGGGGCAAACCGTTGGTTTCAGGATGATTTCTGCAATACACCCCTCAGAAACAGAAAGGAATAAGTAACTGCAGCTGAGACTTTCTCTAAGAACCGATTTATGCTGTCATGCCGCTGCATTTTTTCGCCATCGTAGTCAGAAAGAGATTCAGTCAATCAGTGATGCATGCCAGCACATTCGGCGGCAGCAAGTCGCAAGGGAATGCAAGGGATTTTCAGGCAATCGGCAATCGGTGCCACTACTGAAGGGATTGGTCATCCATTTTGCTCCGCCCAGATCAATGACCGGGCGGATGGGAAGCAACAGGAAGCAACCACCTTCAGGGACTACCAATTATATCAGATGCACATGGCCCGTGTATCTCCTCAAAAAGGCTCAGTCATCTACTTGCACGGATTCGTCAAGTCGTATAGCAGGTTGAAAACTGTGGAATCAGGACATCAATCGCCTCAAGCTCTGTTACCTGAGACTGAGGGGCAGTCCAAGCGCAACAGCTGTGATCTTTAATGCACTGGAAGCCTGTTTGTGCCTTAATGCAGTTGTCAGCAATGGAGTTCGCGTTGTTGACACAGGCTGTGGATGCGGCCGCCTGAGCCACCTGAGCGCACGCATTCGTCAACTCGCACGTGCCTGAAAACTGAGGAATGACGATCTCAACAAGAACCTCCTGCTCTGTTTTTGGCGCGTACTCCGGAACGACATGGTCGCAACAGCCGTAGTCTGGAAGGCACTGGATAGTGGTATGCATCTTAGTGCAGGTGTCACCAATAGTGCTAGCGACGGTCAAACAAGCCTTGTATGCATCTTCATCGCAGCTTGAGCTTGATTTCCCCGTCAGCCCACCGTTACCTGAGAGTGAGCACCCCTGGAGCAAAGAACCAAGAATTGCCAACAAAGAAATTGCGGCAAACTTGGCTATGCTGCACGCCATGCAAGGCATCTTGAGCTTTGAGGACAGTTGGGTTTCCAACAGATCACCGGGGTGGCCTTGTCGAGCCAAACACTATCATGTCCGTTTGAAGTTATGGTCATGTTTGCATTTTTGGTAATTCCCAATCCTAAACGATTTCTAGGATCAAAACAAAATGATCAGGTTCACCAGATGCGATGGTTGAAATACCACATCAACCATGGTGAAAGTAGAGCTGGGGCCACTCCCAGAAAGGGAGTTGAGGAAACGACCTATATAGGAGGATCTGGTCCATTCGATTACTTATTCTCAAATCATACAAATGTTCACATGAATTACTCATTTTGTTGAAAATTCATTATCATTGGTGCCTCTATTAACTCTACCATCCAATACTCCCCACTGGCCCCTCTTCCCATCGTTGTTTCTCCCGGAAAAAAAAAAACGCCTTCAGTGGAAGAAAACCTTCAGCATCCCAAGCATGTTCTTTGGCATGTTGCAGCAATAACTGAAAGTTCTTCTCTGCTGGCTCCACAGCAACTACTACCAAGTTCACCGGTAACTCTTCTGCGCCAGGTAAACGTTGCAGACTGGCGCTGGAACCCGAGCAAACGACGCAGGGCACGTGCTTCGGGTTCAACTCGATCTGCTTACTGAAACCTTGAACTGGAAGTTGCTGAAGGTCAGAAAGATTTGTATAACCCCTAGAAATGGGGGCTTATAAATGGGAAACTGGGGTAAGTTATAACTCTTATAAATGGCCTTGTAAGCCTTCCTGGCAACGAACATATCCCCTTTCAAAGCCGGCACTTTTTGAGTCGATGATGGTTCCTTTTCCCTTCTGGTGGGATATGAATATATTATATCTTAGTTTCCTGGAGGGTAGATTTCGTGTCTGGAAAACAACAAGATCTTCGTGTCGGAAATTGAGAGACTTGGTTTGTTTCAAAATGAAAAAAACTTATTACATCTTTGTAAAGGTGGTAACATCAAAAGCCTCCTCAGAATTCCGTGGCTACCATCATTAAATTGGATGCCCTCTTAAATACCGACAAACAATATACCTTAGAAACGGTATGTCCCAAAATTAGAAAGACACCCAACATCCGGGTGTATCCAACAGAATCTTTTAGAAACTCTAGTCACGACACAGCCGCATTGTGAATGTAGCATCCATTTGTAAATGTCATCCCTACACTTTCTGTATGCCCGAATCCAATCATTTCTTCATCTATGTATGTGCTTATTTATTTCATCAATTCGTTCCTTGTTTCCATATGGTACCCATCTTATTTTCGGAATACATATCTCAACATACATATTCAAGTCATTTCGATACATAAACATATTTAGTACTCCCAACCCCCAAGTTCTATCATGTATCCAACCAGCCATCTCCCAATATCCAGCTTTGAGTCCAAGAAACTATCCCCAAAACTCGCAATCCACCTGGTGCCAAAAAAAAGCTTCGCAACGGTTGAGTGGTTCAAAAACATGTTCTAAGCCTCAAAAATCTTGAAAACATATTCATCTTGGGCAAAATTAGTATTACAATTCCTAAACCTGAAAATTGTTGTTGGGAGCTCAAACTCAAGCCTCAAACCTTGGAGATAACCCCACACCAAACAAATCGCTCATCTTAAAGAAAAAAAAACGTCCCCGATTTTTTTGGGGGATCGGGATTCCAAAACTTTACAAGGAAAAACGGGGAAATCCACAAACACCTCCTGTGAAAAAACTGTGTTTCAACCAAACCAACAAAAAAAAAGTTCACTGGGTTTTTTGAAAACTTTGCTCCTTGCCTCGCCGTGGCTCTGCCTACATTAGCTCCACCATCCACTAAAATCCCTGGAAGTCGTTGAGGACTTCGAGAAGATTCATAAAGCCAATGTAAAGATGGTAGAAGCACATCAATATCAGCACCTTGGTTGAATCTTTATGAAGTCTTCTGACTAGATTTATATGTTTGATCTGTAGACGTTTGACTGAATATATGCTGACTCTTTCTATGTATATATAAATGTTGACTATATTTCTGCATGTTGACTATACATGTTTCGTGCGGGGTTTGTCCCGCCAACATTGGAAAGTGAAGATTACTAATTAAGCACCTTGCATGAACATGAACAGATGACTATTTGACTGCTGGTGAGACAGAACTACACCCTATACGGGATATAGAGATATGAAGGTTCATGTCTATTATTGTAGATGTACTACACCACCAACCAAGATGTCACAGAATCTTTTTTGCTTTTGCTTTTACACTGGATAGGAGATTGAAAGAATATGAGCAAATGTCTGGAGAAGCACGGAGGGGATTTGTTGTGAAGGTTGCGCAAGTTCATTGGAAGCCATCTTCTGAAACAAAAGATTCTTTCACAATACATACAGTACGAGTATCCACCAGTACTTTATAAACCTTTAATCTTATATATTTAGACCATACATTCCCTCTACGTAATTCGAATTGATGTGTTTTTTAATGTTTATACCTTTCAACCCTCCCAACATCCCCGGATCCTTCGTCAAAGGCGCAACCAAAGACGTTGCTGGACAACGAAAATCGCATCTCAACGCTGGGATCTACCAGCTGTGCGCAGTCGCTGCAACCGAGGCCCGCCTTGAGGGAAAGCTGCGACAACAGGGATCTGAGGAAATCTGAGGAAATCACTTCCTACAACTTCCTACCAGCTGAATGACGAGGAGCATTTCGAAATTCCCTTTCCTAAAGCAACAATTTTGGGGTGACCTCAGCTTGAGGTCGGATCCCATGAATTTACCCAGAAGTATTACATCCCACTTGCCTTAGGGCCTTGAAGCCGCTAATATATTGAACCCAAGAAATTGATCGTTCCCTTCACCCTAACGGGTTCAAGGGACACCCCGGAAAGCCCTATTTTTCACTACGAAGCCCGCAATGCATGAAGCTGGTGGAGAAATCTCATGGTGATTCTAAGATGTCAGATGTTCCCTCGATCATCGTTTCGGGATTCCACTCATAAAACTAGTGTGCTGATTTTTTAAATTCCCAACAAAAATCCATTCAATTGGTTCATCTTGGAAGACAAGCATATTTCTAAGCACCATTTTGAGTTTTGCAGGAAAACAATGCAATTTACCGGTCAGAAAAAGGGAAAGTTGGCTGCCAACTTTTCATCACCACACGTGGGATCAGCTGTGAAGGGCAGGAAAATCATGTGGCATTTTGGCCCAAGTTGCAATAAAGTCCACGAAGATCTCTCTGGCCCAGTCTTTCCATGGGGACCTGCCACGAAAAAAACGCGGTTTTGTAGGGAAAAAATGGTCAATACCCTTCCTCACATAATCATGGAAATGGAAAATGGCCCTAAAGCAAACTAGTCTTGGAGGGACCTAGCCTCTCCACTTCCATGATTGTGGGAAGAGTAAGGAATATATAACCCCCAACTATTCAATTCATGGTCATCCCCTAGATAACTGTAGTTTGGATCATGGGAATTTAAGGGTACCCCCCACAACGCCAACCACCCCCCGGGAAAGAAGGCCTTATTAAGGGATTATTAACCACCTGTGGCACTGGGGGCCACCCTTAGATTCTCATGACAAGCCACGTAGCAGCTCCAGTGGTATGGCGGACAGCAAGGGTCAACACGAAGACTGGAAACCATCCAACCATGGCGTGGCTCCACGTCGCTTGGAATTAGCATTGGCTTGGTAGCCAAAAAAGGGAGGTTTCTTTGGGTGAATGCCATCTGTTGAAGGTTTGAGATTGCCCCAAATCACCTGAAAGTGCTGTGAAGAGATGCCAAGAGAGTTGTTTAATGAATCTGCAAACGAATTGCTAAAAGCTCTTGTAGACTACACTGTCTCCAGGAGGTTTCTCTGATATGCTTTTTGACAAATTGAGTGGCATTCAAAAAAGGTCATCATTTGTACCCCCACCCAGGGTTAAAAGTTGGCAAATCAAGGTTTAGTTCGGAATAATTTGCCTACTAAAAAGAAAATGGCATCCTCGGTGGTGATGATTCCATTCTGAGGATTTTCACCCAAGTCATCATGTTGTTGTTTTTTCCTGTCGCAACTTCAACAAATATATAAAACATCCCAACACCTTCGGTCCGTCATGTTGATTCCTCGGATTCTGCATGGTGGCGATATAACTGTTAGTGGTTTTGTGACATAATCCCCACATAACTGGGTAGTAGCTACATACCCTAAACAACCAGGGGCCCTTTTTTCATTGCTCACATTGTGGCGAATTCATTTGATCTAAGTGACTGGATAGAAAAACAGCTGCCAATCCCAATGGAATTTCCATGCCAATCCCAATGATTTCGCCATCTAAATGACAATCTATGAAAAAATAAACCAAGGATATAATACCTGGCCTCGCAATATCTTAAAAGGTGTGTGTGCAGGGCCCCATGTGTGGAAACAATGAAGCATGTTCGAAACTTAGGTGCAAATCGAAAATTTGGTTGGTCTATTGATGCAGGATATTTACACAAACAAATGTTCAAACAAACAACTGCGCGTTTGGCTGCAGGGGTATTTCAAACATAATATTTCAACATGTTTCCATGAAACATATTTACGAATGACCTATATGCACCTCTTTTTGTAAGAAATTCTCGACATGTCTTCATCCCAAGATCTTCACAAGTCACGAAGCATCTACAATTTCTGAGTCGGCTAAGCAATGTATTGCAGGTGGGGATTGCTGAGAAAAAGAACGAGGCAGCAAACATGTCTTGTCAAAAAACAGAAATCTTACGGTTGAAAATCTTCAAAAACAGCCTCAAATAGCCTCAAATCCAGCAACCCTCACCCACATCTGAGCACCCCAAGCTGTCCAGCTGAACAGAAAATGGAACCCACTGAGAAGGACCTCGTCAAACGAAAATAAAAAACCTCCATTGGTTTGAATGCCCAACAATGTTTTTCGTTTACTGATACTTTCCAAAAACAGTTTCCATGATCAATTTCTGTTTAAGAAATGCATTTCAGGTGGTCGTTGTTTTTTCTTGTTTCTCCGCGCCAAACAAAAAGTAACGGTTGTCTCTCTACTTTCCCCGTACTTCGACTTCTGACAATTTCAGATGCAGAAATTGCAAGAAGTCGTGAATTGGGAAATTTTGCATGTACAAACCCTTCACCGATCGGAAAATGGTCCTTTAATATGGTTTAGAAATCACAGTTTACCGAATTTGATATATAATAAAACACTTTCCCCGAACCCGATAGAAATGAAGTGCCCATTTACTTATATTGACAAAGAGTGCCAAAAGTCGTCAAAAAAAGAACATAAAAAATACATCCAAGATCATGGAAAATCAGCAGTGTAGGAGTGGCAAGAACAACTCCTGAACATCTGGAATGCGTGTGGAATTTTATGGAGTTACTTCTCCACTGTCTGACAACAACCAAGCGACTGGGTGTCATAGACATAGATCTTCAGCTGTGAGCCTGGACAAAATGTGAGTCCCAATGCCATGGAAAGAAAACCAAACTTCAAGTTTTTTCAAGAGTTGTTCGTTGGACCGTTTTAGTCTCCAAATGTAATTCGTATTGTGTATCTTTTGCTGTTTTGTCATTTCCACCAAGATTCCTGGATATATATGAGATTTGTATAATGTATCTACAAAAAAAATTAATTAATCTAGATATTTGTCTCTATACATAAATTAGACAATCCGCCGGGTCCGATTTGGCATCGGTCGGCCCCTTCTCTAGCTGGCGCGCGACTGTTTCGGCGCTGCTTGAGTCGTGCGGGTTGCCTGCTGCGTTTGAGGCCTGCGGAGGCTAGTTGGGGCCTGTTTTGACATTGCTAGACATGTGGGGCCTGTTTTTTACTAATAACTGGAGCCAAAATTTGGGTTTGTCCAAAAAGCTTCTACTCGAAAGGGTACGCGAAACAGCCTTGTGGGGCACGTTTCGGGCGCCGTTTTGGCGGACGCGGGTGTTCATGCGCATCTTTGAGCGTTCGAAGAGCTGTTTGGGTCGCGTGGGTTGTTTGGTGTGGGTGAGCCGCTGGTCTCAGTCATGAGTCTGACTTGTTTTTGAATGTGAAAGGCACTTCTCTCTCTCTCTCTCTCCAATCAAAGCCAACAAAAACCGAACCCAACAATTTCATACAATTTTCAACCACGAAAAACCTTCCTTCTGCGAATGCTGGGAGAATGGATACTCCTGAAGCTACCTAACCCTACAAAAATCATTGTGGACATGTAAGTCTGGACATGGGTCAAAACAAGTGAAAACTATGCCAGAGTCAACATCTAGTTCTCATTCATAGGCTGTATATCTCTCAAAGCACAGCGTGCCCGTTTTCACTTTGTTCAGGTCCATGCAATGGCTGGTGACACAGTTATTCGCCCAGAATTGGGTTTTGGGGAGTCGTTTTGGAGATTGAACGATTGAACGATTGGACGGCCCGCCCCAAGCACCTCAGCAAGTTTCACCAGCTGCTTGCCATTCCTATCTGGACTGTTCAAACACAAAACAGTCTCAAAAGCCTTAAATTGAACTTCTGAGAAACAGAGCTTTGAAAACTGAGATCTGCTCCCCAAAACAGAACTGATCCAACCATCTTGACCAGACCTAATGTCGTGGGACTCTGGTCAGAGAGATGGAAGCTACACCTGCATGCAGACTCAGTACCCCGCGCGACTTTTTGACTGAGCCCACTCGAACTGTGAGAGCACGATGATATGCTCTCTATGCCTGGTGCACAAACTTGCGTCTTTAGCAGTTGCTGCGCACGTCTCTGTTTTTTTGAAGTCCCTTTTTGTGATTTGCTGTCGTCTAATTACCACATTTTCGGGAACTGACTCAGTGTTACATCATTGGTGCACACCACGCTGCCACGAAACTCAACTTAGAAGTTTCTTGTTGAGTTTGGATTTCATGTCCTCCTCCTGCAATTCTTTTTCCCGCAACTCGTTCCTCACCCCTGGCCCCTATCCTTCGGTCTTCCAGCTACGGGTTGTTCCCTTTTTTCAAGGTTCCATCTGAAGCTCCACTATATACAAGGCAAAAAGCCGATGCTCATGCAGCAAGGACTGCTGCCGTACCATGCCAGCACTCATGCTACTGCATCTCTTTGAGTTTCTCGCTCGCCGCTCCACTTTTAGTCACCATTGCACCACCCACAAACTCATGTGGCAAACCCTGCCACCGTGCCATTGCTGCAAACCACGCTGCTCAGTGACTTGGACTCGGCAAGGAAGTGCCCAAATGCCCAAACAAGATCCACTTGCCGGCTTCATCACTTGGAGCTGTCATGATATATAGGCATCATCATATACCCACTGCCTGACCTCGGTTCACTTGCCCATATACTACACATGTACGTGAGCCCCCCACGCACTAGCACCTTGATCAATATCGATCAATAATATGCCTATCTTATTCCCTTTGCTGAGCCGGGTACTGAACCGAAGCGTTGATGGAGGCAAGTCCGCATCGATTTTCCCATATCTGATGCCAACGGTTTTTTGGATAGCATCACACGTTCTGGTTGACATTATTTCAATTTCAGACGGCGACATGCCTCTGGCCAGCAGCGCGGCTCGATCAAATTCCTCCAAGCAATGCGAAGCTTTCCTTTTTCTTTCCAGAGCTTTGGCTCTGTTTTGGCAGGCACGCATCCAACGCGTAGAATCCAATGAGGCCAACGAATCACTGGAGCAGTTTAAAGATTTCACCACGGCCCCAGTTGACAAAGACCTGGACAAGCTGCCGCCCGCCCACGCCTGCTTATAATGCATCACGAACTCCAGCCCAACCCTCCAACATTTTTTTAAGGCGGTGACTTTAGCCATATGTGGCGCCCGCCCCTGCCGCCGACCCCGCCAAACCCTGCAGGAACCCAAAGAAGCGATTTTGGGAATGCTAAAAAATCAGGAGCCACCCGCCTCACAAAAATTAGGAAAATACCAAATTCCCATGTTTTCGAAAAGTTGCTGAGGGAAAACGTTGTATGTTCCTGTGTTTTTGCAACTTTTACGTTTGGGATTGGATTGCGAAAATCTGTAAATTCATCGCTATTTACCATGGTTTTGTGCATGCGTTGCGTCAAAACATTGTAAATACCAATTTTTGTTTGTTCTCGCGTTACAAAACGATGTAAATACTACTGCAGCATGCAAAAAAACATCGCAAATAGCGGCGTTTTGTTGAAAATCCTATCCAAAAATATTGAAAGAGGCGCAGTGCAGCTGATGTTTTGAGCTTGGACGGCGACCCCCTGTTCAAAACTATTGGAGCATGAAAAAACAGTGTCTTGTGAACAATTGTTCAAACGTATGCTTTGGCGAACAGCTGGAAAACACTGTAGATAGCAGCTTTTGCAGCGTGAAAAAACATCGTAAATAGCAGTGTTTTCTTGAAGTTGCCATCCAAAAACTGCTTGAAATAGGTTCAGTGAAGGCGTGCTGTTTGAATACATCTTTTTCGGTGCCTGGGAAAACCAACGTTTTGTGTATTGTCGAAGCGTATGGTTTGGGGAACGGTCAGTTTTGCAAACTGTTCCGCCAACTTTTTCGTTTTAAGAGTTTTGGTGCGCCAAAATGTCTGGAAATTTGGGCTCCATTTGGCGGGGCGCACGCGCATGGCCCCCGCGCAACATGCATGACAATTAAGAAACAAAAAGCAACAAGCAACAACCAGCAGCAGCGGCAACAACAACAACAACAACAACAACAACAACAACAACAACAACTACTACTACTACTACTACTACTACTACTACTACTACTACTACTACTACAACTACAACTACAACTACAACTACAACTACAACTACAACAACAACAACAACAACAACAACAACAACAACAACAACTACTACTACTACTACTACTACTACTACTACTACTACCACTACTACCACTACTACTACTTTTGTATCTCTGGCCCTGCCGGGGGGGGCGTCAGCTCTTAAATAGATACTGCATATCTGCTGCAAAGATATCCCTGAACGCCAAATCCACATGTTTTTGGTAGAAAACTCACAGGCCTCCACCTTTTAGCATACTAAGATTAGCTATGTCAATGCCGCCAAGATCTTTCGCCTTTTACGCCTGACTTGTGACTGGAATCTCAAGACTACACTACATATTCCAATCTATTCCAACTGATGTTGGTGGATTCCATTGCATTCCTCTGTACATTCCATTTCATTTGTGTAAGTAGACCAACCCGCAGCCCCAACAGCAGCCTGCGCAAGTATTGGGTAAGAGACCCAGGAACAGTGGCATCCTTATCAGCAACGACAGTCACATCATTCCATGGTGGGGATGGGTGGTCAACCAGCGTTTTGTGCCTGACGTGATCGGTTTTGCTAGGACATCAAATTTGTCAAACCCCCAAAAACGAGACAGGGCTGAGTCATCTAAACGTCCAGCATCTTTGATGCGTTGATGGAAAAAACCTATTGCTAGGCCGTATACCCGGGATCGTTTGGATTTTTCGAAGCAACTGACCCAGGAAAGTAAACCTAGCGATCTTCGTTCTCCGGAAACGAGTCTTGCGGTGCCAACATGGTAGTTCCAACATGCTGGCCCGATTGGAAAGCGCCGGTATAGGCCCGGCCATGTGCTGGGGCCTGTTGTAGGTCCTGTTGCTGGGCCGTATACCTGCATCATGCATCTCAAATCACTTGATACAGGAAAGTAAACCTAGCCTATTTGTGTCCGATAGCGTCTTGCGGTACAAGCATGGTGTTGAACATGCTTGCCCGATTGGAAAGCTCCGGGTTTGCCAACATGTAGGAACAGACCTCGCCAGCATGTAGAACAATAAAAAAACACAACACCGAGAACAATCTCACTAGGCCGTATACCTGTGTACAGTACCTGCGGCATAGCCATAGCCAGACACAGGAAAGTAAACCTAGCAATCTTCGATGTCCGTACGCGTCTTGCGGTCCCAAAGATTGGCAAAAATCCTCCAAAGGCCGATTGGAAAGCGCCGGCATGCAATTACATTAAAAGCATGTCTCTAACATAGGATCCCCAGTGATGCAATTCAAGACATGGGGTCTTTCAATGATCTCCCAACCTCCCAATGGCAAGCAACAAAAATTTTCCAACTCGCAGATTTTGAATCTTTTTTCGTGAACTTTGGCCTTACCAAACAAATCTCACTTGCAAGGAAAAAGAATTTGATGAAGACTTTGATGAGGCATGTGGTTTCCACAACACGTTATCAGCACTCATATTTTAGAAACCTCTGTTTTTTCAAAGAACTCATTTGACAAGGACAACAACAACAACAACAACAACAACAACAACAAGGACAACAACAAGGACAACAACAAGGACAACAACAAGGACAACAACAAGGACAACAACAAGGACAACAACAAGGACAACAACAAGGACAACAACAAGGACAACAACAAGGACAACAACAAGGACAACAACAAGGACAACAACAAGGACAACAACAAGGACAACAACAAGGACAACAACAAGGACAACAACAAGGACAACAACAAGGACAACAACAAGGACAACAACAAGGACAACAACAAGGACAACAACAAGGACAACAACAAGGACAACAACAAGGACAACAACAAGGACAACAACAAGGACAACAACAAGGACAACAACAAGGACAACAACAAGGACAACAACAAGGACAACAACAAGGACAACAACAAGGACAACAACAAGGACAACAACAAGGACAACAACAAGGACAACAACAAGGACAACAACAAGGACAACAACAANCAACCACAACCACAACCACAACCACAACCACAACCACAACCACAACCACAACCACAACCACAACCACAACCACAACCACAACCACAACCACAACCACAACCACAACCACAACCACAACCACAACCACAACCACAACCACAACCACAACCACAACCACAACCACAACCACAACCACAACCACAACCACAACCACAACCACAACCACAACCACAA
The DNA here is from genome assembly GCA_000507305.1 of Breviolum minutum Mf 1.05b.01. Taxonomy (NCBI): domain Eukaryota; class Dinophyceae; order Suessiales; family Symbiodiniaceae; genus Breviolum; species Breviolum minutum. The sequence goes on from DF239634.1 coordinate 90,540, forward strand.
CCACAACCACAACCACAACCACAACCACAACCACAACCACAACCACAACCACAACCACAACCACAACCACAACCACAACCACAACCACAACCACAACCACCACAACAGGCACAACCACAACCACAACCACCACAACAGGCAAAAAAAACATAGGAAACAATCCTTATTCCTTGATCCCTTTCTCGTCCCAAGTTCTTTCTGATCGAGGCTCTGAAGTTCTAAGGGTTCTCGTGGGATGGTCCAGTTGGCACCTTCCGTATCATTGTTACGTTCCAACATCTCCACGGCGGTCAGGAAGATCTGCCAATGTCAGTTGCTTGAAGCAAAAAAGGGTCAAGCAAAATATTTCATGTTAGATGCAATGATACACATGTAAAGATATATGTATATATATATATGTATATGTATGCATATGCATATATACACATAGATTCATAGATTCATAGACATTGATATGCATCTGCGTGCATGTTTTTTGGGTACATAAATATAGGATCTTACCCACCTATGCCTCCAAAAATTACCCCAGACCCTTCACCAACAGTGTGTGAAGGGATTTCTTTCTTTCTCGGGCTTGGGAGGTCTGTGTGTCTTCCAGGGATATGTTGGCAAAATCATTGAGAATTAGAATCTATACAAACATATCTACTCATACGTGTATATATAAGTATGTGATATATTTTATATATACAAATAGCATGTATGTCTATGTGACGAACGTACTTAAATATATCATATATAAACAGTATATACATATAAACACACATAATACAAACATATGAATATATATATATCAAGAAACAATGTGTGAGTAAATATAACTATCTTATATACAATATGTATTGTATAGATACACAGTAAACCTCTTCCATATTTCACCGCCAGCCTCTTGGGCCACCGTAAGGCCATCTTCAAACTCGATCGCAGGCCTTTTCCAGGGATCTTACGGTACCGTTGATGGTTCAGAAATCCCAAGGCCAACCACCGTTTGGATGGGTAAAACCCTGGTAAATAACGGGATAAACTACTGGGTTAGCAGAATTTCTGAACCAGCAACAGGATTTTAAGCCCCTGAAAAAATGTGTGGGATGATTCTGGTTGGTTTTTGAACCAACCCCCTTTGAAAATATCCTCGTCGAAATGGATCATTTCCCCAAAATAGGGGTTATTTTATACAAGGGATTGCCCTCCCTGAAACTTAGTCCCTGAATATTAGGCCATCCCAAAAGGAAATTCATCTTCAGTGTTTCAGAGGCCATGTTAGTTTCAGGCAGAGTATACCATAACGAGCCATTACAAGGATCCTTATACTAACCAACCAGCTTAATCAAAAATAATCCTGGAAGATGGTCCTTTCCCTTGATTCAGTTACTTTTCAAGGGAGAAATAGTTAACCGCGCAGGGAGCCGGTAAATTTTCCGTCTGGGTTAAACATGGTTAAACAGTTAAACTTCGAAAATGTATATATACTCCCCTGAAAACAACATGACATCGGTAAATCTCCATTTTCAATCCATTTTCAATAGGAAATACATCTTCAAATGGTGGATTTTCCATTGTCATATTAGTTTTCGGGGGAGTATGTTTTGAATTTTTTCAAGCAGTTGAAACTGAGATTCGGGAAGCTGTTCACCGGGATTCAAACCGACTCACTTTTCTCCAAGAAATCCCAAGATTTTGTGGCATTGTATATCGTTTGGCCCCAGACAAATATCATGAAAAATAGGAATGTTGAGACAAATTCGTAGAGTATTTAGATTGAAACAATATTGAAACATATATATATACATTAAACAATATAAACATATATATATATACATTTCATTAGTCATGTGTATATATATATATATACATATTAAAAATTATATATGTATCTTAATCATATATGTAGAAAAAATTGCACGTACACACACATTATATCACATTATCTCATTTCAAGTCCGAGAATTGTGAATACGATAGCCTATATACATATACAACATATCGCAGAATTGTATATGTTGTAAAAAAATAATGAATATACATGTACATGTGACGTGTATATGTATCGTCGCGTACAATCATCTCAATTCGAATTTCATCGATGAAATGCAGTATATGTGGCATATACTCACAATATACTTCTCAATGGACGCAATTTCACGTACAACCCGTCTTGGGATACACATTCCGTATATGGAAATTGGAGGATCCCCAATAACATTTTTGTTAAGAAATTGAAATTTCAGAACCTTCTATGTAGATATGAGATAAGTGTTAGTGTTATACCATGTTTGGTATGTTTCCAACACCCAAGATGCCAGTGCCTAAATCTTAGACTTGGATTTGCCAAGTTAGATGCTTCGATTCTGGTTTACTCACGATGACCTGTGGTCGCAACCAACCCGCAAGAAACCGAGTCAAGATACAGTGCGTTGAGAAGCATGGCCACAACACCGAAATAGCAATCTGCCGCAAAGACCTGTGTGAAAAACGTCGTTAGATGGATCAAATTTTCGCTAATCGAACCACACACAAAAGCGGATCAAAAAAGGACCCTCAAGAATACCCGTGGATGAAAAAAACGATGGCAAACCCAGTTCGGGATGGCATAAAATGTTGGTACATACATACAAACCATAAAAATGAGATTTTCACCATAGCGACAGGTTGAGGCTTCTGTCCATTTGCAACTAACCTGGTGATTTGCCAGTCAAAACATGAACACCCCATTTACGGGCTGCAAATCAACAAAGGTACAATGTTTCAAAGTTTTCCACAGTGGACCCTTCAAAGTGGTGGCAAACAGAAAGGTCTCCCGTGGAGCTCTACACCACCACTGACCTGCATGGATCCGGCGCGCTTCATACGGTCCCACAAGTTGTAGAAGGTGTAGTGACGTTCCAACCTGAGATAACTGATAACCAAGGGCTTTTTCGTTGGCGCTCCTCCTTAAACTGAACTAACAGAAAGTTTCCCCATGAAAGATGATGGTTGCAAGGTTCGGGGACGGTCTATTGTTCAGGCGAGCCGTTGGTTTCAGAGAGGGTAAGCGAATATGGTCGGTTCCAGACTAACACAGCAGCATAGCATGGTTGGAACGCTTCTTTATATACTTATGATATGACATAATGAATCTTGAAGATAAAAACTGAAAAGAAGCGGAGCGCAGGGCCTCAAACGACAACTTGTTGACGAAAAAGTCGTAAAATTTTAGGGCTTTCTCGTGGCAGATGCTGGGGTCGCGCCTGTGCGCGCTGACATCTGGTTGAAGTATGTTTTCTTCAAGTGAGAACATAAAAATAATTATGTTTCGGCCGTTGCCCTTCCGAGCCTCATGATGGCGCTGAAGGTGTTGCGCCCCACCCTGCGGAGTCTGAACTCCTTGGCACCAGCAGCCGGCAGCGCGGGATCATCGGTGCAAAGACGCTCGAAGAAGCCTTTATACGCTGACCCATCAGATGCCTCGTAGAGGACCGCGTCGGCCAAAGAGAATCGCCGGGCCATGGTGGCAGCACAAGCTGCGAGACCACAAAAGGAAGTGGAGCTGAGCAAAAGCACTGCGGGCAGCGTCACAGTTGAACATGGACTGTTCAAGACACCACGAAAGACAACAGAAGACAAGGATGCTAGCCCCTAGGACGACGCGGGGATGCAGTTCCAAAAGGCGTTGAAGCTGCGACTGCTTCAGCTTGGCCGGATTGTGCTGGAGCAGCGCGGTCAACAGCGTGCGAAGGGACCGGATCGCTTTGGGCCGCGCCTGCCCTCTCAGTGTGGCCACGACCGTGTCGATGTTCCCTGCCATTCCCTTGCCGAATTGCTTGTTTCAGCTGCTTCGGCCCATGGAAAGCCCGGCAGAGCAGAGATGCTATTGACCTGGCCACGCACGTGGTGGTCGACGGCATCGAAAAGTGATTGAGTCCACTATAAGGGGAAGCCTTCAGATGGCCTCCGGTGTGAGGCTTGCAATGGTGGACGCATAACTTCCGCCATTGCATGGGGAGTCGTCGCCTCGAGCCCCGCTTCGTCCCAGGCAAATCTGGTGAGAAGGTCGATCAGGGAAGCATCCACCTGCACAGGTTTCAGAGTTCTTCAGCCGCTGGACTCTCACGGTTCGATGCTGTGTACCTATGCGTTCGGTCCATACACTCGTGCGGTACTGTACATTCAGTATCATAAACAACCCGGCGGATTGTTTGCCGCGCGTGTAGTGGCATGCATCTGTAGAAAATACATCTATTCTTTACAAGAACATAATGTGAACATTTCCATATTTCTGAAACATTGAAATGTCAGAATTTGCCTGAAATCTGCGTATTTACAATGGGCAGCAAAAACCCGTCACAAAAACATTGTTATTTGCATGGAATTGTAACATGTCCATGTTTTGGGCCTTGAAAACGGGGTTCGTTTTCTGAGGTGTTGTTCGTTTTGCTGTGGTCTCGGCTGCATTTTCGTCGTCGTTTTGTCAAGTCTGTCAAGTCTAGCTTCGGAGCATTTGTGCTGTGACCTTGCACAAGTCAAGGCATGAGTCATGAGGCATGTTTTCAAACCGCCATTGCCACTGACAAACGTTATCACAGGCTTGGACATGTGTAAAAGGATGTCCATCACATTCCATTACGCAGCATTTTACACATACTGTTTCCAATCCGTTAGCATAAACAACTAGCCTTTGGGCCACATTTCCCAACGGTACACCGCTTTTGGGGCGACTTCATGTAGGCTGGCACTGTGTAGGTTACTTACAATCCCGGACGGAAAAACGGCAATTGAATGAACCAAAACTCAGTTCCCTTCCTTTTTGGGGGGAGAGGATTTCAGAGAAGCCTTAGTTTCATAGTAACAATTTGGAACCTGACAAAGTTTCAGAAAAGTTGTGATGGAAGGACATCGCTGGGGCGCGACTTCACAGCAATGCTCTGGCATTGCTGTGAGGTTCCCTTGAAAACTTACATCTAGTTCCTGCAGGATAGGACGTACCCATTTGTGTATCAGTCTATTTACATCTGTGCACTTTTTTATATTGTTAGACTGTCTCTACACAACATCTGTCGGATTTCACTTTTTAGATGGACAGCGTCCTCTATGAACCAAACAAATATGCTTCATGAGGTCAGGTGGCGTGAAAGAATTTTGCAAGTCCAACATCAAATGATCTGAGGTTGATTTCATCTCTACACTGTATCCATGACACACTTTCATGGATATGCCCCAAGTGTCTAGGAGTTAGAATATCTGATATCATACCCAATGCCAACTTCAATTCTTCAGCATGATAATCATCACACTTTTGATTTGGCATCATTCAACGCAATTTTCACTCCGGGGACCCTGTTAAGGGTTTTTACCAAAGACTATGAGAACTGTGATGTTCACCTCTGTTTCCAGAAAGATGTCTTCATGTGTGTTTTAAAGCACACACTGGGTTTCTCTTTCAAGGAGAAATCTCCAAGCAACATCTTCAAAAAGCTTGAATCTAGACCTTTTGGTGTCAAAGGACATGATATGAATATATGTATATATGTATATATATATACATATGTATATACATAATATGAATTCTGTCATTATATGACATCAACCCAAAAAATACACGATTCTCCTTCAAAATGACAATACATTTGCTGCTAGTTGGTGTTCCACCCCCCTTTCAGATGCGAGGATTCAAAAAAAAACATGGTTCCCGGATGTTGTTTTCTCGTCGTTTCACCCTGGCTTTTCCAAGACACATCCTGGGAGTGGAATCTAAGAGCCTCAACGTCGTGACAGGGAAACATGTGGGTTCCACCACGTGAGGATGTTTTAAAGAATTGCCCACGTTGAAAATACCTTTAAAAAAATTGAAAGTAAATAAAATATGTGGATTAGGAACATGTTGAAACAAAACCGCGCTAATTGGTATCCCGACTATTCTAGACCTGGTTCGGAACATGGGATGCGGATGGGGTAGAAAAGACAAGAAATGATTTGAAACCACCACCTAGATTAGGAATTACTATTGATGGTTCTGAACAATGTGGCGAACCAGCATACCAACAGTTCACAGCTTGGTGGCTAGAAAACCCATTAATTACAGAGGTTCTAGCAACAAACACATCCCCCAAAAGGTGTCTTTAAAAATGGCGTTTCTAGCTCTTGATGGCTGCCAAGAAAAAGCCAACTCGTCTCACACACACGCTTTGGTGTGAACATCTTCACCAAAAATACATCCCAGATCACAACAAAAACTGCCTTTGTCAACTGGATCATCATAGACACAAAAAAACATAAGCATGGAAAACCCCCCCTGATGTTTAGCAGCTGGAACCTGAAAACGAGCACGGAAAAAATCACGAAAACTCATTGTGGAATGACTAATATTGGTGCCTTTTCTCAATCTCTCGGAGGTGTACCTCAAACAAAATAGCAAAGTGCAACGTTCAAAAACACATCTGACATTCCATCATACTGATTGGTTCATAGGGATTCTTATAGTGGCCTATGAAATAAATCCCTTTATAACTGGGTAACAAAGTATATTCACCTATATTAACAGCAAGGTTTTGGTCACCGCTCGACTGTTGATTCCCATTTCAACACCTCCCTTTGGGCAGCCGAGCTCACGCACATGGTAATTGGGTGCAAAGGACTGGGTAAAACAGAATCGGTGACTTCGACAAAAAATGGGGGGGGGTCCTAAAATGGGGGTACCCAACAACCATTGGTTTTCCTACTAAGAACGATCATTTTGGGATGTTTTGCGGGAAAACCCACCATTTAAGAAAACAACCATGTGATGAATTCATCTCTTCCAAAGACTTGGAAATGTCCATGTGTATTTCTGTATTTACATCAAGGTTTGAAAAAAAATCATGTGTATTGACATCAATGCCTATTTGCACAAACACACAAATATGCCATGAATGACGCTGCAAAACAAAATTGGCCATACTGATCTTGCTTCCAAGAGATTGAGGACATTTAAAGACCATCATGACTCAATGGCACAAGTGGCATCAAGCCTCAGCATGGCGAACTTGTGATTCTAGCTGTTTGTCCTGTAAGTAAGGGGCTAGCCTTCAATGGCAAACAGTATTGGCTTGCAAATGGTCACATGTAGTCACTAGGCAATTCGTGTTGAAAAATATCAGAACCTGGACGTATAGTCAAATTTCATCATCCATCCCCTCAAGAAAATGTTTGAACATGAGAAAATCGTTGTAGATGCAAGTATTGTGACAACACTCTAGGTGTTTTGCAAGTTCTGTTCCTTGTTCCATTCCATTGGTCTGATCGAATCCACTTTCTGTGTGCTTAGAATCTGACGTGTGATTGTCAGATGTGGGGACATCTGTGATTTGTGGTTTTCAAATATCCAGCGTTCTTTGATCTTCCACGATATTCCATGGTGATTTTTCAAAGGAAGATGGTGGCGATTTGTAAGGGGCCCATGGATAGACCAATATGGGAGTTGGGCCACCTACTTTCCAGGTGGTATAGATGTTTGATATTCTCCAATGTTCTCGGGTGATTCTTCCATACGTTCCTCCGTGCGCAAGCCGCAAGAATCTCCGGTGCCTTCACATGGCTCCAAAGTTGTCCACTGACCCTTGGAGATGATGGGAAACTGGGGGAAAAAAACTCGGGGATATATATATATATATATATGTATATATATATATATATATAGAGAGAGAGAGAGATCTGTTGTAAAAAAAAAAACATGGGTTTAGCAACTAGGGCCATAGATATACTGGGTTGGTAAATTAATAACAAATAAATGCATAGATTTGGGAATCATGATCCACAGATCCTAACCATTGATCGTAAATTTCCGAAAGCATCCCAGTAATTATAGGACATCCACAAAGGAGTATGTTCACACACTGTGGGAATGTAACATGGGCATTAAGAATGTTGTGTGTCCTTTCAAACATGGAATTCTTTGGGGGGTAGGAACAATACATTTACATGGGCTTATCCCAAATAATGGCACCCCAAGAGGACCATTGGGGGAGCACTTAGGCGTCCTCTCTGTTGTCTGTGTCGCCGGCGTCCGCTCGTGTCGTAGCGTGTTCCGGTTTGTGTCTGCAGGGCTAAATTGCGTGGCAGGCGCAGCACTTACGCGTCCTCTCTGTTGTCTGTGTCGCCGGCGTCCGTTCGTGTCGCGGCGTGTTCCGGCGTGTTCCGGTTTGTGTCTGCAGGGCTGAATTGCGTGGCAGGCGCAGCACTTATGCGTCCTCTCTGTTGTCTGTGTCGCCGGCGAAAAAATGAGATAGGTAGATCTTCGGGGGGGTGACCATAGAGTATGGATTTCTATATACCATATACATGATGGATGTGATATCTTCTACTTGAACGATGGTCTACCAGGTCCGCGTATTTGTAGTTATATACATCTCTTTATATTCATGGATAGACAATACAACCATGACCCTCTTTCAGCAGAGTCGCCCCGGTATGATTCCCCATAACCCATAAGGTCTGGTGTTTTCGGTTCAAAACATTGAGAATTTAGGCTAAGGGAAGACCTTCTTACAAAAATTGCCACATCTTTCCCCAAAGCTTTTGGTTTTGGTGGTTTGACTGGGTCACCTATTCTAGACATATATCCCTAATATATGTTGAGATGCTCCTGTAAGATGCTGGCTGGTCACCACCAGAATGACATTATGGGATTCCAACTCACTTGCCACTAGGAAGCTGGGAGAGGAGCATCCCACAACAATGTGTATATACAGTATATAGTACTCAAGTTGCTAAGAGCGTTTTGAAGGTCAATTGCCCCCCAAAACAACTTGGAAATTGACCCTTCAAAAGAACTTGTGAACTAAAATCCAAGATATCATTGAAAAACCGCAGGAAACTGATGTGGAAAATGATGTGGAAAATGTAGGGAAACCCCATCCTCATTCAGATTGTTCATCTTTTTTCAGGAACAAAAAAACTATATGTATGTTTGTTGACAGGAATCTCTTGCATCAAATTCCCTTTTCGTTCAAGGCTATAGCTGGGCACCCTTCACGTTGCCGCAGAACCGGCACAACAACTTAAGGTCTTCCGACCTGAACGAGAAACGTCAAAGCCATCATGGTGAACGTCGTGGCTGTGGTTGTTTTTTCCCACAATCTGAAACCCTCATCCAATGATTAGGGACCAGGGAGAACCCTGGGAAGGACACCCAAAAATAATTTGCGCCCCAAATTATGAAGGAAAAATCCTTTTTGGCAGCTTCAAGCATTTTGAGCCATGGTATTTCGATTCGAAGGCGGTTTATGTTTTTTCATGTATTTGTTTACTAAACCAAATTAAGGGTATTTTGGCGAGGATTCCCTGAAATAACCATTTTGCGGTCACCAGCCGCAGGGGAGTATAGTTTGCGACCAGAATTGTGATGATATTTGTTTCTGCTCCAAAAATTACATGGAAAAATTGACTCATGAAGAATCTATGAAAAAAAACTCCATGTTTTTGATATTGCCCCATCTCTTCCTGTAAGGGTTCCCTCCTTAGCTTTCTCAAATCTGATGGCCATCTATTTTGATAAACGATTGGATGATTCAACAATTTTTGTTTACTGTCGGGAACTGGTTGGTTGGTGTTTCACCATTTGGAGAACCACCTACAGTTGTTTATTTCACCCGCTCCATCAACAGTTTTCTTAAGCAACCTGAAATAACAAAAACTGCTAAAGGTTGGGTGGTTTTCAACCCATTTCAAAAATAAACCCACAAGTCAAGTTTTGAAGGTGAAAAATGCTAAGAAAAGTGTGGTGAAACCACCGTGCTTGAGGGCTCCCCACAAGTTTCATTACCACCCTCGAAGATGATTCGAAGCCTCGTGGTTGGCTTGGAAAGTTGCGAATGTTGTGCACCCCGGAGTGTTGGGGCAGCTGAATGATGCTAGTAACGTATCTGAGTATATAAATTCATGAATATGATTCGATTCATATGTACCATATTTTTTTTGTTACCTGTCGATAAATCTGATGTGATTCGGGTGTTCATTTAAAAAGCTCATGGATCACTGCTATTTAGATCATGCCTCAAAGACTGTCTCAGAGCCCTGAAGGCAGTCCTCTGCAACTGTTTGTTTGTCCAAAACAAAACTTTTAACAAAGATCCTCAGAAGTTTTGTATCTCTCACTTGCCAAGCACCTGATCTTTAAAAAAAGTGGTGGTCCAATCAAATCGTATCTTAAAGTTCAATGTCTTCATATTTTGAGGAAAAAAGAAGGCGGCCAATCTCAAATCGAATCTTGCTCGGATGACTTTGTTTTTTCTTCACCCTCGCAGCTATCTTTACTAAGATTCCCCCACTCTTCTGCTAAGTGTTCTTCCACCTGAGTAGTGGCGAATCATCATTCTTTCTTCCAGCGAATGTGTTCAAAGTTGAAAGCCTAAAAACACACATATAACATAGCAACCAACACCCCGGTTTTCTTTAAACCAGCCAAAAAATGGAATGAAATACATCCTGACGTAGACATACATATAACAAGGCTGGAGGGGGTTCGCATCTTCAGGTACCTAAATGGAGGAATCCCTGAACCTTATATGCCGGTTTTTGTTGGGGGGTGGGTTTTCCCATAAACCTTACAACTCATATGTAGGTGAGGATTCCTCCATTTTAGATACTGTACCTGAAATGTTTGGTGATAAAATATAAGATATATAATATGCAAATGGTACAGTATGGTATACTAGTTGTTGGCTGAACAATGGAAAAACCCATTCCGTACAGCGATTTATGAAGGAAATTCCCATTCACGTTCGAAGCTAAAAATATTGGGCTTCGAAGACTTCTCTCACAAATTTGTTCCTCTGCACTGCGAATTTTTATCCACAAGAAAATTCACAAAAAATCCACTTAGGCTATCAAACATGATGTGGAATAGCTATAATATTAAGTTACCACTTTACCGTATATCATACATAACATCAATTGAAAGAAACATACCGTACTCATCGTACTCCTATCAAACAGGTCTCCCCACCAAAGGCGGCTGGCCATGCCCTACTACCGCCAGCACCTCGATGAATGGCAAACAATGGCAGTGTCCAATCGTTGGAGTCGGGGGGAAGACAAGAAAATCCAAAACAGAAAAATCTCTGGGAAAAACAACATTCATCAACCCAAAATGTGCAGGCCATTTTTTGGAAAAAAAAAACTTGTCCCTTACTATAAAAGGTAAGGTGTCCCTGCACGGAAAGTGGTCGTTACAAAAGTGTCGACCTGCCGATGAAACCTCGTTGAAGGATTTTCGGGTGACAGAAACGGCTGCCAAGTGGTTTCATGGGACGTACGTAACGTGCGTATTATAAGCCATTGGATTATACGTATATATACCTTGATATACATACTCATGACTCATAAAGAATAAATATAGTGTATGTAGAATATTGCTGGAAGATTGTTTGAGGGTTACAACTCATCTCCATGCACCACTCACTGCTAACCCTACTTTTGGTAAATGAATGACTAGAGTATGATGGGTCCTTCAACATCTAACTAGTGATATGCAATGAGCTCAAACCTCACAAAAATACCTTGAAAAGGTTTTCTAGGTGATACCGTGATACCGTGATACCGGAAATCGACCTTCAACTACTGACCTTCAACATGGGGAAAGGTTCAACCAAAAAAATCTCAATGGTCAGTTACTGCATCCAATGAAATTCGAGGCAAGGGGACGGACATATCCCCATCTATCCCTATCCATACGAGTGAACTTGTAAACATTCCGGCCTTCTTGAAGTGGAGCAGAGTTGGAAACTCTGTCTTTAAAATTCGATTGGTTTTGATATTTCAATGATTTCTAATTTTGAATTATATCAACGTTTGAGTTCAGCAGCACCTTGTTGTTTGTATCTTTTGTAAGGCAAACAGATGATATCTTCCATGTTTTCCAGTACGTAAACCAACCAGCCTCAACCAGCCAACATTCCCCACTGGGGGGCACAACGGCCAGCACCGTGAACAACGGCCGTTGCCATGTCATCATGGGGCAAGTAGAGAAAGAGCCACGTACAAGCAACGAAACTACCTGACCTTCACGCCAAAACAGCTGTTGCTGTACCAGCACCACTACCTTCACGTTCAGCTTATCCAGTTGGATGGTGTGTTGTTTAACTATGATATTATAATACACAGGTTCATTGCCCCGTTGCTGTGACCTGTGTTTTTCCCCTTGGGCAAAAAAGTGCCAGTGCCAAAGGCATCCAAAGTAAAGACCTTTTTAAGCACCTGAACGAAGTCCCTGAGAAGAACATTGGACCAATTCCGGATCCAATGCTGACAAATCACCCACAAAAGAAAAAAAGCACAACAAAACTCTGTCTATGATGCATTTGTCGAATTCTGGATTTTATCCACCCTTGCTGTATTGAAATGAGTCTTGTGATGTCTTGTGAATGGTGGCTTCATCGATTGATGATAAGACTCCTGCAGACAATCAGGGCACTTAACCCATCCTTTCATCTCTCAAGAAGCTGCTGATATTATCGGCATCCGCCTTCCTTTTTCTTCACCACCAATCGGAAACTGACTCTCTAGTCGTCATCCAACAAGGCATCCAGCAGCGACATTGACCTCGCAGGTAATTTCCACTTCGAAGCTTCGGGCTCAGTTGTTGCCTCTGCAGCTGGTGCTTCTGCCGCTGGCGTTTCTGACGAGGCCGCCCTCGCCACCGACGTCGCGAAGGCCCGGGCCAACGGCGACGTCGCCGCCGCCGCTGCCAGGGTAATTGCTGCACGAGATGCGGGCGCTGCAGCAGGGGCCGCAGGCGCGGCAACAGGGGCCGGAGGCGCTGCAGCAGGGGCCGCAGGCGCGGCAACAGGGGCCGGAGGCGCTGCAGCAGGGGCCGCAGGCGCGGCAGCAGGGGCCGCAGGCGCTGCAACGCGGGCCACAGGCGCCGGTGCTGGTGCTGGTGAGAGCAGTCGAAGGATCTTGGTGAGGCGTTCCTGGCAAAAGCAGTGAGTCACAGTTTTTCACTGTCAGTATCATTTTTTTTGGAGAAGCTGACAAGTTGAGTTGAACATATCTTCAGGATTTAAGATATGCTCAACTATATTTTCTATTAAGCATGTTTTGGGATGCTCAACAGTCACCACCAGGATGACATTCCATGCCTACTAAGGGATCCCTTATTGACCTTCACCTTCCTTAAGGATTTCCGTGGCATTCCCTTGCCTGCTCGCCCACGCTTCCACGAAAGGCCAACAAGCGTACATCCAACCTGTCTGTTGAAGACCCCAATGAAATTGCAGAAATATTGAATGAAAATTAGATGTAGTGGATCTATATAAATATACCCCACCCAGCATGCCAGTCAAGCAGGATTATGATATTTTTGGGTTTAAGGTTTAGGGATCCCTATATTTAAACTGTCATTTGACACTGTTAGTGGGTGGGGGGGGGGTAGATCCAAATACAAATGAAAATTGCGCCCTGGATAGTTTGCCTTCTCACACATTTTGGCCTGCGCAATCATTGTCACATCGTTCTTTTGTTACAAGCGTCAACAGAAGTGCCCTTTTCAACGCAAAACAAAAAACCCAAAGCCGTAACCACATGCCTACACCCCACCAATTTAACATAGATACCAAAAATGTAACAGAAGTCACCTCTTTCAAACCATAATTTTGGGTATCCATGCTAAATTTCTAGGGCCTATATCAATCAATGTCTCAAATGTACAAGTACATCTACTAATAATCGATGGGTTCATGGTGATCCATGTAGCCTCTATTAGAATCCCCATGAAACTAAGTAGAATGTCATCCCCCTATTATGACAGCAAATAACCACCAGTTTTGATCACTGCTCAAGTGTCTCAACAACCAGGTTGCCCAAAAAAATCCTTCCCCCACCTAGTCAAATCCACTTGCTGCTTCAGCAAATCCAAGGCACTTCCAAGAGCACCCACGATGACCTGACAAATTTCCAATGGAAAATTGGCGTGGGTGTTTCCGAGTCTGCCGGAAAAGTGAAAAAAAAGTCTGAAAAGGTGCAAAAATGAAAAAATCATGAAAAATCAACACAATGACAAAGGATATGTTTCAGGAAGAAAAGGAGATGCAAAACAGTGTCACGTTGAAGTCAGGTACTTCCTGCCAGTTCAGCACCTTCCATCTTTTCCACAAGTCACTCAACCCTCAATGAAAACTGTTTCCCTCCACCACCCAAAAAAAACTCCCCCACAAAAAGTCTCCGAGATAAAAAAAATGTGAGCAACGTTCAAAACCCTTCGGACATCCCATTGAATCCTGATTGGTGCGTTCCGGGATCCTTACTTCATTGGCCTATGAAATAATCCTTATATATAACTGGGTATGTCATCCCCTATATTATCAGCAACTAGCTGTGTAGTTTATTATAGTCCCTAAATTTGTATCCCTAAATAATCCAGGATTATCCCCCCAACTGGATCACTCCTCCAAAACGTGTTTTTTGCTTCAACCCCCAAACCCCTGCCTCCGGACGGTTATTGAAAACACCGCCTTTTCGCCGGCCGCTGTTGGGAAGATGTGACCCAAGGTGGAAAATCCTCACCACTACTACCGTGGTGGAAAGCCTTGGCCTTTGTTTGGAGAAAAATCCTACAGATTAAAGGAAACGAAACGTTTCAAAAGGTCGGCAGCTTAAAAGACAAACTTGGACTTGGGGAAATTTTGAGAGATTTTCAGTGTGCAATATATGGATTCAGATTCTAGAAGGCTCCGAAGCTTCACATAAAAATATTCCTTCATGCCATGTTTGTTGTGACCCCACCCATATGAAAATCTTATTCATATAGTCAAAAGTGGGTTCATCTTCGAGGAAAAAACACGTTTCGGGAAGGTGAAAAATTCTACAGAAAATATACAAACGAAAACACCACATAATAGTAGTTTTGGGGATCAAATTCAAGTGACGGTTAGGTTAGGATAAACTATCATATTTCACCCACCTCCAAAAGCTTGGAAAGACTGGGGGAAAATAAATGCATATCTATGTGTATGCTTATATATGTATGTATATGTATATTGATATATGTGAGAAAATTGCTATTTGTGTGTATGAAAATATATACAGATTCTATTTTTTGACTGGGCGAAAATTCATGAATTCTCCACATATGTTCATTTGAGTTAACAACACCAAATGCACTCAATACCAAAATATGCCCAGGACAACCCCAACTGAAAGACACCGGAAAACTGGATTCGGTGGTGTTTGCCGCCACCCAATTTTGAAAGATGTGCGGAAGTCAAATTGGACATCATGTTCTGTTCCCCCCAAAAATATTCCTTATGGTAATACATGGTGTTTGACATTTCCCCAACCAAAAAACATCGATTTGAAACCACCTATAGGTCAACTTTCTCTCCGAGGTTGCTACACAATCCTCTTCAGCGACCAATTTTTACGGCCTCCCAGTGGCATCAGAAAGATCTTCTGCCGGCCCAAGGTCTTTGCTTGGGCCGCTAGGCGCAAGGCGCCAAAGTACCTGGAGTTTTTGCACCATCCAAAAAAAAAGGGGGAGGGGGGAGGAAGAGCCAGGTCAAATGAGTGAACGCCTTGCCGATCTGTCTGCACACTCTCCCAACGCAAAATAACTATAGGTTCAGTTTTGATCTCTTGGATTTTTTTCAGGTGTTTTGATCTCCCTGGATGATCCACTTTTTTCGCCCCCAGTTTGTTTTTGGGGTTTTCCGGGGGGTTTTCCATGGCTGGCTTTGCCCAAAACGCCATGATAGGTTTGGGCACTGCGAGATGATCACCAAACGTCCGATTTCCTCCTTTGAAAAGCTGAAAAGCTCGCTCCGATTTTGCCAAGCGAATCAACAACAACAACATGCTGCTGGCTACCGTGGCAAACCCCTCTGTTTTTGTGTTTTTTAAAGAAAAAACCCCCCCAAAAAACTATGGAGAATACCGGGGCGTGTTCACTTGTCACTTACTCTTCTTGTTAAAATCAACTCAAACATGTTAAAGGAAAAAGTCATCTGCCACCAAACTATCCACCTCCACATTTTTTGATTTTTTGGGCAGGCATTTTTTTCCAGCCAAAAAATCCAAGAATTCGTTTTTCAAAAAGAAACGGCTCATGGTTTTACCATCCCTTTGGCTGTGTGTTATATATCACGTGAGCCGACGCCTGGAAGGGAACATCCAAGTTCCCAGCATTGAGGTAGGCCTACCGTGAGGCGTTGGTTTTCCCCAGGTTGAAAAAACGGAGAAAAAGAAGTAACATGCAGTCCTTCTGAAGAGTCTTTGGAAGTTATACAGATCATAAAAACTGTTGAGCCAGGATGTGTATATTGCATGTATTTTTAGTTGGTGTGTGTGTGTGTGTGCAGTCCATATATATATATATGCATGTGTATATATGTACCTTGTGATTCAAAGTGACCTTTTTGCGGTGATTTAATGAACTTTTAAGGGGTGAAAAGTGACCTCCAAGGATCGGGGATTAAAAAGGTCGCTTTGAATCACCTGGTATATATCTGTGTAAATGTGTATATGCATATGTACATGTATGTGTGTATAGTTTGTATAAATATATATATATATATGTTTTTTGACTGGGTGAAAATTCATTCATTTGGGTTCACATCACCGAACTCAGTCACTATCACTATCAAAAAATGATAAAAAAATGCCTATGACCGCATCTCAACTGAGATAAGCCAGGTGGTGGTTTCTTGCCACCCAATTGGCGCAAGTCAACTTGATCTTTGTTCCCCAAACATGTTCGGGGTGAAACATGTCCAAATAAACATATCGATTTTAATCAAACCACCTGGTTTTGGTTTATTTTCGTTCATTCAATTTTTCTGCAGAAACTTGGTCTAAAAGTGATGTTTTAAAAAAGTGTGCAGATTCAACACTTCATCTTCTTTGAAATATCCACGTTTTACCTGCTCATAAAAGTCTCTTATAGCTGTCCAGTGACATGTTTTTTTGGCACACTTTGTGGAATCCGACAAAAAGGCGATTTGCCATAGTTCCATGCTAGCAAATTTACAGGATCTTCTCAACCAACCTGTTGGCGGAAACAAACGAAACAAACTTTAATGAACCGGAAGTCAAGATGAGACATGCGGTTGATGGACGAATTCCAGCACCACCTGGGATGTATAAAACCTTGTTCTTTATGTGATAAACTACCTATCAACTGGTTAGCCGGATTTCTGAACCATCAGCAGTATCCTTACAACCCTCTCCTACCTCCCCGCTAGATGGCAGATGCTTGTTCCATGGCGCACCTTCACAGGAATGGCAGAAGCATAGACCATGTGGACCTCTCACCGCTCGAAGAATGTCAAGACTTTCAGGTATCAATGAGCCACTGTGAGTTGTGTACGTTGTGTACCTTCCCCAATTTTTTTTAGCATTTGGCTATTTGAAAGGATATACATTTTCCAAGGCATCTTTTTTGGTTATCCAATTACCCATGTCAGATTTCTGGGATGTATGTTGCATATGTTACTTGCAACATGATGGAACAAAAAGCGCTACTGCTCCTTCATTGGCCCCATGAAAAATGAAAATGCTAGATAGATGGAGGAAGCTCAATTCTCCTAACCTCCCAAGTCAAGGCATAACCAACAAGAAGCCCGCCTTGTGGCTGGTGCTGCTGACATTCAGCAAATCTGGCCTAACCAACAAAGTTTCAGCATTGTCGCATTTATGTGAACAAAGTTGATATCCTAAATCACACTTAGCGACATAGCCTCCCAAAAGAAAACACACCCTTCTTCTCAGAATTTTTTGAATCAGCAAGACAAATATTCATCAAAGATAGATAACCTCTGGTAAAACTAACATAAGCAGGCTGGAAATCCCACCATTCTTTAATAGGAGATACATCTTCAGTCATGGTGGATTTCCCAGCCAGCTATGTTAGTTTCGGGGAGGGTATCTATCTTGGGAGATGCTGCTGGCAACCGGCTGAGCACCAGCACCTCAATCCCGAGCTTGGCACCTCCTGGCGATGGATGTTTTTTCTCGAACAAAAAAAACAGGAAAGGAAGATTGGAATGAAATGAGAATATCATATATTATACTATAGTATATATATATATATATGAATTATCTGTTGCACATATATAGTATATCTCATATTGTTGTTATGTCCAAACACACACTTTGGGTGTTCTAAAGTATGTACTTTTCTGAGCCTAGGCCCTGTGTTCAGCGGCCAAATTGAATTACGTATGGTCCATATTCTTTATCCTGATCTTTGAAGCATCCTGATCTGCTTTCAGCTAGCAATCTTAATTCACCATATGGTTGTTTCCAAAAATAGGGGTACCTCAAAATGGATGATTTATAATGGAAAACCGTATTAAAATGGATGATTAGGGGGTACCACTATTTTCGGAAACATCCATATCCAAACTGCCAGATTGCTTTCCCGCCCTTTCCGAAACGGAGATCTCCGTTCCAATGCTTCAAGTTGTGTTGAAATTTCCGGGTCATCCGTGGTTTCTAAGCAATAACAGGTCACTTGAACCTCCCAAACATTTGACAAATGACCCCATGTTTCTCTAAAAGGACGCCCATGTTTGTTGTCTAATTATAGACCCTCATCCCCCCCTTAGAATCACCACAACCCCCAGCTGGCACCTTGGCACAAATGCAACGCATTTGGTGCAAGGAAAGCTTCAAAGCTTTCAAGACCTCCTCCTGGCGGGCCCAAAAAACCAGCGAAGTCATACTGTTGATGGCCCAAGTCCTGCCAACCACTTGAGGTTGGTCGTTTTATCCCGTCATTTTGCACGGGGTTTTGTACATCCCAAGGTGGTTGTTTGGGATTCTTCCATCAATAGTAACTCCACTTCTGGGGGTTGTAACCCCAGCTAGTCGTTTATTTTCGGCCATATTATAGGGGAGCCAGTCATACCTTCAGTTAGAACTAGCTGGGGCCAATCTTATGGCTCTGTTGAGGATGCCACAAGTTGGGAACTGCCCAAGAGCAGGCAGAAGAAGTGATGAGGATCAATGCTTGACGATGGATGATGGATGAGGATGAGGATGAGGATGAGGATGAGGATGAGGATGAGGATGAGGATGAGGATGAGGATGAGGATGAGGATGAGGATGATGATGATGATGATGATGATGATGATGATGATGATGATGATGATGATGATGATGATGATGATGATGATGATGATGATGACGAGGATGAGACCTGTGATAAAGAACCGCGCTTCTGCCAGAGCATCACCCCTCTACTGACTGCCTGAAAAAACGACGAACTGCTGAACTGACTCTGTAGGTTTTTCGCAGCGTAGCATCATTCCAAAGAAGTGACGAAATCCGTGATGTGAGAAAGGTTTGCCTATGTTTGCCTGCTATAAAAAAGCCTGGATCTTTCATCGAATTGTGGCTACCCTCCCTAAAATGAACTAAAATAACATGTTCTGCCCTGAACATTGATTTTTTGGAAGATGAAACTTCTTTTTGGGATGGCCTATTTTCAGGGAGTTATGTCAATTTCCGTGTACATCCAATACAACGTCAGGTGGACACCTTTCACCTCCCAAACCCACGTGCCCCATCATGTGTCCTGCGATGTCTTTGGACATGATGGTACTGCCATGTATCCATTCTTGACGTACAAGTCGTACCTATCATGGCTTTCCAACCCCCCCAAAAAAAAAGCTGACTGTCTTTTTGGGGGGGGGGAATCATCTGTTTCATTCTGATGTTCGAAATCTTGGGCCCCCCCAAAAAAAAACAACTAAGAACAACAAAACCTTACATTCAACACAACCCAACTGGTAACACCTGCAGCAACCTTTAATGGTTTCCCGCACCCTGTAGGCCAACTTGCCATCTTCTTGGCTGTCAGAAGAGCGCCTTCTGCCGCGTTTAAGCCATTCTTCCTGCGGCGCGTTTAAGGAAGTTGCTGGCACGGACCCTAAAGGGAAAGCAATGCCACTGTTTGTGATACATGAGCCATGAATCAAACAAGAAACCTGGTTATTTTTGCTGTATATGAGGGATTATACTACCCCAATTATATGGGGATTTAAAAAAAAGGACTTGTTTTAGGCTTGGGGGTTTCACAAAAATCTTTGCTTCTGGGGGCCGGGGACCCAATACATTGCTAAGAAAACGCTCTAGACAGTCTAATTTCTTGTGAAATGCCAAGATCGTTTTTTCTATCGAAACTGTGAACTGGAAGCATGTGTTGTGGGGTACCCAAACAGAATTTACTATATGTATTGTATACGTACAAAGATTTGGAGAGAGAGAGAGAGGAAGAAAAAAAAGATAGTGAGACTAGTCTTCCAAACCAACGTGCTTGGAATGGTCTGGTCTTGTTGGAGAAGAAAGCAAATGCGGAGTGATCTTGCGGCACCTATCTTACTAGGGAAGATTCCTCAATTGAAAGTGTGTCATCATTGAGAGGGAGTTTCTTTTTTGGAAGGATGTATCACCTTCAATGGAAGTCTAAACCCTCCTCTCAATACAGAAACAGTAGATAGTATGCAAAGCACTCAGAGACTAGCACTCCAAAAAATCATGTTGTATGAACTATCCAATCATCAACGTAACAAAAAAGACATTCGTACTACCTGGGCTCTCACAAAATAGTATATATCAGACTCTCTTGAATCTAACTCTGAACATCATGAACCTTTTCCCCGTCAGGTTTTTGGAGCATCTTTCCAACCCACCATTTTTTGCCCTTGAAAAAAAAAGGGGGCGCCTCTTATCAGAGGCCGCATTGTCAAGGATGAATTGTCCAACCTATCATTCCGACCAAAAAATCTCCAGTCACGGGTCTGGGTCTGGGTAGAAAAGGGCAGTTACAGTCACCAGCCCTGGGTCTAACTTAGCCCAAAAAAAAAGAATCCAAGCTGCCCATAATTGTTCCACAGATTCGTCGACAATGTCCGGTGTGGTTCCCAAATGAGACAGGGATGTCCGCGGGTAATGAATCCACTAAATGGCTGTGTGGGTGGAGCTCACTTCCCTGAGGTTTCGGACAGTAATCCAATGTTTGAGTCGAGAAATGTGGTGAAGCACCACCGGAAGGATGGTGGCAAAACCAAGTTGCAATCGGGGATAGACAATCTATCTATCGTAACAGGTGCAGGATGTCTTCCATCAGCACCATTGTGATATGATTCTTTTACTCCCATCACACAACAACATCACTCAGCCATGTGAAAACTCCAAATAAGGCATGATCACGATCAAATATAACCGCCCATCCACCATCACCAGTGAGACTCCAAAAAAGGCACAACAAAAACCAGGAAAAAAAAATGACCATCATTTTTCTAAATGTTTCTCAAGTCAAAAGGTGGAAAAAACCGATCTCTTCGCCTTTTTTTCGGAAGATACACACCTTCAACCTTCCCACCATCCGTTCAATCCAAGGATCTGCAGGATGAACTGCCAATTGTCCTCGAGGCCCGCCGGTCTTATCAAACCTACCAGGAAAATCAGGACGTGTGGGAAAGGAAAGGAAAACTCACTTAGCCAATGGACCCTGAAATAGAAGTTTGAACTTCATCCAACACCGCGCGTGCATGGGAATCGGTGGATGGGAAAAGTGTGAAACTTTATTTTCCCTCCCAAATATATCCAAATATGCATGTAATCATATGTAATCCCAAAAAGTTTAAAGTTTGGGCCATGGGGCCAAAACGTACGGAAAAAAATATATACGTACCCCTTAAAGCTTGGTCCCGAACGCTGAACGCTGAACGCTCCATCCTTGAGATTTCTTTTTAAAAAAAAACGATTCATGATTCAAGAGATACATAAAGTTGCAACAAAAATTGCCTTATCGTTGATGCGAATCAAACCTCACCCAAGGTTGTCCATTGATACTTTTCAAAGTATCAAGAGTCGTTTTCGGTCCAGGCTTCAGGATTTTGGTTGGAACATGTTCAATCGATGGAATACGTGAATCGTTAACCGAAATGGCTGGAAATGTGTCAAAATCACTTGGAATTATCATCTTCTCCAACACTCTCTCCATCTTTGTGGGGTTCCAGTCGTTAGTTCTGATTGGAAAGATGACATGTCTCTCTTGGTAGATGGCCTATTTGCACAGGCTGTTGCTGTTAGCTTTGAGGGCACGGTAGGTTGCAAAAAATATGTTGCAAACTTTATCTTTGTCATGGCTTTGTTTGAATGGAAACGTCTCCCAGTTTGTGAGAAATTTTCCCACATAAAATCACCTGTAAAATCCATTCATGACGCCAGCCCTCCCGAGCTTCACTTGCAAGCCAAGATGCTTGTATTTATTGATCTGCTCGACCTGACTCATTCAAAAACCAGAAATCTGACAGCCGCAAAATCCAAAGGAAGGAACTGAGAAAAAAAGAGTATCGGTCGAAATTGTGAGTATACCATTGGTATGTCATGTGTATATATATATATGTATATGTATGTGATATGTGTATATTGTGAATATGTATATAAACCAATATACAAATATACATCTGTATCAGTATCCATTGATCCATCGATTCATAATCTTATACATCTTAAAAAAAATCTATCTGGGCATTAAGCTACATTCCCAGTTAGATTTGAAAACCCCTCATTAACTCTAATTTCTATACATCTATCCCATCTGAGCAATCATTACCATTTGGAGGGACCAAATTGAACAAACTTCAGGTCGACCTAAAGGGGGTAAATGAGGCCGGCGAATTTCTTGGCGGAAACGTGGCATGGGGGGGGGGGTATACACCGGGTAGATTCCCGTGAAGAAGTAGACATCCTGTCTAAAGCAAAACAAAAAACATAATATTGACCTCTGTGAAGACACAGATTTCTCCCAACGAGTTTGTGAAGACACAACGGTTTCTTTCCGAAATTTCGCTGAGATGTTTTTGTTTCAAGTAACTTCTTTTTTTGATTTGTACTTGACCGAACATGCTAAGCATCTGTTGAGATTGTGGTTCCACCACTTCTTGAATGGGCCATCCCCATTTTTGGGCATCAAGACGACATAGTTGTGCATAGGATACCTGAGGTGTTGGCGATCAAAAACATGTCAGCTGATGGCCGGGATGATCAACTCCTTGTATTGGGGTATGGTCATCCTACGACTCACCAGGGAATCCGTATAATGGATATATAAACCCATGCTATCGGGTTCATGACCATGCCCTACCATAGAAATTGGAGGTTTAGACCCTCTTTCGCACATGTACCAATCCCGAAAAGCCTTATCTTACTTCTTCCAAAGCATCATTTGGGCAGGCAAGCTGTTAAACTTCAGGTTGTAACACACCACCCTTCACCCTTCCCTTGATTACTATTTGATATGATATTTTTGATATCTTACAAAGTTGCTGTTTTCCAAAACCTGAAAAAGGGCCCCAAAGTACTTAGGATTTTCCAGCTTGGATTTGCAGAAAAAATATCACAAAAAAACCAATGGAAGCAACAGGAAAAACGACCAGTCACGCAAAAATATTGGAAATATATGCTAATGAGAAAGCTTTGCTTTCCAGATCTTTTAAAAACAAACTTTCAAGCAGTGTTCACCAAAACAAGAATTTCTGTCTAGAAAAGACTTAGAGGTGGTAATTTCATTCACTCCCACTTAGAAAAATGATATCGTCAGCTTGTTCATCTTCCCCAAGGCTTTGGAGTGAAAATTCTATGAACAATATGAACGAAACCACCCGCCAGTAGTTTACAAAAAGGTGGATGTGACAAGTGGATATTCAAAGCATCGTATTTCACCTACCTACCGAAAAAACATTCCTTTGAAGCGTCACTGGGTGAAAATTCTCCATTCCAATTTTTGCATTTTGAGTTCACCAAAACCAGATTGATTAGTCACCAAAAAATGGCCAACATAACTACATACACCCCCGAAGACTAACATAGAACCTGAAAATGATGGTTTGGAAGTTTGGAAGATGATTTTCCGGATTTCCAGGGGTGTATTCTAAAACTCTCAGGTTCCAGGCGTTAATCTTCCGGGGTAAAAAACCTCTCCCCTTTTTACCTCTTGAGCCCCTTCTCAACAACTCAAATCCAAGGCGCTCTGCGCCATTCAACTGGGATGGTAGCACAAAGAAGGCACCCTCATTGGACGGTTTCCTTCGACGACAAATCGGATGGAAACACAAAAAAAAATGCCTGAAGAGTTGAAGCTTCGCAATGTCTGGATGTGTTTTCTTTGCCCAAAAAAAAACAAAAGTTGCATTCCTTTTTGTGCCATGTTTTGTGGAATCGTCTTTTTGTTGGCCGGTTCGAATCTTGGTTTTTTGAAGCGTGAACAGGAAACCACCCTTTGCTCAACAGGACCTTACCAGTCTGTTTTGAGGAAACAGTTCAGATTCTGATTTTTTTTTTCCATCTCAGTGTTCTTCCTTTTGATCTTTGGGCCGAAATCACCCGACGCACCAACAAGGGTCACTATAAGACACCAACCCAAACACTGCAGAATGATAAGGGAAAATCCTCAAAGTTACGGTACTGTACATTTGCATCAAGTTTGATCCCAAAATGAGCGGCATTTCATGACCCACCCACCAATTTCAGCCCTGATTCTGAATCTCTTCCATGATCTCTCCACTGACCACCGTGACATGCCTCAGAAACTTTGGTCGTTTGCCAAGTTTTTTGTTGCCTTTGGGCCCGGACAATCTCCAAAAATTAGGATGTATCACTGCGTGAAGTCACTCATCATAGGATCACTTTATATCAGTGAATCATATTTTTGACAAAGGCACCCTTTCACAAAACCAAAAAAAAGAATGGCTCTTCAGGTGGGAGGCCAGTGGGTTTCACCAAAGGCAGAATTTGTCATGATGAGATGGAGCAATGATACTGATAAAAGGAAGAACATGGCTTTTTGTAGAAACATAGTAAGAACAAGTAGGTGATGATGATGATGATGATGATGATGATGATGATGATGATGATGATGATGATGATGATGATGATGATGGTATTGTAGTTGCATATGTATAATGAATCATAGTTGTTTTTCCTTCATGATTCGTGAGCCCTCTGAATCAGTATACGTCTAAACTAACAATAAACAGCAGTCAAAAATAAAGAGGTGTTGCAGGTCAAAACAAGTCTTCTCAAAAGAAATCCCACTACCTCAGGAACGGACAAAAAAACACATGAATTCTGAGCACGCTTCAAAAAATGCTGTGCACTGCTAACTCACTGCAACCCATTGCAACCCTTCTTCTTTACACATCCATTTTCTTGATATCCCACAAACACCCCCAAAAAAATCTGGGATGTTTTTTCTTCCTTAACTTAAAAAAAGCAAAAAAATCAAATGTTTGGTGTGCTCTTTCTTCCCCCCCCACCTTGTTTGCTTTATTTGCTATACTTATTTTGGCTAGGGAAAAAAATGCCCATCCGTTTGATCCAAGGCACCCTAGGCTGGAGGAAGAATTTGGCAACTTCTCCAGCTCCAACGGACTCACGTGGCCAACGTTTGGCGCTCACGGACGGCCCCTCTCCCCGGATGTGTGGGTGTTTCCTTAAGTGGTGGTACCCAACAACCATGGGGTTTTCCTACTAAAAATGACCGTTTTGGGTGTTTCCGTCCTTCCATGGTGGGTTTTTTCCCCCCCAAAAAAAAACACATTTTTTCATTGGGGTTTTCCCATTCTTTTCAATATTTATATTGGAAAAACCGCTATTTTTCAGGAAACACCCATATAATTAGTTCCTGAAAACTAAGATATAGACCCTAAAAGATGATCATTTTTCCAATTTGAATTTACCGTTTGCAAAAAATCCATTTTCAGGTGCCGGCTGTTAGTTTTTCGGGGGTGTAGTTTCTGAAAATTGGTAATCCGGAAAAGGAAAAGTAGTCTCCCAACCCGGCAGTTTTTCAGGGGCGAGATGTTAGGTTGTTACACCAATGACTATGGTTTTTTCCGAGGATTTGTGTTGGGAAGTTTCTGATCGCAACTTAACCAACCTTTTGACCCAAAAAGACAAGCCTTCCATTCTAAATCCGACATCCTCCGCGGTGTTTTTCACTCACCCAAACTCAGAAATCCTCAAGCCCTCTTGTTTTGGGGAACCAAAGTCACCATGTTGCCCCAAGTTCTTTCCGATCGGCAAAACCCTTCTACCGTAGTGTTGAGCCATTTAGGGTTTTCACCTCCCAAAAGGCTCCCATCTTAGAGAAAAGAAATCTCATGGGAATTTTCCACCCCCAAAGCCACCTCTCCCAGAAATGAGGCCTTGATAAGGTCTTATTAAAGGATCGCGGTGGTTAAGAATCCCCTTAGTAAGGCTTTATTTCGAACAAGGGGGGTCCAAGCAAAAGGAGGGACAACTGTGAAGCCTACACTTTCGTAGGGAGCCTTAAGAAAACTTAGGCAAGCATACCCACAAAACTAAGCACCAAAACTAAGCTTGGCAACAAGTTGGCTTCCAACCCACTTCCCAAAAACAAATCCTTGAATTCTAGAAGAAAAAAAACATGGCCTCAGCTCCTAAAATCATTCAGAAGTCCATGTTGAAAACAAAAAAACACACACGCAAACCAAACAACCCCAACAAAAAGGGGGTGGCTTTTCAGGATGAAAAAAAAACACTACAAAAAAACAACGAAAAAAACACATCACATCTCATCTCTCCAAATTCTCGCTTCAAAAAAATCTCTAACAAAATCTCTAAGAATCCAACCACACAATTGAAAAAAAACAAAAATGGCTTGAAAAAAATCCCCAGCCTGTCACTGATGGCCTGACAACTGAAGAGTCCAACAACCTGCGAAGAAACTAACCAGCCAGCCATGATCCTACGAAAAGGGTGCCCATGGCCTAGGTAAACTACGAAAAGGGTTTGGGGGTTGGGGGATCAACACCTTCACGCTCTTTTGGAGAGGTGCCTGGCCTACAAACACACCTTCATCAAATGAGTGTAACTTCTAAAAGAAAATCATCCTAAGTTGTTGAGAAAGATTCTTCCCATGAAGATCACGAAATGATACTTTCTTTTCATGTCTGACTTTCTGACCCCCCCAAAAAAATATCCCAAAGTCCAAGCCTCGCCGGCGCTGGAGATGGAGCATGACTTTGTGTCAAAGCTGTAGGAGCCTCGGAACATCTACAAAACACGTCAACCTTGCCGTGTTTTTGAATGGGGAAGGTCCAGAAACGTCCAACAACATCCAACAACAACGTCACGTCACTCAAAAAACTCTACCTAAAATGCAGAGTGCAGAAAAAACGAAAATCTTGAGGGTGTTTGGAGGAAATTCCCCTATTCTTTTGTGTTCCTTTTTGGCTGTTCCTTCGATTTTGAGGTATCTGAAACCATTTTGGTGAGTACGGGGGGTACTGGCTCAACCATCACCAATGCCCTGTACCGGAGTGATGACCCAAAACTTGTTACGAAGGGTTTTTTTGAATGACGAAGGTTTGCCAACTATACAAATAATAACTACAAATGATGTATAAGAACTATCTACTTCAACTCACAAGAAAATGTATCACCTGAAAACCCAAACGGTCCAACCCAAAAAAAACATGTTATATAGACATATCCATGGGATACGCCACCAAGCACTCTTGGGCTTGGAAACCCACCTCCCAGAGTGCCAACCTGGGACCGAGATACCTCTCAGAGTGCCACCAGGTGAAGAAAGCTCGTAACTGCCCTGGTCGCCATCCCAAGCAATTTCAGGGTTTGCGGTTTGCCATAATCACCTGAAACAACCCTAAAAAAATAGGAGAAGCCCTACACCAAGGGGACAACCTTGCTACCTGTCAATCTTTAGGGGCCCGATTTTTGCCATGTAACATGGTTCTTATGGTGGACCCCGAATTTTGCATCCCAACAAGACTTACAGCAGGGCTGGTCCCTAAAAATAATGCTGGCAAAGGGAAAAGGATCCGAAAGGCTTCCTTTTTTGGGGCTATAAAGGCCTGATTCATTTTCTGGACTCACTTGCTGTTGGTTTCAGGGATGGTACTTCCGAAGACTGAATTAAGACGAATGAGGGGGGAATTCGAAACAAAAAAAAATCGGACCCATTTTTTCAGGTAACCTCAGCTGAAATCTGGCGATTGAAACTGCCCCCAACTGTTCTCTTGTTTTGCCGTAAAATGTTTTACCATATCACCTGGGTTGGCCAAGGTTTATCCAATCTCAACACTACTTTTGATCATTTTTTGGTCGCAAAAGCACTCGCAATTGTCACACCCCACGCGCTTCTTTTGCCGGGACTGATTTCTTTTTTGGGATGAAAAAAAACTGTTTCCAAGACCCTAAAGAGTTGATCTTGCAGGTACCCTCCAGGGAAAACGATCATATGGATTCACATGGGACCCACCAAACGTTTGGAAGTTTGGAAAATGATCATCTTCAAAAACGCGCCAAGAATGCCAAGATGGATGGATGGTTGGGGGGATATGAATCTTCTCGTTCCCGGGAGGGTTGGTAATCAATCACAACTTCAAGTCGATGGGATGTTTGACTGAACCCAATGATGTGAGCTCTTGTTTGACCAATGATTTCTTGTGGCCATCACTTGAAACAGACAGCCAGCAAATGTTGTGTTCTTCATGTCTTTCATCTTGCGGGTCCGTTGGAACTCAAAAACTGTGGTGACACTCCCTATGCTGTCATCGTATTTTGTGCAAGGTTGCCTCATAGAGATTCGCAAACAAATGACTTCTTTAAATGTAAAATCCTTACTAGTAACAGGATAGTATAATTTCCTATATGACCCCAACCTCACCAGGTCTTTTCTTCATTTTCTGGTGAGCAGGTAGCTGGTGGCCACGAAGTGGCAAAGGAAGCTTGGGTCTTAAATGCGCAGTGGAAAAAAATAGTTAAAAGGGATACTGACTAAAATTTACAGCAAAAGCAGGTGAAAGGTGAAAAAATTGATTGGCAAAATGGAGATGCTCCGGATTCCTTTTTGGGGCTGGGAAGACCTGTCTGTTAGTTTTGTTTTACTGAGGGTATATTTACAGTTACAGATCAAATCGACCAATGGTTGGGTTGGTCATTATATACATTTGGGAAGGTATATGTTTACATAGTCCCATGATGTTAGTTTTATGGAGGCTATACTAGTTACTGGTTGGTTTATGATGAGATTCCCATATGGCGATTGCGTACTCCCAATGAAACGAGCTAACTCTAATCTATGGATTTCGTGTTTTTTACTGCTCAAATGGAAAAAGTAGAAATTGAAAAATTGTGGCATTTTCAAGGCTTCTTTCATCAAAACACCTGGGGGAATTTGAACAATCTTCAGAAATGTCGGAATCCGAACCTCTATCATATTGCAATGATGGATTTGTCCTGGGATATATATTCTGGAAGTCTCAGAAAAAAACCTTTGCCAAGTCAGCCACGAAAAAAAACTCAAGTTCGAGTCATGGTCAATATTTGGAAAAAGGGCCTTAATAAGGGCTTATTAGGAGATGACGGTGGCTAACAATATATGATATGAGACAAAACCTCCCTCATCCTTGTGTCCTTTTGTGAAGCATCCTCTATGTTCCTTCACCAATTTCCCGCACCTATTTTCCAAATCCGAAAAGGTCGGATCTGTGTCACGTTCCACGACGTCGTATCTTGATGTTGGAAAAATACAGAAAGAAACTATTGAATAACTAAAAAATACTAAAAATCTCCCCAAAAAAATGGGAAAGACTGGACACCACAGCTTTCAGTTCCAACTCTTGGTAACTGCTACAACTTCAGGTTCTTCAAGATGTATGTTATCAGCTTCCTCAACTTGGGGCTCACCATCAGACCAAGCATCCTGGCAACGTTGGGGCCCACCGTGTTCCACATGGGACCCCAAGTCGTGGGTCTTGGGGGTCGGACTGGAAGGAGGTTTCATAGGGGAAAATGCTGGTACCCTTGGGATGGTACCCTAGCTGTTTAACACCATCCCAAGGGTACCAGCATTTTCCCTATGATTGTACCCCCCTTACCAAATCTAGATATCCCAACTAATCCCCAAGCGATGGTTAGATGCAACAAGAATACCCGGATAGAAGGAACTGCGGTTGTTTTTTGATCGACATTACGAATACCTGACCTCTGAACCAAATGACGTGAACAACACAACACAGTTTTTGCGCTCTAATGCGCAGTTCTGCCAGAAAATTCCCCCCGGTGTTTAATTTACAAAGACTCTTTTTACAGTCCTTTCATCTTCCAAAAACAAAAAAAACATCGGCACCCACTTCAACCCAACAACAAAAAACCGTTTGGAAACCACACACCTTCTCCATGACCTGCGGAGGAGGATCACCTGGGCATGCGAGACATTCCAACGAATCCTGCTCGGTTTATGACGGAGTACCTTATATTGGCCTAATCCCACAAAAATAACTGGGTAGGATTTGAAATGATCACTGCTTACCAACCCCATGGGCCGGAGAACCCGAGTTCCTTCTGAGTATCGAACTGATGGCACTTTGCGGAGCCAGCAATGGAGATGCACCGCAATCACCTAAATAACCCGTTGGTAGTTTTCTGTTAAAGGCTGCCAATGGTGGGTGGTTTTAAGGCAACACATCTACTGCAGATCAAGTTATATAGATATGTAATATATACATATATGTTATGAATCTACATGATGTATAGATGTATATAAATATCTCTATTGTTTGTTTTTGATACATGTGTATATATTAATATATTAAGTATATATTAGTGTCATTTATCATTATCTAAATATAAAACAAACATAGAGGAAATCCAAGAGATCCCACTTTCTGAATCCAAGGCGCTCCCCATGCCCACCTCACTGAAGGAATTGCTGGCCTTCGACCCCAAAAAACGGGAGGAAAAAAAAATCAAAAAAAACCCTTTTTTTAAGGGAACCTCAGCTGAAATTTGGAGGAACTTGGCCCTCAATTTTGTCAAATTGATTCAAATTGTGGTTTTTAGGTGTTTTGTGGTGTTTTTTTTCGTAAAATGTTGGACCGAAACGGTTGTCATTTATATGACACCAACCCGCAAAACAGACATTGAATCCCTCTGACTTTTTAAAGCACTATCATTACACAAAAAATCCGCCTTGCTCTCATGACTCTCCAAGCGATCGCGTTGCCAACCACCTCAAAAGGATTCAAAAGGGTGGGACCCTCATAGGAGTGGATCGTCGATGGTAAACTCCCCATCGCTAGTGGGATGGATCGGACGTGAAACTGGAATCTTCACCGTGAAAACTCATTGGATTCTTTCCGGAAAAATTGCATATGCCATCAAACGAGAAGTTGAAAAATAATCAACTCAAAAGTGCCTTGGGAAGGAATATGTGAGTTTCCTGGAGGGTAGTTGGTGGGTTCTGTTGTGTTTTCTCTTGGTATATTGGCATCCCGTGTAGGTTTCTTTGGATGTGAAAATTCAATTCTTCGTGGGTTTTGTGCCATCCCTTGTGAACAAAAATATGACCTGTGCGCAAGTCAAATTGGATGATGTTTGGGAAATTCAGAAAAAAGGTTCCAAAAAATAAGTTGAAACCACCCTAGTGATGGCTTCTGTGTGGAGAGGATCAAGGAAAATACGAATAGCAACTGAAGTCACATTGAAACAATCAGAGCCAAAAAGAAAGGCAAATGGTTTTACCTTGAAAATGGCACCACATCCGATGTTTGATTCCTTTTTGTTGAGATTCAAAGTGTCAAAAGGGACCTATATATTGATAACTGAAATCCTGCGCCACCTGGGAAAATATGTTTAAAAATCAATTACCCCTCACCCCTGAAAATTGATGAACATTGGTGCTTGGGAGACAAGTTTCCTTTCCTTTTGGGGTCAAAAGGCCTATTTTCTGGTTCCATATTAACTTGTTAAACTTCAGGGGTGTATTGCAGGATTGCAACACCAAAACTGCGCCAAAACGTGCAATTCAAGTCACGGTCCCTGTCCCTCCGTTTACCACGTCGACCACCATGACCTTTCCTGCAACAATTTTGGGAGTTTCAAGTGTCCAATGAAAAACCCGCACCCTGAGGCGGACAACCAAAAAAGAAACAAGACATATAGTCATAAGTGGCGGTTTTGGGGGGAAATGGTCATCGAACCCTTAAGAGGAAATCTTTATAATGTTTTTTTTCTTTAACCCCTGCTATTGGGTTGATGACCCATCCCCTATTATATGGATAATCTACCCCCCGACCCGGGTGGGGGCAATCTATAGTCTGCTACTTGTGCCTTTTTTTTTCAGGTGCCAACGGTTTCTTTGTAAGATAGGCTATCTACTGGTCTTCTTTTGTTGCCTTTTTCGAGCTTTCTTTTGAGCTTCTTGTGGGTTTCTTTTCCTTCTGGATTCTCTCCGTCTTTTCCGTCAAGTCTTTAACAAAAACGAGGAAGTTCACGCACTTTTTAGCCAACTCAACGGCACTCAACTCGACAAAAAAGACCGATTGAAGGCCATCCGGAAAGCTCTCCCCAACTCTGCATGGGATTTATTGTGCCATGTCACCACTCACCCCCCCAAAAAAGAAAAGAAAAGGGTACATTCATGTACATTCTGGTATGATTCACATCTAAGATGTGCTTATTATGGAAACCTGGGACTAAAACCACGCCGTTCATCCCTAGACCTTACCCCCCCGCCCCAAGCAGTCCTGGCCGAGCCCTTTCCACTGCTCTTGGCCTTAGCTTCATCGCCTCAAAGGACGATTTCGCCACGGGATTTTACGCGAGCTTCGTCCAAATATCCCACCCAAAACGGGAGGGAAAACCGGAAAATCATGGACTGAAAGTCAGGCGTGTTTTGGGATATGGGATATGGGATATAGTTCCCAGAAGGGGACCACCATTTTGGTGTTTGGATCCTAAGGTTGAAAAATTCATTTGAAGAAAAAAAACAATAATAAAAATCATAGGTGAGATGACTTGTTCATGATTTTCCTTGGTGGGGCAGTCCATCTTTCTGAAAAAAAAACTAATCAAATGATCAAATATGGCCGAAATGGTGCATTTTCCGAGGGATGATGTTTGGTAGTGTAAAGGCCACTTTCATGTGTATTTCTTGGATAGCGATGGACCCTCCAACAACTGCCAACCTGCAAGCACTTCGCCGTCGGCAAAGGCAATCAAATTGCCCGCGGCATCCGACGGCAAATGGAGCAGAAAACGGTGCCTCGCTTTGTTTCGCTGTTCAACGAGGAAGAGAGGCTGGGCGGGTGGTTTTTAAAAAAAAACCTCTGCTTAGTTTTACGTTTTGCAGAAGCAATTTAGACATCTTTGATCATATTTGTCTATTTTTCGGATGCAGTTGAAGCTTTGCGATCTCCAAACTCCAGCATCAAACACCGATAACAACGACGGATTAATATCATCTGCGTGATAGATCTCGATGGTTTGTGAGGATTTCCCCTCATTCGTGTCACGAGCTTTGCCAAATATACTACAAACGGAGCAACCAGGTAAGTAGTGCCTTGCGACATCACAACCTTCAAATAGCAGTGGAAGTGTTCAACTCCAAAAACACATACCAGAAACCCAGCTTTGATAGAAGCCTTTGAAAACTCACACTTGCGAAAATTCCACTATCTTTCTTGATAAACATAATGAAACAAAGATAAACAAAGGATATTCTTGCAATTTTGTTCAGTTGAAGTACAACTCGTGGCAACTCGTGGCAAAGTTTTCTCCCAGAGTTCTGCAGGAAGAAGGTAGCATTGTTTCGTTCTCCACTCAAAATTGGGGGTCACTATATCACCACACCAAACAATGGTAGGTGCACATCAGGGCACATTCAACATTACCACAGATCTGCATCAAGTTTGATACTCCCAATATGGATCATTTAGAGCACGGAAACTTCCTGACCTCTGTTGGCACCATGGTGGCTTTATTTGTTTTTTCTTGATATGGTGTTTTTATCCAGGAATAGTGGGGAAAACCCATGAAAACCCCACAAATTCATTGGGTGTGAAATTTTCCAGTGAATTGCACAGTTTATCTGCTTATCTTTCTTTAGGGGTTTCCCCACTATTTTGGATATAACCCCCAGTACCATAATGGCCAGTAAATATTTCTTCAATCACCTTGTGCAACCGAATCAGAAATTAGGACCTTACAATTCATCCAGCTTTTCAAGTATCACTGTATCACTTAGCTTACAAAAGCTGGTTCCCATGTTAAGTGAGAATGTCGACAATCATTGTTTTGAACCACTTCATCAACTTGTTGTTCACGAACTTTTTTTTTTGGCGTGGGGGTCGTTGGCATTTTGGATTCAAAATGCCGGTTGGACATTTGCGGAAGATGACGACCATCCGCCCGATTCCCTGGTGCCTCTTCTTCATCTCGTCGGTCAGGGCTTCTTGCCGCATCGACTTCAATGGTTTCAAGACCACCGAAGGTGGCAAGCGTCCCCAGCTACTGAAGCGGAAGTGGCAAGCAGCAAGCAACTTCGAGTTTGGGAGTTTTGGAAGGAGATTGGGGTGTGATTTCTGCTACGTTCCTGGGAACAAACAGATGTCCCCGTTCCACATGCACAAGCCAAAGGGAATAGAAGTTTGTCAAAACATGGGAAAAACCACGACCCCAAGCACGGCCTATAGCTGGCCAACAGCTGCTTCATGAGGTGAGGTTCCTGGAAGAATCTAACATGGCTGACTGGAAGATCCACCAATTCCTAGATTTGCGGCCCAAAAAAATCCAGGCGATACAACCTGGGAAATTTAACTAATATCAAAAAAAACATGGGCCTTTAAAAAAAACTCCTGCGCGTCTCCGGCGGCCCAATATTATGGCCTCAACCATCCTTAGATTTGACCACCTGAAAGATGCTGCCGGATGCACCAGCTAAATTTTACCGATGGGATTTATTCGAATCACCTCTTCATGGGAAAAATGCACCGTCATTTTTCAATGGGAAGTCGTTGAACACTCTATTTACACAATACTGTTGATGGTTCAGAAATCCCAAACAACCACCTGCCTTGAATGAAACCCTGTAAATAATGATATCAAACTGGTGCTGGAATTTGTCCATCAACAGTATGGAAAAAATACTGTGCAATGCATCCTGTATACTTCTTGAAAAATTCATACCCCATTGAAAACCTACCTACATTTGTGGTCAGCTTGTATTGGGGAAAGAAATTTAAAAAAAAACGCCGCCACTGTGACATGGTCAAAAGTGGCTATGAAGGGACATGGTCATCGAACCCTCAAAATCCTTATAATGGGTTTGTAAACCCCTACTATGATCATGGGTTGATGACCATCCCCTACTACATGCAACAGTGGTAAATGCAAGTTTATAGGATTTCCCTACTACGAATGCAATAATTCTGGTGGTGACCATTGCATCCTTAGTGCGGGGGTAGATCCAAGAAATAGTGAAAAATATTTGAAAAACTCGGGACACCATCAGGGACCCAAACAATGCACTATTACAAGGGAAATCCCTCAAATTTGACCATACATTTGCAACAAGTTTGATCCCTCCCATTTTGGGTGGGTACTTTTTAACGACCCCTGTCCATCCACCCTTTTCTGAGCTCCAGGAAGATCAATTGTCCATCAGAGCTCTGGTAGAACACCAGCGTTTCAACGCCTGACATCATAATGACTAGTCAACCTACCCTCTCCCCCCTTTCACTAAATAAGGGTTGAATTTTCTGAATTCTTGCGGGAAAACCAATGGTGAATAATTAAGCCCTAAAAATAGGTCTGGGGAAAAGTTCTTTGGGGGGAAATAAGTTGACTAAGCATTTTGAAACGGCTAAGGTTGTACTACCAGCGGCCAAGGTTGTACTACCACCGGCCAATCTAACCAAAAAAACAAAAACACCACGGAAAAAAATGCAACATCCCAAGTTTTTAACGACCACATCACTCGAATTTGGTTTTCAAACGCCAAAACATTCAAGAAGGGGTTGGGAGTTGCGGGATTACTGCCCCCGGATTCACGACTACTGTCAGGAAGTTTTCAATTCGGAATTTTCCGGCCTTTTGGGGAGTATTGGTGTCACAACAGCTAGAAAAATGCAATTTCTCAAGAGGGAATCTTCATGGTGGATTTTCCAACCTGCCATACTATAAAGTTTTCGGGTGTGTATCTTGGAAAATCCTTGACAGCCTTGACAAGTAATCCGTTTCATCCTCAATGAACTTTTTAAACACCCCGCCTGAGTCTTCTCTTTTTCAGGGTCCCGAAGTGGGACTGAGGTCATGTTTGATCTTTGTTACTACCACCGACAAGTACGCGTGAAAGTGCTTTCTCTACGTCTCCCGGTTAGTCAACTCTATTGTGACAAGCCCATTTCAATAAACTCAAGGTCTTCGAAATTCATCACATCGTCCGTTAAGTTCCTGATGCATTGCTCCCAGAAAGTCTTACCATCCATCTTGGATTACTACAAGTACCAATCAGTGGATTACATGGATTACAACATCTATGTTTCCTTTTCGGCAGGTTGTCATTCTTCAAGGTCCATTTTTAAAAAAGAATCTCCGCCTCTAAAAATCCATATAGATAAAAGAAAAGAAGATACATAAACACATGACAAACCAACCACAAACCAACCAACCCCAACCAACCACAAACGTGGCTTCCCACCACCAACCCTTCAACCGTTTTCCCCCCGGCACCTCCATCATCATTCTCTTTCATCCCTTCAGCTCCTTTTAAGTCATCAGCTAAACGCCCACGCAGAAGCTTGATCGCTGGCTCCAACAACAAAGCCTGGAAAAAACCGAACAGCGCCCGTGGATTTTTGGAAGGGTTGAATCGTTTTAACCGTGCTCTAAATTAACTAATATGGGGGTTTCCTTAGATGGTGGTACCCAACAACCATGGGTTTTCCGACTAAAAATGATCATTTTGGGGTGTTTTGAGGGTACCACCATGCAAGGAAACACCCATATCATATATCATTTTGCCCCGGATTAAATAGGCAAAATAAAGCCAAGAGGGAAAGGCTTGTTTGCCAAAGCACCATTTTTCAGGGGATGTTTTCGGCTGGTTCGTGTTTTGGATGTACGTAGCGACGTACAGTAGCATCCCTTAAAAACTTTGGCAGCCTGTTGTTGTGCTTTTTTTGATATCTCTTTTTAAAGGAATTTGTTGAAGGAAGGGTTTATGTGTTTTCCATTTTTTCCCCGGGGATTAAGGCCAGGAGCTTTCTGTTGCGGCAAGATGGTTTGCACCAAGAAACAAAAGTTCCAGGATCTCAGAAGCTTTATTAAGTCACATGTTCAACTGTTCGTCATAAAGGGCACCATGACATGTGATCTGGATTAGAAAGACATCTCGCATCGCTAAGGAAGTCGCTAGGCAAGGACGTTGAACCGCCCCATTTGACAAATATCCGCAAGTCAGATTGGATCATTTCTCAGAGAGTGGGGTGAAAATTAAACAACGAAACCGCCAGCTAGCTTGGTATTTCAAACCAATTCTTCCAATCACTATTGGAGCAAAGGCCAAAATTACATCACTATACCACCATTTCTTCGACCGGCATGTTTTTTTTCTGTTAAGAAACTGTCCCTTTTGGAAAAATATGGCCAACACAAATGGAGAATATTCACACCTAAAGGGTGATACAGAGGACACCCAACTCCCAATATTGGTTTGTTTAATCATTCACACGGAGTGGAGATACATCTTCAAATAGGGAAGATACTTCTTAAATGGTGAAGTTCCCCATTGCTATTGTTAGTTTACCGGAGTGTATTATATGCCTTCTATTCGAGGCCGAGGCCAAGGCCAGGACCTGCCACCTTTCCCAGCTCCCCCAGCCCCATCGCATTCAGGACCTCCTCTGCTCCTTCAGCAGCTATCGCTTCCAAGCTTCTTAGATCTGGCACCAAATTCCACCCCCTTTTTTCCGACATGTTTTTTTTCAAAAAAAACAAAAAAAACTGCTCCTCCCCCCACAAAATTCCATCCAAACCTTGGGTTGGATGATGATGATTTTCGTATTTCGATCTTTTGGAGGTTGTTTTGAGTACAAAAAATCCAGTCGTCACTTTTTTCTCTGTGAAATAATTTGGAAAACAAAAAAACAGGTCTTCTCCTGAGATTTAGAATTCAAATCAAATCCTCAACTCTTGAGCTTTTTTGTTTGGGTACCTCTGTTGACAAAACTGTATCCGGAACCAACAAACCCCTTTGCGAATCTATGGTGAGAATATCATATGTCATAATATCTGAGGGTCAAATTTTGTAATCCCATGACATTTATATAAAGCTTGAAAAAAAAAAACATCTTTTCCACCCAGCCCCCCAAAAAAACGACCTTCATGTAGAGCTGACAAATACAAATCCACATCCCCAAAGATGCGCCGCGCAAAGAGCGCACCTGTAGTTTCGGTCCAAAAAAAACAAAACACCGTTTCGCCCGTTTCGAAACAGGGCGATGATGCTTTAAGCTGCAGTTTGAATTGGCAGTTTTACACCCCTGAAGATTAACATGGAACATAATCATGGAGGTTTGGAAGATCATTTTCCTTTCTAAATGGGTGATTTGTAGGTTCCATGTTAATCTTCCAGGGTGTATGTTTCTTTTTTGTTTTGGTTTTGGATTGGAATAAATATCAATCCAACAAAAAAAACAAAAAAAAACTTGTAATATATAAGTCCTTGACCCAACTGTACTTGAAAACCATGAGAAAACTAAGTACAGTTCAGACGGTCGATTCGGTAGAACAGCATTCAATATAGGAATGTAGGAATTCAATATAGGAACCTCAATTTTTGTTTAACTCTCTGGTAAACTAACATGGTAGTTTACCGGAGCGTAACTCAATGCTTCACACCCCTCCCTTAAAGTTTAACCAATGGGTTTTTCTGAGATTCTCCCGCTGTGTTTCTTTTCCCCCAAAAAAAGGATGAAACCCCACGAAGCCGGAGGGTATCATGAATCATGACTTCAACTTCATGATGCTTACACTGCCGAGTCGTTTAACAGTTCGCCCATGAAAAACCTACGTACATTTAACGTACCTTCCCAAAAGAAAGGAAGTCGTCTTCCAACCATCCATTTTCAGGGGTTATGTTAGTTCAACTTTGGGGGGGTAAATTTTCCCACAAAAATCCGTCATCATTGAAAAATACCCGAGGTCGCACGAACTAGCTATGGGAAAAACCCCGTAAGAGTTGATGAAGTTATGTGAGTTTTTGGTGGTTTTTTAAGAATGGCACAGGAATCTACTCACCCCGAAGACTAACATATTTGCTGAAATTTATTGGTTGGAAGATGACATGTCTTTTTCAAATGGTTCCTGTTGGGCGGACATATTAATTTTGGGCCCCCTCCAAAAAAAAAACTGAGAAAAAAAAACACTAATTTTCAAGAGCAGCAACACTCAATTTTTGTTCAAGTTCGACTTCTCAACAGTTCCAGTGTTGGTGATTTTCAGCTTTCAGAATCTTCCCAAACAAGTGAGCCTGGCTCCCCTTCCAGCGGCAAGTGCGGCCGATAGTTGGAGGGCAACATCTCACCTCCAGGAGGGGAGAAGAAATACCCTGTGGTAAAATGACTCTCCTATTTCCTGGAATGTATAAAGCCCTGTAAATGATGGGATGATATTTTCCATATCAACGGGTTAGCCGGATTTCTTGCATCAACAGTACCAAACACTAAAAAAAGTGTTGTTCTCAGACCTTATCTGATCTGGGTCAACTAATTATTCATAATGCACCAACCCGAATTGCCAGTTTTAAAGTCGGTTTCCCTTCCCTAAGCCGCATTTGAAGTGAAGAAAAAAGGGCGGATTTGGTGGTGAAATCGTTGGCCCAGGGAAAAAAAACAGATACTGTAGTGGTGGTGAATGGCCATGGCTGTACTGCTCACTTGTGGTATGATGATTATGGTGTGCTACTTATTCACTTGAGGGACGTTTTTTTTGGATTGTGAGAAATCGTCTGGCAGGTCCACCCCTCTCTGACATCTTTAGGGAATGTCACCAGAGATGGTATTCAGGACACAAAGAGTCGACCTGCAACTAGTGATGCAGAATTGACCACAACTTTGCCCATGGTTTTTCATGTACATCCTCGGAAGAAACCACAGAATTGCTCCATGGACCTGTACCACAACGTTTGAAAACTCAAACTTCAGCTATTTCTGGTGTTTTGCTTTGTTTTTTGATGCTCCCATCGCGCCCGCCAAATCCATCCCAAAAAATGACAACATCCAGTAGACTATCCAATAGATCCAAGGCTTTGCTGGACATCTTCCTCATGCCCAAGATGCCAATCCAAGCTACCAAAAAATATGAACAAAACTCTGCCCCCTCCAAACAATCCAAACAAACATCCTTCGGCTGCTTTGGTCCACTTCGAGTTTGTGAAATGATGGATGTCCACATCCCCAAATCATCTCGAATATTCCATTGCTTCATCTAGTAGCTTTGAGGGTATGTAGCTGAAGGCGCCGTACCAAAAAAGAAACGTGGTTTCAAAGAAAATGTGCGAATCTCACACCTACCGGCACCCAAAAAAAAAGCCTTAATTCTGGGGAAACTGGGGAAAAATTTCACAACATCAACCAAAAATTTGTATGAAACCATCAGCTTCCAAAGGAAAAACTACCCATGAGTTTCCCGACTAGCAAGGCTCAAGTAGTGCATTCCAGTGCGTCTCACAAGGGTGAAGCTCAGGCCCTCGTCACATTCCTCCTGCGAGGTGACTTGGGAGGATCATCCCCAGTGGACGTAAGTGGTTAAGAACCATGGTTGCATATGTCCCCGAACTAGGGTTGTTCCCCTGCCAAATGGCATAGATGGCTTAGAAATGGCGGGTTAAGCAGTAAGGCCTTGTTAAGGCACCACAAGCCAGTCCCTATTAGGACATTATTTCAAGGGAGGTGGCATTGCGGGTACCCTTAGATTCCCATAATTTCTGGAATATGAACACGTCATCATTTACACACCCTCAGAAATTTAACATGGATACCAAAAACGATGGCTTGGAAAATGTATGTCCTTTCAAAAAAGAGCTATTCGGGGTGTCTTTGTTAGATTTCGTGTGGTATTTCATTGTAGCTTTTTGGGTGCGAAAACACCCCTCAAACAGTTGCGACCTGCACTGCTGGTCATACTGTTGATGGAAGAAATCCGGCTAACCAGTTGAGGTTGGTAGTTTATCCCATTATTTGCAAGGTTTTATACATCCCAGGTGGTGATCGCCGGATTCCTTCCATCAGCAGTATGGAAAATTTCACACCAGCCAGGTGGATACATGATGTGGCCATATGTGGCTGATACATATGCAGCATCCAAATGCGGAGAAAAAGTTTGGAATGGTTGTTGGAGAAAAAGAAACCATCATCCATCCCTATCCTTATCCCCATCCATCACTATCCCTAGCCCCGTCAACAATCCCCGAATCCCTATCCCCATCACATCTAGCTCCAAACCCCCCCGCGGTACCGGCTTTGGAAGGTGTTGTAACTCTAAACGCACAGGACGAAGATCTTCGAGGCGCATGCCCTGGCGCTTGGTGCAGATTTGTTTAGAGAGCGGGTCTGATGGAGTCAGAAATCGACTAAGATTTTTCAAGAGAGAAATCCTTTGAGAAGAACAATTTGATTTTTTTGTTTTGCAAAACCTTTCAGAGCTGAAATCCTTTGGAGAAGAAACAAATACGAGTTAGAACTGAATAGGTTGCACTTGTCAAAATTGAGGGAGTGTTTCTCAGCCTCAAAAATTGGGAGTTTCAACAAGCCCTATGACTTCAGAATTTTCTGCCAAACTCCCTCGTGTTTCACCAACCGGGGAAAATCTCCAGGAGATGACATGGCAAGCCACGAACACCCAGGTCAAAGGGTCGACATGGCATGACATGACATGAGACATGGCAATTCAATACAATGCACGACATATTTTAATGTATTTTACATATATTATGGCTATTCCCAGACCTATCCAATGTGACCACCAAACAGGTTTTTTTCTTAAACTCCATCTCCACCCTTCCCCCCTCACCTTGCTACAGACCGGACACTTGGCAGCCACCTTTGTTTGAGCTGCTTGCTGTCGCAAGCGTAAGGCACACACCAAGCAAATGACGTGGCCACACTGCGCGGTTCGAATGAGTTCAGGTTCGCCTCGGGGAGAAACCAAAACTTCCCCCCCCAAAAAAAAGCCTCGCACAAAAGGTCATGTTTTTTAAAAATTTTCAAAAGGTGGTAGTATTTCACCTTGCCAAAAAAAACTCAAAAACCAGGCAGGGGTACAGAAACAGGTGCTCTTTTTTTTTGTCCTCGAACGCAAAAAATGTCCAAAGAAGTTTGTGATCTCCCCACTCCACTTTTCCATCCCTTCCCCTTCCCAACTTGCACGACCAAGAAGCCTAAGCAAATGGGACAGGTAGGCAATTCTTCCGATGTCTCGGGGGCGTTTTATAGGTGAGCAACGTGAAACAAACCCTGACATAATGAACTTGTGAAAAATCCTGGTTGGTTCAGCTTCCCTGATCTTCAAAAATTGGTTTACAAAAGAATCATGTCATATAACTGATTTTTTATGTCATCCCTTTCTTTATGAACAGCAAATAACCATTTTTCCCCAACTGCTCACTGCTCAGGTGGCATATTGACATGCAAGCTACAGGGACGATGGTGAGCAGAACCTAGTAGCAACATCGGTTCAATCCGGGATAGTTGGCAAAAAAATATCAGTCCCAAATGAATCGGTGGTTCAATATGTACAGTATATATAACTCTAAGCATAACTTGAGCAACCCTTTCTTTTCAACTAATTCACTTTTCCAACTGCAAAAAATCATGTTCTTGCTTCAGCAACTCAAGAAAAACAACCACTGTTTATGATTTTTGTTGCTTCCCCCCCTTTTTGTTGGCCACCAAAAAAAAAGAATTTTCCACCACCAAGTTCGGCCTCGCAAGGCATGTCAACCCGCCACACCTTAGGAACACCGAAAATGGGATCGATCACATGTCACCACCAGGATGACGGCTGACATTTTTTGGCTCGCAAAAGTCTTATATATAAACCGTCACTTTCCACTGGCATCCTGGGTGCGGGGTTTAAAAAAAAGAACAACAGATCTCAGCCTTGGGGGAAAATGCGGAAACATTTATTCGACTCAAAAAATGCCTTTTCAAATCCTTAAAAAAAACGGGTGTTTTAAAAAATGGGTGTTAGTTCCCGTATTTCAAAACTTTTTGCGGCTCAGGATTAGTGGATTGAAGCTATCCCATGAGGTGAAAGCTTGAAATTGAGCAAGTGAAAAAAGACAAAAAACGAGTACTGGTTGGTTTATGGGGACCTCTTTAGAATGGTCCTATGAGTCCTACATAATTAAAAAAAAATATAAAATAATGATATAAAACGCTGTCATAGTATAATCCCCTACATAACTCAAACAACCAAGGTATTCTTTTCATTGCTCAGCTAACCATGAACAGATTTCCATCGACTCTTAAGATCGAAGGCTGTGTTTTTTACACAAGAGTTGTGAACAAACTTCTTGCGCACCCTACCTTTTTAATAGGTGTTGCCACCAAATCCACCACTTTGATGCGGTTTTTCTTGCTAGTATTTGTTAAAATAATATGTTTCCAGCTAGACACAAGATGAAGAATGAGGGTCCATCCAAACAACAGGTCCATGTTTATTCAGGTAAATGTTGATAGGCTGAAGGACCTCCATCAACAGCATCGTTTCAGAACCTTGATTCAGCAGCAGCTTCATCTGGACGTTTGTCAACAAAAAAATATGTTTCACGATCAAAAAAAAAGATATTGTAATTATGTATAATATGTTTTTAAACAAATACACCGTAGTGAAAGTAGATGGCGCAACCCCCAAAAGGTGGATTAGTAAGGGGCCATGATAAACCAATACATGGGAGTTGCGCCATCTACTTTCCAGGTGGTGTACATGGTTATTGTCACTGAACTGCAGTAGGCAGAAATGTGGGGTATCACATTGTTTAGCAGGGTGCCCACGGTGGTGGATTACGTAGAGATCGTTGATAAACACAATGCTTACCACAGCTGTATGCAATTCTGCTAACCACACCTGTCGTATATATTAGATTCATATATCTATCTTTGTCCTTTCTTATTGTTTGCTTCTCCATTTTATCTACACTTGTATATAAGCACATGCTATTTACATTGTTCCTGCACGATTGCAACCCCCCAGATATATACAGGATATATATATATATGTATATACATCTCAACCGGTTTTCGCCTGGATTTTTTGTTCATCAGGCTTCAAAAAAAAACACACATCACTTGCGGTCAAAGATACTCTTTCCCAAAGGTCCTTGCCCCCCAGTGTCGCGACCGCGGTTGGATTGCCTGTGAATCACTGCGGTCTGGATGTTCAAGAGATCGTTTCAATTTGTTCCAAACTTTTGGTGGACTTTACCATCATCATCATTATCATCATCATCATCAGCAGCAGCATCATCATCATCATCATCATCATCATCATCATCATCAGCAGCAGCAGCATCATCATCATCATCATCATCATCATCATCATCATCATCATCAAAAGTATTCATTTTCATCATCATAATCATCATCAAAACGTATGAATTGTTTGTTCTGGTTAATAAGCTTGTGTCATGATTTTTTGTTGGGAAAGTTTCCGGAAGATTTTCTTGTGCACACCTCCACTTGGTGGTATGCCATGCGGATGTGCCCGGCTGGCATGTCTCTTGTTTGGCTGCTTTTTCTCAACCCTTGCACCTTGGGAAACCACTGAAACCACATATGTTGTTTTCATAAAAAGACTTTACAGAAAGTAATGCAACCCAGAAACAAAAAAAAACATACCAATGAAAGTTGGAGTGTCCAGAAGCTCATTATCCAATCTTTTCTGGTTCTCCAACTCAAAACATAATCTTTGGACCCTTTGACAG
This sequence comes from Breviolum minutum Mf 1.05b.01, assembly GCA_000507305.1. Taxonomy (NCBI): domain Eukaryota; class Dinophyceae; order Suessiales; family Symbiodiniaceae; genus Breviolum; species Breviolum minutum. Next base: position 135,310 of record DF239634.1, read on the forward strand.
TGGTCATGATATTACACCAACCACAACAATGCACTATTTTCAAGAGGAGATCCCTCAAAATTACAATACATTTGCATCAAATTTGATCCCTTGAATCTACCCCCCAACCCAGTAACAGTTACCATTATATACATTTTTAGTAGGGAATTCCGAGAACAAAAAACTGTAAAGCTTTATCTTCCACTGTTACTGGCTGGGGAGTTGATGCAATTGATCCCCACTCACTTAGCCAATGGACCCTGAAATAAAAGTTTGAACTTTATTTTCCCTACTAAATATGTAATCCCGAAAAGTTTAAGCCGTTTAGCCATTGGCCAAGTAGGCGCCCATTTAACGACCCCTTGTGAAACGACTTCAACAATCAACACCCCGCCGAAACGCTTGACGCCTCTGGCAAGGCTGGCATCCAACACCAGTCGGCAGCTACCACCTCGACATGAGAAACGGTCAAAACCCCTATGACATTCCATTGAATCTTGGTTGGTCAATAGGGATCCTTATAAATTGTTTGTTGTTAATACTCTATATCCCTGGGCAAATATATAATCTCCAATATTCAAAAAACAACAACAACGAAGCATTTTGGTCACGAAGCTCCCCTGAATCTCACGGCTTCCATCCATCCCACTCCATCCACCGTCCGTCCGTGCAATCTTCAGGTCTCCCGGACGGACAAAGTCACCTTTGGCCACCGCCCATGTCGAGTTATATTTTCGCACGGGAGTCCCGGCCTGGAACGGTTCCGGGAAAGAAAAAAATGGCCCAAAAGAAAACCAATTCCCCTGGGTTTGGGGAAACATTCCCCCGGCAAGGCACCCCTTAGACAAAAAAAACACTACGTTTAACGGCCCGGAAACTGGGGTAGTGTTTTATTGTTTTTTGAAGGGCATTGTGTTTTTTTGCATTACATGGAAATGCTGACATGCTGCGTTTTCCAACGTTTCTTTGGAGGTATGCCTTCTTTCGGAAAGCTATCATCTTACCCACCCAACACACAACTTCCGGCGTAGGATCGATTCACCATCTTTCACCCTGACCGGCTTCAGAAGCAGAAACTTCCAGTGATGTATCATTTCACCCCCCCAATTCAGGTCACCCCTCCCTTCACTGCAGTTGCACCTTGGCAGTATAGCCTTTGTTGGCCAACAAATGATTGGCCGGCCGCCTCGGAAGCTCCGAAAGAAAGGCAAAGGCAAAAAGATCCCAGGTCCCAGAAACCCACCGGGGCTGCCTGTGATTCAAAGCATGAAGTTTGCCAACAACCCATGGCTCCCAAAGAAAATTAAAAAAGAGTACCATCAACCATCAACCATCCATCCAATTTTTGAAGTTTTATGACTCCATGACTCCTGAAATGTCGACTTCCCAAACAAAAGGTCCAAATTTGAAGCTGTCCGAAATAAGGAGAAATTATGGACCCGCAATTCTCCAACACCCCCCAGTAGCTGCTAGGGCTTTTCTTGTTTTTTTCTCCCCGGTTGCCATTGGCATGGAAATGGCTCAAAGCCAGTTGGAAATCTGGGATAGCAGAAACGAACTAACTCTTCAAATTGGATAGAGCAAAGCTACAAGTCTCAACGTAACATGCACTGAACTTCTAAATGGCCATTTTTAACTGCCAATGCTAAAGGTGTGGCGCCACCATCTGTGGTGACTTTCTCTTTGTCCGCACCAAATTCCAGCAGTATCCGTACCACTCCAACATGACCATATAAAGCTGCACCATGCAGTGGTGTCTTCCCACCTACTGTGGTCCTCTTATCTCGATCAGCACCAGCTTCCAGCAATACCCTCGCAACATCCGGATGACCATTCAGTGCAGCCAGGTGTAGCGGAGTCGCGCCAGCGGTGGATGCCTTGTCTTTCTCCACCCCCGCGGCCAGGAGCAAACGCACCGTCTCCAAGTGACCATTCAAAGCAGCCAAATGTAGAGCTGTGGCACCCACTGTTGAAGCTTTATCCTTGTCAGCACCAACCTGAGGTTCATGATTTTTGAAAGTACGAGACAAAGATACAAAGCATAGCAGGATTTTTCAATCTGACTTAGCTTAGCTTACACTGAGCCCGAAGTTTGAAATGTCATACTTCCAACCTGAAACCCAAATCCTCCCAACACTTACCCCATGCTCAACTTGTGCAACAAAAAAACAAAAATCGTGCAAAACAAAAACTCTGCTAAACACCCAAAATTGAACATGGAACCTGACCATAAACCCGAATCGAAAAGGAGATTCCGATCCTTTTGAAGTGTTCGGACATTTTCAGGCTCGATTACATTGCCAACCCAAACAATAAAAAGGGAAATCCCAAACAAATTGAGCATACTTTTGCATCAACTTCCATCCCCCCCCAAAAAAACAGGGAAGATAATTTCATGACGCCCCTGAATTTCTGAGAGTCTATATATACATCTTCAATTTTTCTGTAGGCTTCATCAACCAACTCCTCCCCCGAAAAGCTTCATCCATGCAACTTCCAACAAAAGCTTCACCACTTCTGTATGTCCATTCAAGGCTGCAAGGCGCAAGGGTGTCAAACCATGTGGACTTGACTTGTCTTTATCTGCCTTATGTTCCAACAAGATCCTTAAAACCTCCATATGTCCGTGCTCAGCGGCGAGGTGCAAAGGTGTTGTACCTGTAATTTCTTGGATAGGATCCAAGGCTGCACCTCGTTGGAAAGGCTGGCATTCATCCGGCACCAGTTGATGATTGGTAGATATCCCGAGATTTATAGGGGTTTTTTCAAAAACATCGCAGGTGGTTATATCACCGGATTTCCGAAGCATCAACAGGAAAATTGCCATATAGGGTCTAAGTCTAGTCAGTCCTGAGGGGTATGGTCATCCAACCCCTAAATGGTGACTGAAAGGCTTATGCTGATGGAGGTTTTTCGTGCAGCCGTTACCAACCTGATAAAGGTTAACTCCCGTCATTTTAGGAGATTTTATCTAACATGCCCCCCCCAAAAAAAACAAGTGGCTGCGTAAAACTTGATTTCAACACCTTCAAAATCAAATGTTCACTGTCTCCCAATGAGAAACTGCCCCAAACAAATTCCTCCAGTTCTTTTCTCAAATTCCAGTTCCAAGGCTCCTGCTTCCAAGAGCAGTTCGACACAATGCAAATGTCCTTCTTCAGCAGAAATGTGAAGAGCGGATTTACCTTCATCATCGCAGGTATCTGGATCTTGTGGCCGATGAAGCATCACATTTACATCCTCCAAACCTTGCTGGGCGCGGCTGAAAAATCATCTTGTTCCAGGTTCATGTCAGGTCCAACTTTTTCGTTCAATGGGTCAACGGGAAAAAAACAGGGGGGCATCCATCAGTTTTCAAAGTCAAGAACACATGTGCACAAAGTGACAAAGGGCTCAAACGTTGATACCTTGTCCTGAATTCAGTTTCTTTGTAAAACGACTTGCTGAAACTACTGGGATTGGTAAATATTGTATATATACACACATAAAGGCACCCAGAAGAAAAAACACGTTTTTTAAATGGGTGAAAATCTTACCCCAAACATTTGGACTGAAAAAGCCCAAGAAAAAATTGAACCAAAATAAAGGCCTCTTTGTTCCTTAACAAAAAAATATAATGCCTTGAGCCTGATGAATCCTAACTTTTGAAAATCAATTAAATTCAAAAAAAACATCGAAATACCGCAAACTAAATTTTTCCCTTCCCGGTTCAACCTTTTTTTTCTCTCCAGACATTTTGGTATCCCAGGAACGATTCTCCTTACATGCCAGCAAAAACCTCGTATCATCACAAAGTTCGGGTGGCCACAGATTTAAGATCACAAGTTGTAACTCCAAGGGTGGAGTCAGAAGCTCTTCTTCCGACAACTCCTCGATCTTTTTTGGGGGGAGGTGATTTTTTCTTGTTAGGTTAAGGATTTAGGGTTTTCGGTTGGGCCCTGCCTAAACACTGGTTAACAGTGAATATGGATGGTTAAAAACGGGGTTCCCGGAACTATGGCTACCCGCTTAGTTCCCAGGCTTTTGAGCAACCTGCAAGGTTTAGGGTTTTTAGGTTCCGGGGGTTGTGAAAAAAATCCATCGGATTTTCACCCCTAAAAGATTCCCATGGGAATCGAAAAGATCGAATCCGAAATACAAAAACAAATACTAAAAAAGGGAACAAATCACAACTAATATATCATTCCTTGAAATATAAAGCCTTATACATGGCAAAAAAAAAAATCTTGAGTCCGAGCTACACCATCAGAAGTCAAGAGCGTTTGTCGGAATCTGTTATATCCCAACAGCTCGCAAAGATGTCCTTTCAATGCCCTCACGGTGTTCGGTACAATATCCCCGTTGGAAGAGGAGGAATTGAAAGTCACAATGTCTTCACCTGATGCGGCAGAATAAACACCTCGGTGTTTTTGTTGGAAGTGTCCAAGGGAATATGTTTTTTGTGGGTGGGGTTGCAGGCCAGTTTATTTGAGAAAAAATCATGCGAAAGTGAAAATGGGTCAAAAAATCTTCTTCCACCAAGCACATCAAGTGAATTAAAAAAAAAACACACCCAGGGGCGAAATTGTTCGTTGCAAAAAAACAACTTGGGGGGGGGGGGGTGCAGTTTTTTTAAGGGGTGACCGGATTTGTTGTTGAAGGCATCATGAACCATTTCTCCTTCTCCTCAAACTTTTACAACAACAAAAAACTACACCCTGGAAAATAAACATGGACCATAATCATGGAGGTTTGGAAGATCAATTTCCTTTCTAAATGGGTGATGGCTGTAGGTTCCAGCCGTTAATCTTCCAGGGTGTAACAGTTGGCCCACCCAAAAAAAAGGTGGGAAGTTTTGGGGAAGGGAAGTTGTTGGAAGTTTTTTCAAACATTTCTGAAAGCCAAGGCACGAAGCATCCAGCCAGAGGTGCACTGGAGAAAAAACAGGCTGGGGTGAAACCTCTTAGCTGTAAGCTGTGGGCCCAAATTGGCGGTGGATTCGGTGGATGGATTTTTTGTGAGTCGGTCACCTTTGAACAAAACAAAAACCTGACACAAATATCACTTATCCTGTTACAATTGCCTTCAAATGACTACTACAAGTAGGTATGCGAGCAAATGGCCCAGATACTCCCCAAAAAAATCTGCATGAGTTTTTTTGTCGCTCGGATTTTTTACTTGACATGCAAAAAAAATAATAGTTATGTTCAAGGAGCTGGCCACACATCCCCCATGAAAAGCAATATCAATATTAGTAGATATGTTTTTGAGTCCCAACAAAGCTCATCTTGGCACAAAAGGAGTCAACAAAAAACCAATTGTGAAAGCCAACATGACTGGCTGGAATTTTAGGAAAAAACAAACAATGTAATGAATGAGTGATTTTCCCCAAGCATTTTCCATGTTCGTTTCCAGGGCCACTGGGTCCTGTCCAAACCGCCACTTCCATTCCCCCCAAACCTGCCCCGTGCCCCCCCAACATCATCCAACAAAACGGCTGCCGAGTTGCCATGCTTCACTACGCTTCTGAGCCTTCGCCTTTTCAACCCCAAATCTTCCCCTTTTTCCAAAAAACAAAAAAAAACGCAAATATGTAAAAAAATTGCCTTGCAAAGTGCAGCCCAACTATAGGCACTAATAACTAATACATATTATGTTTTTCATGTGTTTTTTTTCCAACCAAAAACGGGGGATCCCTAAAAATCCCCACCCCTTCGCTGCCACGCTCCGCTGCCCCACCTTGGGACCTTTCGGTGCTGCCGCCTTGGCTGCTGGCGCCAGCGGTGAAGCCCGTGGCTGTCCACAGGCATCACAGAGATCCTCGGTTGGGAAGAGATTTTTGTTGGGAGAAAAACCATCCAATTTGGGCCCCTCCCCACCCCACTTTTCCCCCATCCCCAACAACACAAAAATATACTAAAAAAATGGGGGAATGGGGGGGTTGGAAAAAAATATGTTTACTTTCAGAATTCATATAGATAGTTTTGGTATCTTATGTGAAGTTTCAGGGGGGTATACCTTTGGTTGTCCCTCCTCCCAGGATGCAATCGTCACTACCAGGATTATTACACGTTCAGTAACGGGGAGCCCGGGGAGCCTAACCAAAACCTTCATTCACCATGAATACTGGGGAGGGGAAGAACCCAACTTATACCTCACCACTTGTTTTGTTGGTGATCCGAGGCACCCAAGGTTTTTTGACACACGACAGAACTAGACATACAGCGTGGGAGATTTGTGGCCTTCGCCCAGTCTATCACTGGAGTCCGTGATATTTCATGTTGGAACCCCTCACCCAAAACATTTCATGCTATCATCGTGGTCACCAGCACCAGCATCCCGGGAGAAGCGGGGCCACGTTCGGCCAGTGAAAAAACATGTACTGTAGCGAAATTTTCAACCTATGAAACTTGGGAGGATTGGGCATGCACTATGCACATCATTGCACATCTATATTTTGGAGGCGCGGGAAGTTTCGCCAATTCTGGACGAATACTCTGATCCAACTGAAAAAAACAATAAGGACATCATTAAGATACACAGAAAAACCATACACAAACAGAAGATATCATCTCGGGTTTCCGGATGAAAAATACAAACCATTCCGACCTGCAATTAAAATGACCCTACCATTTCCAGTTGGACGGAACTTGTTCGGTTTCTTTTGCTGCTGATTAGTGTCAACTCCATCCACGTTCTGCAAGGTACACTTCCTCAGGCCATACGTCGTTCTGCAGAGAATTTTGGAACAAAAAATCAATGTATGATCATGGTTCAAATCCTTCGTGGACTGGATTCCTTGCTAAAGGAAAATGTTCACCCTCAACCATACAATTCTTCAAAACCCTTTGGCCATTCCTGTATTACAAGGAAATCTATCAGAATGGTGGCTGACTTGATGCGTCCAAAAATGGTGGATTTTCCATCGCTGCGCTAATTCAACAGAGGTTTCAGAAACATGCACGGGCCCCTGTTACGTCCCTATTCTTGCTCACATGAAATCTGGTAGAGGACCGACAGAAATATTGACGCTACAGTAAAGAAACCACCAGCATAGCCCCCAGTTAGCATGTCCATTTCAAAGCACATCTACAGCACACCAGAACCGCAACTTCATCTTAATTAACGTTCATTGTCAATGTTCTTGGTTCCAAGACAAGTGCCACCCTAGCACATGTCTGTGTCGATGGTGTCAGAAAGCTGTTTCAAATCGAAGAAGGAAAGAATTTTCAATTCACGCTCCAACGAGCGCAAGGCGTGGCATTGTCACAGATCATGGCCAAAACCACATCAAACCTTTTTTGATATCTTCGCTCTTCGTTGTTTACGAGGAGATGGACTTGCAGGCCGCATTGCCGTAGGTGATGCTGCGAGCAAAGGCAACAAGAGGGACGGCGATGTCACTACGGGGATCCCTGCTAGCTTGCAGTGGGAGCTGCAGGTATACGCATTTGCGGCTTCCATAAAATAGCTGTAAAGGATAGCATCGAGGCCAATTTAGGGCTTGCAAAGCTGGAGGCAGGGCTTCATGGAGCTTGACGTGGGTGGACAGAAATCTTGCGCAGGTTCTCCAGTATGCTTCACTTCCGTATGGCTTTGGAGCGGCGCACCACCAAAAAGGGAAGGGCACTCCTTTCTTGACGCTGAGGAGCGTTGACGCAAAAGGGGCGTTGATGGAGTCATTGATGTAAACTGGCTGGTCAGGAGTCGGCTTCTTTCTTGAGCCTTTGAATCATGGCTTGCAGTACCAGCACGACGAGACTGCCGGCGCTCAACAAAGTCCAAAGAGTATTTTTCACGGCGTCAGTGCCAAGTTTTGGCGGAACAGCCCTTGCATATGTTAGCCATGCATGACGACTCGGCACGACTATGGGAATTGGCGCAACATCAACCTTCCTAACTAAGTTGCACCTTCAATAACGGAGTGGAGGACAGAAAATACTTTGTTTCAATAAATTAGCGTGTGTCAGACCGGCTGTGGCATTGAAGGGTCGAAAGATGCAAAACAAGTGCTTAACGTCAGGATACGGAAACAACACACAAAGGACATTCTTCGCATAACAAGACCCGTCTTAAAATATGACCACACCAAAATACAACCGCAACCTGTAACACCTTTTTAACTTCTAATGATACCAAAGCTACAACCCATCAACTGGCATACGGCATATTATAACACTACAACTATACTCTACAATGCCAGTATAAGAGCTAACAAATGACCCAACAAATGAAAAACGAATAAGGTGAAGCAATGACAATGACTGCACGCCAAGGCACGCACATACCCAACTCCCCGGCCTTGCAATGCATCAAAATGTGGTGTGTTTTTTTTGAACAAAAAACTTGAATTTCACCCAAAAAAGATGCTTAAAAAAAAGTAAGATTATATATAAGTTTGATTGTATACGAATTCAATGAATGAACTAGAAAAAAAAGTAAAAACAAATTCTGGAATCCAATGAGGTGAGTAAGTGTGTGTTTTCCTGAGAAGATCGGCACCATTTGAATCGCCAACTCGTCCCCTCAACTCACACAGGAAAGATTGCCATGTCAAACCAAAAATGGATGGATGGTAATTTGCTCCAACCCATGTTTTTTAGTTTGTGATCTTTCTAAAAACAAAAATGTGGGGGGAACTATGTATATATATTATGGCAAAAACTCTGGAAATCTTCGATGGCCATGGAATTTGGTTCGATGGCCCTCCAGGGAACGATCACATATCCCACCGAACGGGAAAAGGAATATGGATGTTTCCAAAAATAGTGGTACCTCAAAATGGATGGTTTATAATGGAAAATTCTACTAGAATGGCTGATTTTTGGGGGAAAAAATATGTTTGGAAACACCCATATCAGCGACTCGAAAGTGCCCGGCTGCTTAGGGGATTTTTGGGCAACGTTCCCAGGAGGATTTTTCTCGGGCCGCCTTCCTTTCTGGCAAATCTCGCAGCACTCTGCGCTGCCAGCGTTTTCAAAGGTACAGGCTGGGCAGGCCCACGTGTCCATACACCGTTGGCCGTTGGGCTCCGCGGTGTAAGCAGTTTGGAAGAAATCCAAACCCCGGGGATTTCTTGCGGCAAAAAAACCGCAAAGGAAACCCAAGGGAAGGAAACAAAAAACACAGGGGGTGGAAGCTGAGATGATTGTAGAAGGTGAGAACTAAAAACCCAGATCCATGTCACTGTCACAATTCAATATGATTTTTGTTTGTGAATGGAAACTGCCTTTGATAGCAATATTTTTCTCATAAGAATCAGATCCTCGGCAACTTTGGAGTATGGAACAAAGCTGAAATTCCTCTCCTTGTCTGCCTTGTCTTATCTGAAAAAGTCTGAATTCCATTCTTACGCCAACGCAGGTGTGAACTCAGAATCTAACTGTCTTTTCCCTGACCTAGGCTTTCCATATCTGAGTTGATGCTTCCTTGACAATTGTTTTTCAATCAAGTTACTTTGGAAACACCTCGATAGGTTCGCACGTTGCTCTGCAAGTTCCTAAATCCAAACAAAAATATGCCTCCACATATGTCACCTTTCTACTCTGCATTCCAATTTGCCTTGAACCAGCCGCCGAGTTCCGGGAAATCTCAAACAACAAGGTCAATGGATCAACCCCCCCGGACTCGAACAAAGGCGATCTCCAAGTTGGCTAATTGGGCATATTTTTTTACGGATTTCAACAACCGTTTTTTTAATGGATGGAAATGGTGAAACCACCTATTTTTCATGTAAACTAGTTCGTGGTTTCAACCCATTTGAAAAATATGCTCGTCAAATTGGATCATCTCCCCAGGCTTCGGAGTGAAAATTCCAAAAAATCTTTGAGCACCACCCATCAATGATTATTTCTGGTTCCCCTAATAGGTGGTAGGTGATATATAATCACCCAATTATTGGCAATATACAAGTGGTATATATTGCCAATTATGGATGATTATATATCGCCTACCACCTGTTAAGAGAACCAGGAAACTCCATTGAACCCAGTACATGTTTGGAATCATCAAATTGATTCCAACCATTTTTTTCAGTGGATGTTTTTTTTTCGGTTCCTAGCCTTGATTTTTTCCCTCCAGTAAGGTTGGGCAGATCCAGCTCCTCCCAAATATTCCTCCATTCATCTGGATGTTTCCGAAAATAGGGGTACCCCCAAATCATCCATTTAAATAGGGTTTTCCATCATAAACCATCCATTTTGGGGTACCCCTTTTTTGGGAAACACCCATCTGATGGTTTTTTTGTGAAAAATTTTAAAAAACGTGGCAAGTGACTCACACTTCTGTGTAAAATGACAGCCCCACATTCTATCTTTCAAGTATTGAGGGGTTGCAACCCAAAAAAACTACCCACATAACGAGTTTCTGAACGTTTCGATGAATCTCAAACGTTAATTAACATCAAGTTTTTTGAATACGCCCTGAAAATTGATTAACATGGAACCCAAAAAGCACCCTTTTGAAAAGGAAGTCATCTCCCAAACCTCCATTGTGGGGTTCCATGTTGGTTTTCGGAGGTGCAAACGTTGTAAAGCTCTCAATTTGGATCTTGAGATGGCCTCAAACAGATCCACACCATCCCCCCAACCTCCAGGGTTGCAATACGTTCCCCTGCAACATGGCAAACACAGGGTCGTTTTCTGTGGTTTCTGAACACTTTACAAGAGCTCCATTTTTCATTGAGACAACAAAGCCCTTGTCGCTCTATGGGATCCTTATGATTCGCTTAATATAATCCACATATTAAACTGGCCAGTACAGTATGATTCCTTATACTCCCCCGAAGACACATAATGGAACATGAAAATCATCCCGGATTGAAAGGGAAAATCATCTGAACCAAACCTCCATGTTTGAGTTCCAGCTGTTCGTTTTCGGGGGTGTATCAATCAAAGCCAAGCCCTGGTAGCCAGGATATTCTTCGTGGCTCACGGTACGACCAGGTCACCGCACCCCGTCACCCCGTCCCATGAACTTGTCTGAAAAACAAAAACTGCAATTGTTTTTTCCAATAGAAGAAGAGCTGAACTCCCCCCCAACTTTTTTTTAAAAAAAAAGTTTGTTTTCCCAAAACACCAACAATTAACACCTCCCCAAAACAAATGCAAACCAAAAAAAACGGACATTACATAAAATCATAAACATCCGTGTGACACCACTCTGATTATATCAACCCTTCCCCCCCTCCACTGGGTTTTTTTCAAATCACTTCATCGCTGTCGTCTCTCAGGCGCATCTCACAACTCGCAGCCGTGGCATGCCAATCCATCTTGGAAAGCAGCCTCCGACCAGGAAACCAGCGTCCAACAAATGGAAGAAAAAATCACACCCAGGTTTTTTTTTGAAGAATCTCTCTTAAGGGAGGGTGGATTTTGTGGGATGAACCTTCTCACCCTCCCTAAAACCAACATAGCTTCTGAAAAATAGGCCTCCACAAAAGGAAAGCAGTCTCCCAACCCCATTTTTCAGGGGCCATGTTAGTTTTAGGGAGTGTACTAAGTATAATAATCATGACGTTGTCATAACAATGTCATAACCATGGGTCAGCCCTCGTAACGTTATGTGCACAGAATCACAATCAGAACAATATTAAGAATAGTCATAGTAGTCGTAACAATCATCCGTATCATAAGCACATTCATGATAATGGTTTGTAAATCATACTCAAAATACAGTAATCAAAATAATGACAATCAAACTGATAATTCATGATCAGAATGGTCATTAATCACTATGATCATAATGATCATGATCATAATAAAAATCCTGATAGGCATATTTGGGATGATCATTGTAATCATAGTCACAATTATAATGTGTATCATAATCATAATCACAGTAATCATCGTAATCGTAATCACCATCATCATCATCATCATCATCATCATCATCAGCGTCATCATCATCAGCATCATCATCATCATCATCATCAGCGTCATCATCAACATCATCATCATCATCATCATCATCATCATCATCATCATCATCATCATCATCATCATCCTCGTCCTCGTCCTCGTCCTCGTCCTCGTCCTCGTCCTCGTCCTCGTCCTCGTCCTCGTCCTCGTCCTCGTCCTCGTCCTCATCCCCATCCTCGTCCTCATCACTCTGTCAGAGCTACCCACAACTCCAATCACCCAATCACCACTTCCCACAACTCCGTCATCTTCCCACACGCAAAAACCTGCCTCGCATAGAGGATCATCTGCACCAACGGTCCCACTAACATTCCAAGCCATAGCCCAATGGCTCGCAAATCACAAGCGAAACCAAGAAGCAACGAAGATGGAATACCCAAAATCCAATATGCCAAGACCTGGTTCATTCATCCCCTGGTTATCCAGATTATCTGGAGATATTTTGTCAAAGTTGTGGGGTAAAGCACCGATTGTTCTTCAACTTCCTATCCTCAAACTCTTGGGTTTGCTCAGTTACTCCCATGATTTCAAAGAGGTTCCACCCTCCAGTTAATAACAGGGACCACAAGGATGACCATATTATTTTGGATACCGGGATACCGGGATACCTATAAACCTTCACTTGCCACTGCCTCACCCTTCAGAGTGGGTGGGAACACCCCCATGAGTCCATATTTTTAGGGGACCGTTTTTGGGGAACGGAGGGTCCCATCTTTGTAGGTCCAGCAGGTAAAAAGGTGCCAAAATCTACCAAAAGTGCTGGCAAGAAGGGGAGAGAATGACTTCTTGGAGCTTCTCCCCGATTTTATATTCTTTCATTTGCTCATGCCGCTTTCTGAAGTTTTGAACAACTCAGAAGACTGGCTCCGGGTTATTTCCCTTAATTATATATGCTTTACAGATATACTATCCTTGATGCTAGGTAGTATCAAATCGCATTTCACAGGAATCCCTATAAACCCACTCAACTTTAGTATTTGATGGAACAGGAAACGGACCTTGTTTTTGCGGCTCAATCCTATGATTCCGTTCACCAAGGAACACAAATTCGTGCCCCTTTCTTCTGCTGGCCCGTGCCGCGAATGGCTCCGGACAACGCTGTCTGCAAACCATCAATGTAGTAAAAACCACCTGAGCGGTGTTCAAAACCCTTGGCTGACATTCCATTATACTGATTGGTTTATAGGGATCCTTCCAGTTATATTTACACCTTAAAATAGCCAACCTATAAACCAATATTGGAATACCACCCTTGTTCTGATTGGTTTATAAGGATCCTTATGTTGGCTTATTCTATAATCCCTACATAAAACCTGCTCACCTTGCAAAACCGTGTCCCGCAACTTTTCGACCGTTTTTTTCGCCGTTTTTGTTCGCGGCTTTTGAGGGAGAAACGTAACTGAACGGGGGACGTTTCAAACATACCAAGCGCCAGCCTTTTATTTCAAAGTGAGACCCCCCTAAATTTTAACATGTACTCAAAATAGCTCATATTTGGAAGGAAAAATATGTTGAAAACCGATTGAAAACCCATCATTTTTTGGTATCCAGCTTGGTTTTTGGAAACCCTGGGCGATAGTGGGGACCCTGTTTTAAATGGCCGGATGTCTTAGGACCTGGAAACCCCAAAGAAATGGACCTAATTTTGATGGTACCAGTAAAAAATTGGGTGTAAATCTACCAGCCAGCGATTTGTGCGTTCGCTCTTTAAAAAATAAAACTCAAAAAATATAAGGTTAGAAATGTCCATTCCAACAAAAAAAATGTTGGTCCAAAAATTTCCATCGACATGGAAGTTGAAGAAACAAAGCACCAAACACTACCAATCTTATTTCCAAGCGATTCACACCTTTGGGCTTGTCCCCCCTAGTTGAAAGAGAAAAGGTCCAAAATTGACTCATACTATATATTTTTGTGATCATCATCAAAGTTATATCCTAGCAAAGGGGGACAACCCAAGTTCAAAAAGAAATTTCAGGGACCCCCAATAGTGGGACCCCCAATTCCCATACTACTCCCATAAGAATCCCTTGAAGTATGGGAATGGTGTGGGTCCCGCCTATGGGAAGATTGGGGTCCAGCTCTTGGAGATCCCCGGAGTAGAGCCCCCTAACACTTTGACAATTCACTACAGTTGATGGTTCTGAAATCCCAAGGCCAACCACCTGGGATGTATAAAACCTTGTAAATAGTGGTATAAACTACCAACCTCAACTGGTTTTCTGGCCGGATTTCTGAACCACAAATCAACGTTGTATGCCCCACAGGCTCTTTGCTCCTCCAAGGTACATACAAAAATGAGGAAAACGGCATTTAAACCTTGACCCACTCGTGGATCCAGCAAGTTCACACGCAAAATTTCATCCACAAAGTTCTTACAGAACGGGATGACAAAAACCTCGGGTTTTTTGTTTTTTTGTGTCGATGACCATGAGGTGAGTCGTTAAAAAAAAAGGTCTTGAAGTGGTTGAGCAGTGGAAAAACAATGAAAAACAAAACGTGTCACCTTCCATGATACTGGTTGGTTCATAGGGATCCTTATAATAAGGGTTTTTATTGAAAAAAACATATCACAAGGGTACTATGATCACCGTATGTCCAAAAACAAAGTTTCTTTCACTGTTCAGATCTATGTTTCTTACCCTAACGAAGTGCATGTCCAAATAATTTCCACTTCACCCAAATGGGAGTATTTTGAAAAACCAGACCTCACCCAACTATACAGGAACACTCACGAAGTTTAATATAACCCCCTAAAAAATCATGGATTGGAAGACGATCCTTTCCTTTTGGGTCCAGGTAACTTTTCAGGGGTAAACTCGTTGTTAAACTTCAGGATGCAATTAATAGATCCAGAGATTACGATAAACCTCAAGATATTCATGGACTTACACCACCGAAGATCAACATAGAACCTGAAAAATGATGGTTTGCTTCAGATGATCTTCCTCTTCCAAGGGGTCCTGTATTCTCAGGTTCCAGCCATCAATCTTCAAGGTTGTAAGCCAAGGAGTTCACAGCTTCCAAACTTACATCAAATTTGTTTCATGTTGGAATAGCGTTGCATATCATGATTTCATACTACGATCGAAAAGAAACTCGAACCTGCAAAAATGTGTGTAACACGTATGTAAATATAAAAATATCACATGTAGTCTGCATATATATTGAAGTATATATATATATCTAAATAGATACATATATATATATATGTCTCTGTTCACATCCAAATGTGCTGCATACCTGCACTGTTTCCAGTGATCTCTTTTTTATGGTTGTCCGTCCACATCCGATGGTTTCCATGTGCACAAAAGAATTACACCAGCAGCAGCATGTTTTCAAATCCAACACCAAGAAAACATCTAAGAATCTGTAATGTCCTTTCTTTTAAAGACATGGATGCAAAATTATACCACTGGCAAACAAATACATACAAATACAACATCTCATGTTTCATGTACAACAATCTCCTATATCTATCCCTACGAAAACACATATAAATCAAGTAGTCATCGTTTAAACCAACTTTCCTCTACAAAAGAAATATGGATCAAAATGTCATCATTCGAATCAGAATCAATGTTAACTCAAAACAATATTTCATCAAGTATCATCAATCTGATACACAACCACGTTTTACGCGTGCGAATCTAGGTGCCAATGACACCACCATGGCCGCCGGTATTGATAACACCGCGGCCACGCGCATGGCACGTTTAGCATCAGCAGCTGCACCACGACCAATGGCGTTACCCACACGCGTGTCCGCGCAAATCGACAAGGCCGGGAAGAAGGTGAAGAGACAACCATAGCAATTCAACGACAAACTCATAATGTCAACCTGCGATTTCCACAATTCTGGAAAAACACAAAGGTTGGAGAGAAGTTTGTGGGAAAATGGATTTTTGTTGCCTCCTCTTGCAAATTTGGTGAATGAAAAAAATCTTTTGTATATTGTATTTGGAGTCTGAAAATCCAAAAAAATACTCTCCAAACGTCAGAATTGGAGATTCACTGACTCAATACCAATGTGAAATCTGGCTACTGGAGTTATCCGTGATTATCGCATGTATATATATATATATAAAATGTAAAGATAATGTATACGTATATATATTATATATATATATATTATATTATATATTGTATATATATATATACATACGGTAACGTACATATATCTTACGTATACATCAAGAAAAAACCACTTCGAACACGGTCCACTTTTCCGGACCGCCCGCATTTTCACCACTTGACAGCGTTTGTTGGGTCTTTTTTCCCACCTCCACTTTGGCCAAAGGCAATAAGGCACTGGTGGTCACGATGCCCGAAAAACCGGAGGATTCCAACATACGCATGGCAGCTGATGGATATGCCAACTTGGCTAAGGACATCCACTCAGCACCTGCTTGTTTCATCGCTTGGGATGTGCACCTGACCATTGGGATGTTTTGTTGCGCGAAACCCTTGGAGGAATTGTGGAGATATATACATGTTCTATACAAAACCATTCGGTGGAGTAGAAAGAATATATCAAGTGTTCAGTGTCCAAACACCAAAACTCAATTTGAAATTGTATCAATATTCTATCTGCAGGATCTATATTATATGCATACAGATCCTGTAGATACAGGAGCGGTTTTTTAGGTGACACAAACACTGGAACAGGTATATAAACAAACCAAAAGCAACATCGAAATTTCAACGAATTTCCGTTGGAAAATTCCATCACCCAAAGAAATCCCTGCCTGCCACCCCAAATGGTAGGCCCAGCACCTACCAACCAAACTGCCAGGATGCCAAAGAACAAGGTGATACAACCGCTACAGGAGGTAGCTAAAGCAGCTCCCAAGTAACCAAAGCGCTTCACCAAGTAGAGTGAAAAACCATAGTGACACAAGAGCACCAGAAATGACCTCACAAGTACTTAACAAAAGACATACATTTTTTCGTTTGGTCGACCAAAGTACAGTAATTCGTTGTTCGCTTGTAAAGGGTGGGAAAAAACAATTAAATACCATCCTGGAGTTTAGGGAAAATGGTTTTGAAGTCAAGCAAAGTGAGACTTGGGTTCTCCAGAATTCATGTTTTATGTGACACTTTAGTTACTTCATAGGAAGACGGTGGCCAACTGGCTGACAGTTCCCGTTGTTGGTCCATGAAAAATATCTCCACTTGCACCTGCAATCACATGTCACATGGTTCCAGACCTGAAGGGTTCCAGAAGAAACCTGGTACGCGGTCCGCAGTCTACCTATATCAGCCTATTATGACTTATGGCCCAATATCATACAGTCACACACATCATCCCTCAAAATAGAAATTATGTATACGTAATCTACTAATTTATAATGACCACTTTCCACCTTCCAAAACCCCACCATCTCCCACCATTGGTAAGCGCATTTTTTATTCGTTGCAATCGCAGCCCCAAACAAAAAGAAAAAAAATAAAAACAAACAAACCACACAAACCATCAAACCCATCATCTGATCACCCAAGGTGCACAATCATGAATGGACAAGTAATACGTTGTGATGCCAATATTCGATTCATGGGTCTCCAGATGCATTGAGCCGCCAAATCAGGTAACACCAACAAGAGAAACTTCGCCGTGGCATGACCAATGACTGGATCTGTCATCAGGGGTAGCCACCATAGGGCAGAGATGCAAAAGAGGCCAAAGGGTAACAAGTGCAACCTCAAATTTTCAAGATCTGACTCCTCCAAAAACAAAAAAAAGATCGATGTTGAGTGAAGGGCGTCTCCAAATTTACAGGGTCTTTTTTTCCCTAACACATTCGTCCCAAAGAGTGCTGACTTTCAATATGGAAAACTCTTTTGATTTTCTGTCCCAAGTTCTCACTAACATGGCATTGGGGAAAGTCACCAACTTTAAATGGGAAACACATCTTTACTTCCATATGTTTTTTTTCCAGGCATCTATGTGGCATCCCTAACTGCTCCAGGTGGCAGCAAGAAGAGACAGGAACGGCGAAAGATAGGTCCCAGTAATTCCAAACGTTCAGCTCCAGCCGCTTGAGAAGAAATGGTATCTACCGCACCGCACAGGCCCATGATCAGATTTCGACCTCGTCGAGGTCGAAACTTTTGATGATGAAGTGAACTGCTATGCTACCATAGGATCCATGTGCTTAGATTTTATCATACAACAAATCAACCAGAGGGAGTATTTATACCCCATGGCCCTATGGGATGTTGTTATAGTCAATTGTCATGATTCATGATCTTGAAAAATACTCAAAGAGAAGTGATAATTTGGATCTACCCCCAACCCACGATGCCAGTCAGCACCAGGAATATTAGGAAATCCCCATAAGTCTTCATTTGCCACTGGCATCCTGGGTGGGGAGTAGATTCAACCGATAAACCCAGGAACATCCTTGAATCATGTTGTATAGGTGCAGCACTGGTGAAAGCAAAATGGGAGAACTGCACGGGGTTTTAACCTCCCAAAAGAATTAGGTTCCTGTTTTGGATGATTGTCTAAGCCTGCCTGCCACAACAAATCGACACTGCTCATGAACAACTTTCTCTCAAATTCAAGCAAACCAACATTCCATCCATTTTCCACACCAAAACAGTATAGAACACTTATATTAGATTGGAAAAAATAATTTTGAAAAAATCGTTTTTTTTCATACTCCCATTTTTTAAACATCAGACTCTTAGATTTATTTCTTGGGGATGTTTGCCAAATCCGGCCAAATTATAACGTTTCACCAACCTAGATTTCCCTGAAATATAAGGGGATGTCCCTACTTCCCCAGAAAGGCGTGTTTTCAAACGCGGGCACATACTTTGACCAAAGCCGCCGAGGCAAGTGTACAGTGCTAAGGCTAGGCCAACGGAGGCCACTGCTGTGGTACCTTCCTGTCCCACCACATGCAGCGTAACGAAGGTCACGGCATAGTTGATGAGTTGGCCTCTATCGGAGATCCACCGGTGGATGCCACCAACTGGACGAAGGTTACTGTTGATGGTTCAGAAATCCACCTATCACCAGTTGACTATGGTATAAAATGGTATAAATATCCCCATTATTTATAGGGTTTTTATGGGTTTTTCATACATCCAAACGGTGGTTGGCCTTGGGATTTCAGCCATCAACAGTAGTTATGCCACCTGGAGCCTGGATCGATGGCGAGCCACCTACTTTCACTATGGTGAATATATATATAGGTGGTGGGTTTTCAAGTGGAAAAAACAGCCCATCTGAAAATGCTTGCATGATCCTTATTTTAAAGAAAATGGTGCATGTTTTTTTTCATCTAAGTAATTGAGACCCAGCCGGATGGTGGATCATTGTCTCACTCTGCTTGCACAGATCGAAGGAAGTGATGGACCCACACGTCGAAGTCAGCATTTTGGAAAAGAAAACACCGAGTTGCACCAACAAAAAAGACGTCAACCCCAACTTTGTGCCACAAAAAGAATTAGTAACTTGCACTCCGCAGTTCCAAAATAAACAGTAAACAGCTGACTTTTTACTTAACTGAACAGTACACGACCCAAACCCTTTTTTTTTCGGATTGCAATCTCAAGACCTGTGGCCAATGGAAGCATCAATCTCAATTGGGCCACAGCTTCCGACAGACACCGGGCCAACCTCGGTGGGTGAAACATGGGGTTAGATATAACCCCTATAAATGGCCGAAAAGACATAAGTAACTGGTGTTATTTCATGCCTATAAGTGCAGTGATTTCACCCTACGAAAAAAACTGGTAGGGGCCCGCCTGGTACGCATCAGTCTTCACCCTTCACAGGCATCTATGGACAACAAAAGCTCCAGTGCTGATTAAAAAACATCTCTGCCCCCTCCTAGAAGTACCAATGCACCATTGATGGCAAAATCCCTAAAAAAGTGTCATAGATCTGTATTTTAATTGATCCCCCCGCAAAAATGCTCATGATACCTCCCCCCAACCAAAAAGCTAAATCAAAAACACGACGTTCTTAAATAAAAAAAAAATGGGTGCAAAGGCACTCGGATGTTCTGTCGCTTTCTGTCGCCACCATGGGTTCCAAGGAGGCAACCATGGTTTTGAAGCGGCCGAGTTCACTCAACGGTCTGTTGTAATTTTTATTTTTGCCATACTCATCCTTGATGTTTTTTTCGTTATATAAGTGTTTTTTTAGGGGGTGAGATGGGGCAGGGATCCAAATGATACTGAGCAGCTATTGATACCCTTGTGTGTTTGTGTGTGTGTGTGCAACCTAAAAAAACACCCAAAAAACCTAAAGCAAAGAACCCTTTGGAAATCAAAAATTCCATGCCGACTGGAGTGGCGGGAATGAAGGCCAGACTTACAAACTCATACCTCTTCAACGTACATTGACTCGTAGGGAAAATAGTGGTACCCTTGGGATGGCACTCTTAAATACACCTTACATAGTGGGTATTTATTCCGTAAATCATATCCCCTTTTAAAGGCCCCCTTGGCGGGCGGGTCAAACAGCGGGTACCATCTCAAGTGATCCTCTTCAATTTCCTGGCTGTTGAACCAAGCTGCATTTCCTCCGAATGTTTATCCAAAAGCTTAAGCCCGTGTCATCAGAAAGAAGCAAAGACAGACAGGAATGAATGCGTCTCCACATACAACTTAGTAACTTATACGATTTTTTCTGGGCATTTTTGCAAGATTTGAGGAAAGATCGGAAACAAACTCCACCCCAAATCTGCGATTCTGCGGGTGGTTTTCCTTCATCTGATTTGGGTGAGTCCCCAGCCTTCACCGACCCTATGGCGTTTGGCCGAAGGTTCCGAAGCTTCCGCCACCTAACGGTAACGGATGGAGGGCCGGATGGAGGGATGGAGGGTACTGGACAAGCAACCCGGTTTTCATATGGATCTCACCAGAAAAACGGTGGAATTCTGCTTGCGGGAACTGAAAAAATAAATCATCATGGTGTTGAAATAGGTGGGGAAAAGTTCCCAAAAAATATGAACATCATCTCAACAATTAAAAAAACATGTGAGGAATGCAAATTACAACTTTGGTTCTTTTTGCAAATTTTCCAGAGTTTCACACCAGGAACACAAAATTTTGTTGATGATCATCTCGCGACTTACATGAAATTACCGGACGCAACCGGTGATTTGACTCTGCTATTTTCATGTCACAGATGACAATCTGGGCAAATTAGTATAATTCCTAAACCTGAATTCACGGGATTTTGGGGGGATTCCCCTACTAAACCAACATTTAAGGTGTTTCATCCCCGCTGTCGAATGGGCTTCATCTCCGGGGCCTTCGCCTCGGGGGCTATGTCAAAGCACTTCCTGGAGGTCAGGAGCTTCGATAAAACAGCAAGTAGTCCAAACGTGATCCAACAAAAAATCCCAAACAAAGACAAGAATGTATAGACATGGATATTTTTTTAAAGGACTAAACAAAAGAAGAACAAAATAATACTAATAATCATAATAATAATCATCATCATCATCATGATAAACTCAAATAAATCAAGAAAAAAATATTTAAAATAAATAAAATGAACTAATACCTTAAAAACCATTGATATTTGTTAACTTCAAATGCCGAACTTTTTTTATTGTAAATGATAGCAGTACTTGAGCAAATTTCTTAAAGTCACCAGCCCCGGTACGGCCCCTTTGCATTTTGAGCATCTCTGAAACACGATGTGGATGGAGTTTTGTAACCCCTTGCAGAGTTTTAAGCTTAGGTGTAAATGGGGGACCTGACCAACAAAAATGCTGGTGTGTACAGTCTTGAAGCCAAATCATTGGTTCAGATGAACCGAAGGGAGTTGTGAACCAGGCCGCCACCGCTTTTTTTCACATCTATCTAGTTGCGGACTTGCCAAGTCGGCCGGTTTCATGCATTTTAACATCCACCAAGCACTTCCGAAGAAGCGTTAGCATCCCCCACAAGCTTTCCAGGCCCCATCAGCTTGAACATTGTCAATGTTTATCAAAAATAGTCAAACTCAAGCAAAAGGTCAAAACTACATGCGTGTAAATAGTGCATACCTTTTTATAACGCCTAAGAGACACGAAACACATCAACAAGTAGAACGAACAAAGATAATGACTCTCTGCCACTTCCTGATAGACCCGAGAATTTTCAGAAACAATCTCTACAGTAGTCGTAATACTCCCGCGAAACTAAGAGGTAACCCCTAAAAAATGATGATTTGAAGACGATCCTTTCCCTTTAAAGATGGTCCCTTTTTAGGAAGACATGTTAATTTTCGGAGGTGTTTTTTGGGGGAAAAAAATCCAAAATTTCATCCTCCATTTTCCGACAGGAAAACCCTCCTCGCCTGGAAGCCAAGGTTGCCACCTCTTCGCTGATTGGCTGAGACATGTTTGAAGGTTTGGATGGTTGGTGGTTGAACCAACCCACTTGAAAAATATGAGTCAAAATGGGTTCATCGTCCCCAATTTTAGGGATGAACATAAAAAATATTTGAAACCACCGGTCTAGGTTCGGATGGTTGTTTTTTGTGGGGTGTCTGTTATTTTTGTCACTTTGATGGGGTTTTTTTGGAGTGTCTGTTTTGAAAAATCTATGTTTCAATTATAATTTATGTGAGCCACGAAAACAACCCGGCCTTACTTTCCACTGGTTGTTTAACAGGGATCCTTACAATGGTTTATATACCATAAACAACTAGGTTTGTTTCATTGCGCGTGTGTAAATTATATGCCTCTGACTCTCGAAACTGTTTTTTGTCTGAGTTTTTTTTGTGCGTTCTGCTTGAATTCTTGGGTCTCTTTCCCCCAAAAAAATATAGAGAGACGGCGTTTCCCAAAAAATCACCAAAAGAATCGAAAAACCACTTTCAACACCTCCAAAAAAGTATCTCCAGAATCCAACTCCATCCAATTACCATGCCCCCCAAACGTCTCTGCGACCTCTTTGGCAGTGCGTCCACAGCTTGTCTTAGCATTCCTAGTTTGCCCCGACAGATCCGTGGAGGGGGGAATTTTGTTGGAGAGGCTCGATCTCCAACGTCGACTCCAACGAATTCAACGAATCACAAAAAAAAAAGGTCCCAAGGATGCGAAGAAAAGAAAAAACACCCACCGCCCTCAAGCAGATGAGATTTGTCAGTTTCAGATGCTAAGGAACGCAAAATAAAACGTGCCTTTTTTGGGGATACAAGGGCCATATAAGAATACAAAAAAAAAACACCAGAATCGCTTCCTCAATCCAGAACCCCCTCGACTTTTCATCCATTTCCTTCTTTTAAAGGATTTCTTTTATTCGGTATGTATGTTTTGTGTGTTTTTTGTAGGCAACCATTTTCTTCTGAACATTCTTTTAAAGAAGTCCTTAACCTGGATTTTCAGGTCAGTTTGCGTAGGATTCCCCTTACTTTTCTCGGTAAGTTTTGAGTATCTCTCCCTTTTCCAAAACCCCTGCAGCTGAGGTACACATCTGCACGGCACCGCAGCAACTGATGGATGATTTCCTCCTCACCTGCCGACCGAGTCTTTTTGTGCGCTAGGGTTGATGATCTCCTTTATATTGGGAATGATCATCCCACCCTTTTTTAGTAGGGAATCCTTAGTATATAACCACCTACTATTCATTGAATTAATGACCCTTCCCTGTTGAATGGAAATAATGGGAGTTTAGCACACATAAGTGCTTCAATACATGCATTGAAAACAACGCCCTCCACCAGTCGTTGAGGAACTTGAAAGAACTGACTGACAAAAAGATTCTTTGGAATTTCAAAGGACAAAATATCAACTATATACAGTTGGTGTACTATATTCATACAACTAACATATTCATATATTCCATGATATTTCATGATGTTCCATGATATTCCATATTGCTCCTACCATGTTTCTTTTGAAAAAAAACCGGGTACATCTTAGATCTACCCCCCAACTCAGTAAGCCAATGGCAAATAAAGCTTCAGTTTGGGATCTCCGAACCTAAAAAAATGTCATGTCATCCTGGTGGTTACGATTGCACCCTGGATGGGAGGTAGACCTAAGTTTAAGGTTGTGATTTCTGAAAAATGATTTTATGGAACCTGCAAATCACCCCGGTTTCTTCGTCTAAACCAGCACACTGACCACCCCGTTTAAAAAGGTATACCCTCCCCTAGCATTTTCGCACCTGGAAATGAATATTTGGAAGACGACTTACTTTCCTTTCCGGATACTATCTTTTCAGCTACGAACTGTTGATGGTTCAGAAATCCCATTTCCCAACCACCTGGGGATTTACAAATCCCTGTAAATAATGGTCGAAAAATAACAACTACCGTTTCCTCAACTGGTGAGTTGATCCCCGGATTTCTGGTAAACTCATCAACGGAAAGTGCACTGAATCACCTGCTGAAGCCGCTTGATGCAAGGCTGTCCAACGACCATTGGGTTGAACGCCTCCCAAAACGTTGGCGAAAAAAATATCCCACCGGATTCCCCCCATTCCCAAAGGTAGCAGAAACTTTTACGCACCATGGCATTTTGCGAAGGGGGGGACTATAAAAGTTATGAAAAAGATGAAAATTCAGCGATACTGTTTAGAAAAAATGGGTGGTTTTTTAGGTGGTTTGGATCTTTGGGATGCCCTTAGGGACTGGGATTGGGATTCTTCGTGGCACCCCGAGACCCAAACCACCGGGAACCAAAGCCCGGTGCAGCTATTAGTTGCTTATGGTGGATATGAAGGTAGAGCTGGTCTTTTTGCTGAGCGTGAGCTGAGACAGAAACAACTCCTTAGATAAAGTCATCTCTGCAAGGGTTTCTTCAATTTAAGTGGATAATGCCAATAATAATCGAGATGATCATCCTTAGTAGACTTGATAGTGATAATAGTAATGATAAGAAAAGTAGAAATATATAGATACTAATACGTTTCTTTTAAAATGATAAGAGTAATGATAATAATAATAACAATAATATGAGCAATAACAATACCACCACTGATGTGAACCATCATACTCCCAGTTGCAACGTTTTTGTTTGGAGAATGCCATGGTTTCACCGAAAAAGTTTTGTGTATATGATTATCCTCAAAAAGGCCGGCAACTTCCAAGTTGACAAAACTGACACAAAAACCCTCTCATCAAAAAAAAAAGGCATCCCCCCCAGCAATCAAAACTCCAACCAACCAAAACCACCTCCCCCCCCCCGTAAAGCTCTCCGTTTCGCCTGCCAAATCAGGTGTTTTGGACAACAACTCACTCAGCTCCTTCCGGGTCGAAAGGAAGGCCAGGGGTCCCACGGGTCACAAACTTGACATCCCGCTGAAGCCGGGAGTTCCCCGCCCGCCGGCCCGCCTTCCACCGGCGGCTCTTGGCTAAATCCAAAAAAAAAATGCTCCAGACTCTGCCTGTCGGTTTGGAAGGTTTGAAGAGAACAAGATATATATGGGTTGGGTATGGCCCCCTCCCAACAACAGTGACCACCAGGATTCTTACATTTTTAGTGGGGAATCCCCATAAGCCTTGATTTGCTACTGTTACTGGGAGGGGGCCACACCTGATATATGGGCAACTTCCCTCAAAGTTTAACAGCTCGCCCTGTGAAGTTCATGATACTTGGAAGACTACTTTCCTTTTGGGATGGTAAGCTTTGTTGAGGGGCGAGTTGTTAAACTTCCAGGGAGTATACGCAACTTTCACAAAGAAACGAAGGAAACAAAACAGTTGATACCAAAAAAACGGCAAAAAGGCTGAGACAACCATACGGTATTTTGTGTCGGAAGTCGGAGTCATTCTTGAAAAAGAACAGTGCCGTATTTCATTGGAGACAGAAACAACTGTATATATAATGACTTTGGATGCTGAGGAACATATCATCTCACCACCAACAATTGGTCACTCATTTAGGATGTCAAAATCGCCATAGTTTGTGTTTGCCGTCCTTTTCCATGAATACCAAAAGGTCAAAGATATCCCGAAAGCACGATATCTTGTCGTCCCGATTAACAAACTTCGATTCTGATAATCATTTCTTCTCTTTTCTCATGCCCCATGGGCCCATTGCAAGAAGACACCCTAGAACTTTGACATAGATACCAAAAAAATGAAATGCCTTGGAAAATACATCTGCTTTCAAATATGAATATTTCGGATAGAATAGCCTCTCAAGTCGCAGGCTGTAGATGTATTCCTTTTTTTGCGAGGCTTCTGTCGCACAAAAACGAGTCTCATCCAGATCTCATCCAGCAGAGTTTCAGGGGCCGCCATCACTCACAAACGTTGATGCTCTGCGGTCCCCAAAAGCTGAACCGCCAGCATGATTGGACCAACTGGAAAAAATCATGCAGCCGCGCCGATGTTTGAGATAAATAGATATATATATATATATATACAAATACATAGTTTTTCCCTTCAAAATCCCTTCGGATGTTGTATCCGTTGGGTGAGGGATTCAGAACCAGCCGACTAAATGTAAGGCTAGAAATCGTCGAGAGTTTTCCAGGATCAAAGAAAAAAACTGCCTGTCAGCCAGAAAATGGCCCTTCACAAATCACACCACTCACACAGAAAATATCCTTGTTCCATCTTTTCTTTGTTATTCTTGTTGTTCCCAATCAAAAGATTAGTTCGGTTGTTTTTGTTTAATGGAAAAAGATCTTTAAGTTGGAGATATATACATATATATATATATATACAATATGTTTGTCCCTTCACAACCTCCTTGAGAATTATCTTTGATCTCGGAATCTCACCTTCCAAAAAGCTCAGGCGCTGGACCTCCCTGTCTCTTTGGCCCAGCGGCGGAATTCCGCAGTCGCCTCGGGATGATCGAAACGGGGTTGGGTTGGGTTGCTCCTTGGGCTCCATATGAGCAAAGAAAACAGGCCACCTGGTTGTTTAGGGTTTGTAGGGGACTCTAATCTACTACTCTGGTATATGGGGACTATGATAAACCATTCAAAGGATCTCTATTAATCCCAGTATGATGGAAAGTAGGAGGGTTTTTCTTCATGGCTCATATGCACGGGACTTTTTTGAAGGGGCTCTCCATCAATCTTCAGAGGCAATGTTACGGCGAGTTGGTGGTTGCAACCACCTGAAACATATGGGTGTTTCCTTAAATGGTGGTACCCCCAAATCATCCATTTTAATAGGGTTTTCCATTATTTTCACCATCCACTTCGGGGTACCACAATTTTAGGAAACCCCCTTTTTTTGCTGGTCAAAATGGATCATTGCTCCAAATTTCGTTTCCAACAACTCGCTTCTAGATCGGAGTTTTCGGATGGTCAACCCTTAATGATGGGAATCTTTTCGGGTATGGTTTTTTATAACCCCCTACTCTGGGGTCAATGAGTCTATCCCCCTGACACAGGGAACAAATGGGAGTTTAGACATGTTTAGACACCTTCATCGCTGCCCTTCCGTCAGCACCACCTAAAACTTGCTAATTTTAGAGGTTGTTTGGCAAAAACTTCGTTGTTTCAAAAAATGTGCTCCCCCCATGTCAAATTGGATCATCATTTTTCCACGACTGAAAACAAAAATTATCCACAAAATCTTTGAAACCATCATTACTACCGGTTTCCCGGTATGGCCCCTATGCCCACCCAAACGAACCACCACCCAACCAACCAGCTGTCAGCTACGAATCCCAGGCACTGCTGGCATAAAGCGCCAGAGTTCAGGTCCACGACCCTTGCGACTCTCAGCTGCGGCAGCCAAAACGAAGCCCTGTGTAAAGCCCAAGTTACAGAAACCTTCAGCGCCCCCGGCGGAAGGTGTTTCAGGCCATCCAAAACGACACAAAAAACACCCAAGAAATACACACTTTGGAAAAGAAACTTCTACCCAAAAAATACGCTGGACGTTGCTTTCATTTTTGGAACAAAAAAACCTAGCCAAAAACACTCAAAAAAAAAATCGTCTTGTCTTCAAATCCTGCACCTTAACATTTGGGATGTCTCAGAAAAAAAACTGTAAATTCATGACTTTCTTTGTACCCTAAAGAGAAATGTTTAATCAACTTGCCCCCCCCCAAACTGCCTTGGCACAGCTTTGAAAATGCCGAACCCAAAAGACCCCCCCCCTTTTCCTCACCTGGTGCCCACCAGCGTCCACTGGGCAACGGCCACGTCTCTACAACACGCTGTGTCCTTTGATCCACTAAGCGCAGATCGCTTCCTCCATCGCTGGTCTGAGACAAGATCCACAAGATCTGCCGAACGCGAAGCGTTGCCACGTTGCGTCTTTTTTTTGGCGACAAAGGGAAAGAGCTGAAGTAGAAACAAAAATCGGAAAATCTCACTCAAATACCTCATGCACGGAATTTTTTGTTTGAAACCTAGCGGAAAAGTCCAATGCCCATTTTTGCCGAGATGTTCCTCCTTTTTCTCTAAAAATCCTGAGGGGGGTGACATGATTCTACTCTCATAGAGATTACTCATTTTTGCAGGCTAAGCTCTGAAGAAAACTTTTTGTGAAAATGACATCCCCCTCAAAAAATGTGGCATTGTCATTGATACACTCACTTTTTGGGAAGCTGTTTTTAATACAGTTCCTGCCAGTTCCTGCCAGTTATCCCTTGCTCCTGCCATCCCGCCGACAGAACATCTCTCCGGATAGTTTTGATGAAAGTGGTGTTTTCAATAAAGGTAAATGTATATGCTTATTAAAAATACTAGTCAAAGAATGTGGTAAAAAAACTGCTTTATCTCTTACAATCTGCTTTTTCAATAAAAGTAAAGGAATTTGTTCGCTGATAAAATGAATCGATGAATTTGGTAAAGAAATGTTTCATCTCTTACAATCTACTTTTTCGGCAAATGAACTTGCTTATTGAAAATAGTTAATGTATGAATGCGGTGAAGAATAGTTTTCTCTTTTACAATCCATATACAAATTTCAAATAGGGTAGATCATCGACCGTGCTTATTGATTTCTCCCAAACAATGAAGAGTTAAAAATGAACAAGGTAAAAACTGTGTACATAGTTAATCTTATTCATTTGATGTTGATAGAGACTGTATATATGCTAGCGATGGTGTTTTACATATTTTTCTGGAGGGTGCTGGTGAACCTGGAACATATACAAAAAAAACATCGTATCTACATATACAAATCTGTCATGTTTGTTTTTTGGTGAACATCTTAGAAGTTCACAAAATCAATGTACATTCAAAGAACAACAAACTTACTGTCTGGCTTCAAGAAAAAACACACGTTTTTTTCTCTACATCCAAATCAAAAGACCCAACAACAACAACAACAACAACAACAACACAAAAAAAAAAATGTCGTTGTTGTTTCTCCCCTGTTCTTTTTCTGTTGTTTCCCCTTTCCCCGGGAAAAAAAAAACACGCCTCCAGTTGGGGATCTATGTCGACCCCAATGATTTTCTGCCTTTTGGGACTTTGAGAGCCCGTGTGCGAGTCCTCACGGCATAGCTGGCTGCAAAATCCCCCCATTTTTGAAGGAAAAAATCTTCTTTTTCGGTCCGTTTTTCCAGCCAGCTATGCTTCACTTACCAAAGTCTATTAGGTATATTTTGGGGGGATCGGCCCTGGCAAAATACTGTGAAACACAGTAGCGTCCGTGAAGGTTTTTCGAAATGTTCCCTTCATCAAGGGTAAACCAGGGTGTTGGCAATCCCCAAGGTAGACTTCCAGTACCTACATTTACCTTGGATCTACCCCCCACCCCAGGATGCAATCGTCATCCCTGTACATCTTCGGAAATGCCACTGTTGGTGGGTGGGGGGTAGGTCCAACATTTATAGAAAACACAGACTTTTTACCAAAAAAAAAAGGAGAACTTCAAAACAAAACAAATTCAGAGGATGTGTTGTTTCGTGCAAGAAAACAATACAAGTGAAGAGAATCAGGACTGTTTTTCAGGTTTCGACTTAGAGTGTAACCAACACTTGATAACCTGCATTGAACCAAGCCATTTCCCTTGTTCTCCCCAGTCTCCCCCGGTCCACAATGGACACAACACTCTCTGCCACATTTCGATGTCGTAGCGAAATGAGCATTTGAACCTAGGAAAAACCACTAGTCACTAGTGATGGCAAAGGTGTGATGCATTCCAGTTTGAATACTGGCGGCGACGTTTGCATCCTGGATCTCTCATGGAAAACCACGAGGTTTTGACTACCAACACAACTTGAGACCCTTTATGATCCAACGCTTCTTGAAAAGCCTGCTGTTTTTTTTTGAAGGTGTCCTTCTTACTACTGTTGGAAGAAATCCTGCACCACCTGGGATGTATAAAACCTTGTAAATAATCAGAGATAAACTACTTATCAACTGGTGCAGGATTTCTTCCATCAACAGTAGTACCCAACTATGAAAAAAAACATCTGAATTTCACCTCTTTCACCTGGTATGACTCGAGACAGCAGCAAACATCACCAAAAACCGCCGAAAAAACTGCAGCGGGAATCGGGGATCAGGATCTGAATGCTCTTGGTGTCAAATGTCAAAAAGAAAAGGAATTTCTGCACAGCATCCTACAACTGAAAATATGTCATTTATATACATACATTAAGATGCACATATAATATATATATATATAATTTAATCGTATATACACGATTTCTATGATCGTTTTCATCAACTTTGGCTTCCAACTTTTTCCCAAGATGCTATGCCTTCCAAACAACTTTGGATTCCGAGACGCAGGTCGTAGTTCATCCTCCAAAGTGGGACACAGCACGATGACTTGTCCCGAATCCGTTGCTCCAAGCACTGCCTGAAGTCACAGCAGGGAGATGGGTGTTTCCAAAAATAAGGGTACCCCAAAATGGATGGTTTATAATGGAAAACCCTATTAAAATGGATGGTTTGGGGGTACCACCATTTAAGGAAACACCCAGATGGGTCTGATGTTTGCATTCAGTTTTTTCGGTTTCGCCTCAGGTAAAGTGACATGACTCACTGGAAAATCCCCCATTTTCTATAGGAAGTACATCTTCAAATGGTCCATGTTCCAAGGGCTATGTTTGTTAACTGGATAGTAAATTTGGTATTTGATACTTCAAAAAAAACAGTCAAACAAGATCATCACTCCTCTCATCATATCATCACAAAAAGCCGGTTCCCAAGTTGCAATTTGGCGAAATGTTGGATGGATTTGTCTCGCCAAAAACGCCCAGTTCGAATAAATCTATTGAACCTTACAAGAGGAACCTTCTCCTTGGTTCGTGATACCTACAAGGTGGGCCAAAAAAAACAGGTTCTAAGTAGGGTGCAATAACTCCCCTTATAGGGGTCATACCATCATTTACCCATTTATTTTCGGCCATTTATTAGAGGGTTATAACTCCAGTTAAAGCCAGTAGGGGACCATCTTGCACCATGAAATCCCACAAAGTTTCCGTACTGCAAGGAAAATTTCAGGTACAGTACTTCACTAGAATCGTCCGAAAAATACAAACAAGAACGACAAAAAAAAAAGAAGTTCCCCCAAAAAAAAAAATGCAAACACAAAATCTTCCAAAATTTTCCGAATTAAAAAAAAAATCGGACAGGTTTTTCTCCAGTGATTCTTTTTTTTTCGCCCCAGGTACCCAGCCCATATCCACAAACCCTCGACGTTGGCTGCATACCACTGCATCGTTACCCTCCATCACTTGCAATGCGACCAAACGCCGGTTGGGCAATGCATGGCCCAGGCGCCAGGATTTCCTTGGAGAAAACCAGGGGGGTCCAAATGGTGAAAAAATCCACGAAAACCAACGGCTGGATACCCAAAATGATGGTTTGGAAAAGGTGGATTCAGTTGAAACATGGCCATTTGTGGTATCTATGTTAGATTTCTGGGGGTGTATTCTGGAGGTGTATCCCCTGAAACACATGTTCAAAAAAGTGGTTTTCCAGTGCCATCAAGCATCTTGCCTGGAATCCAATGGTAAATGGACTGTTCTGTGAGATTCCGAGTGTCTTGATGCAACATCAACACCTGATCATGTGAAGACTTCGCTAAAAACGAATGAATCCTTGCAAGGAGTTTCGAGGTGTAAAGACTTCGAAACTATATATGGATGTTTCCAAAAATAGGTGTACCCCCAAATCATCCATTTTAATAGGGATTTCCATTCTAAGCCATCCATTTTGGGGTAACCCTATTTTCGGAAACACCCATATATATATATATATATATATGTCGAATTGCAAAAAAAAGGCTTCTTCCAATCAAAGTTTGTTTCTATTTCCCACTTGCCTCTGTTCAAAGACTGATACAACCAAAAAATAAAATGAAACAAAAGAAACAAAAAAAACAATTGAAAGCTATCTAACGGACGGTTCCCCTAAAAACTAACATATCCCATAGCAAGGCACTTTTGAATCAAAGATGATTTTCCAAAATTCCTAAGGTGGGATATGGACTCGTTCCCTGGAGGGTACCTACCGACCGTCAAACCTACCATTCGACCAACCCAACTTGGTCATCTCGGCGCCTTTCCCTTTCGCCTTAAAATGCCAAAGCCAGTCCAAGAGGCCTGAAGATTTTGCAGAATCTTGGACCAAAATTTTGTTCCCATGAAGCATAGGTTTCTTTGTTTGTCAAGGCCGGGTTTGTTTGGAGGTCCAGGCTTGGTAAAAAATGGAAAATCACAGTAGATTTACTTTTCTTACGCCCCCGAAAACTAACATGGCGATGGAAAATCCTCATTTTGAAGCGGAAATACAACTTCGAATGATGTTATTTTTCGGGGGGTAACGACACCATTTCAGGAATCAGGCGTCTATGTTCAAAGTCCTTTGCGACCACAAAAAAAAACAACACTCCACGGTTTTTTGGGCATCCAAAAATTAGTCCCAAAACAAATCCAAGTATATATCTAACTCAAGTTCAACAGGTACTATCACATCATTTGGGTCATGCTTCAACACGGCAAAACCCAGTGGATTTTCCCTGAAGCTGAATCGTGAAGCCCCTGGCTGCATGCGGCATGCCATCCGCAATCCTCCAGGATTATTGCAACTTTACTGGGGGGGATTCGGACTCAGCAGATTCCCCCCCCCCAAAAAAAAAACTTCAAACAACAGGCAAGAATTTCGACTCCGGAAACCCCCAAAAAAACCAAAAAAAAACACCTCGAGCTCAATAGATGGGATCACCGGATGCAGCGTGACGTTTTGAAGCTTCAAGGGACGCCTGGATGTGATGGGGGAGATTTTTCGTTCAAAGCCGGGGAGGTGAGTTGGTTGAATTGGTTGATTCGGGGTGCACGGATTTAAAAAAAAAACAAAAATCCCAAAGGAGGCATCCAAAATTGTTTGGTTTTCTGGGAAAGATTTATGTTTCTTTTTGGGGGGGTTGTTCGGTGGTACCTACATGGATGGAAGCCCAAAAAAACCTCCAGTCACTCTGAGAAAAATCGTGGATGACAATCACAGAAAAGTCCTGAAAAGTCTAGGCGGTAGGTGAGGATGTGGAGCACACCTCCCATCGTTGCTTCCAGAACGAATTTCCCTCTATTTCTTACTTGAATTCCCCAAAGCATTACCCCAGGCATCTCGAAAGGGCACAAACTGACAGATTCTTTGGAAAAAATTCAGAAAAGCTCAATGAATTGCAACTTGTTCAAAACCATGATGGACCGATAGATCTTTAAAAACTTCATACCCTTTGCAAGGTTTTAATTGTTTGTTTTGGCCACATGGCTGTTGTGGGGATAAACCATTCCCTTCCTGACTTTCCTAAACATCGGCACCTTCGTGGCCCTTCTCCCATTAGGAACCCTGGGAACTACTGCAAAAAATCTGGTGTCACTTATAGGACCACGAATCCAAACAAACTTGTCACTAGTTTTTACCCTTCAAAAAGAAAGTGATCGTATCTCATGGCATATCTTTGCATCAAGATTTTGATTCCCAAAAAAAAAATCTTGATGAATCCACTGCCAATTTTGCCCCAAGGCGCTTCTCGACGTCTGCCAAGTGATCATGGCGTTTCAAATGTCGACGCCCACGCAAGGAATGAACATCTTGGTCGTAAAACTCCGTGACTTCTTGATCCCAATAGAGATCCGCACTCCAAATTGCAAACCTTTGAAAGGTCACAAACTCGAGTTCAAAAGTCATCATTCTTAAGAGCTAACTTCCCAGCCCTTTCAAAAGCAAAAAGGTCAAATTAGAAAAAGGGAAGGACCTCTTGGGGAGAAGAAGATAATTTGAGGCATCTTTTTTTTAATGGAATTACATCTCCGCGTTTAGACATCCAAAACTGTGAAGTTTCATTATGAAATGTGAGGTCATCAGGTTTATGCATAGTTTCCCCAGCCAGGCTTCACAAAAATACAGCTGTTAAAAGGTGTATCAGTCTCAGCCGTTAGAGCCAAGTATGATCCTTCATCTAGAAGAACCAAAAGCATCACCAAAAAAAATGCTCTTTTCATGTAACGTCCTACATGAGTCACTCATGTAGAACACCCAAATCACACGGAGTCACTTTTTTTGAGTTCCCAAGTGGCTGGTCTCCCACATAGACCGTGGCATCATCAGTCCCACATGTCATCGCACTGGGCCTGTGGAAAAAAAATCCAGGTTGGCGGATAGAAAGGTTGATGCATGCCATTCTGGGTCGCCAGGACAAACATCCTCCCCACCCAACAAAAAAGGGGTTGAGTATATATCTACTTATAAACAGCGAAACATACGGATGATCAATATAGATTCGATATTAAATATAAATCACAAATGTATTTCATCAAACCATCCAAGTGTTTCCTATCTTTGTGCGAAATTTGAAACTCGGAGTCCGAATTTCACAGTTTCAATCATCAAAGAAAAACATCTATATGCTTTCTGTTCAACCCCCCCCCCTTCAATTTCACATCTTTGACCCACCTGAAGTGGTAATGTGGCCAATGCACATTCCTCGGGAAAGAAAATTCACGAAAAAAATCCCGAAAATCGGTTTCCTTCGGGTCAAGGATTGGAAACAAAAAAAACATAGGGGCCTATGGTCTGGGGCATACCTTTTGGGAAGCTGCTGACGAAACACCAGTGAAACACCAGTGGATACCAAACGTTCATAAGGTTTCCATCTATAAAAATGAATGCACCCCTGAAAATTAACATGGAACCCAAAAATGGAGTTTTGGAAGATGATTTCCCTTTTCAAACAGGTGATTTTCAGGTTCCATGTTAATTTAGCAGGGTGTACATTGATTGAACTCTCAGGGTTTTTTGAGCCAAACCCAAGGCCAACTCCTCCAAGGCAACTCCCTTAATGTGCCTCGTTTGTACCATTTCTCCTGCACCAATTTTTTTCAACACTGCGGTCGTGGTTTCGCAAGAAAACCTGTAAGAAAACTTGCAGTCCCAGATTCAACTTGCGTAACACGAAAGGGTTGTACAACTCCCGTGGGGCCAGTGGAGTATCATAATACAACCTCAAGTCAAGTCCACAGACAGTCTTTCAGAAAATTGGAGGAACATGTGCAAAAAACACGCCCCTCAAAACACGGTCCACCCCTCAAAAATAGCCATGTCTTTCCAGTTTTTCCGAAAAAAAATCGTCTCCACCCCAACCGAAGTCCCAACCAACTGAGAAATAAAAAATCACTCACCCCACCAGCAAAATTGAAAATACCAAGGAGCGGATCGAAAAGGACCACCAGGAAAGACCCTAGCCACACCACCAACTGTGCAAAGCACACACGTTGTAAGCTTTTCCATGGAAGAATACTACTACCTCCAGCTCAGAAGTTGTTTTTTTACGTGACGATGGAAAAAAAATGGTGAAAAAACTGCGGGGGTGGCAGTTTAACCAAATTGTTTAATTTCTGGAAGACTTGGCGACAAAATATCAAGCAAATGATTATCTCCAACATCATCTCTAACATCATTAATGATTATCTAACATCTAACAATATCAAGAAAATTATCATTATCAAAGAAGTCATGAGTGAAGATTTATGAGCAAAAAAGGATGATGGGTTCAAAAGCTTCGGAGGTTGGTCCGAAAAACACCACACTGCCGAGCCCTAAGGGAGCGCATCATGGTCTCCAAATCCACCGTCAAAAATGGTGAAATCATGAAACCAAGAGATAAAAAGCACCTATAGAAAGTCTGAGACACACCTTTTTTAACATGATACCTTAGTTGTTAACAGCCTGAAGTCCTGACTAAAACAAACACTGAATGGCAGGCAACTGATGTCCGTGTCTGGCGTCACAGGCATCAATTCGAAGGGCAAGGCCTGCACATTTGCCCCCGCCAAACCCCTCCATGGCTAATTACTTGGAGGGTCACCCGACTTAGTAAGTAATTAGGATCACCCCCATTTATAAGCCATGAAGTTCGGCCAAAAACTCCCCAGGAATTGGGAACTTACGATCACCATGGTTGCTACAGCCTCCTAAGAAAGGAAATGTTTGGAGAATTTGGAAGGATTTTGTTGCTGAGGTCTGACATCCGGGAAAATTAACACCAAAAGTCACAAAGTGCCAAAAACTTGCCTTCAACAAAAACCGAAAACACCAACCTTCTACTGCATCTTTGGATATACGCTGGGCTACACCCCAGTAACAGTGGCCGATGAAGCTTTACTTCGGGGAGTTCCCTGGCATAAAAATGTCATGTCATCCTGGTGGTGACAAGCCAGCATCCTGGGTGGGGAGGTAGATTCACGGTACATTTACCTACATCTTATATAAGCCTAGAAAATGAAGCAAAAATCCACGAAAAATACACCTGATGCCTGAGTATCTGGGATCCAACACCTGATCTAGTTGGTGGTCTCAAGCCATTTGAAATAGAAGAAATGGATCATGAAACCCCCCAATTTTTCGAGGTGAAAAATTCCAAAAATGGTTTGAAACCACCAACTTCCCCAACCAAACCAACCAACTTCCCCCCACCAACCTCCGCATTCACCATGGGACCCGTCAAGTCTTCACTGCTATTGATGCGGTCCAGGAGTTCCTGTTTCAGGGAAGGAAAACGGGGCCGAAAGTTTCACAAGGCTTCCAAACGGTGATTCAATTCGTGACCTTTTTTTGTGGTGTTTAAACGACCCTATTAAGGGGTGTTATATAAGTGACCTCCAAGGATCGGGGATCAAAAAGGTCACGGCTTGGCTTGAATCACCTGGTTGTTGGTTTTTGTTAAGACGTGGCTCCTCAAATCATTGGTGTTTTTTCTACCAACTTGGTGTTTTTGTTGTTTAAAGTTTATTGTAACCTAAAATTCTGCGCGTTGTGTTTGGATTTGCTTCGGTGTTCACTGGATTGCCCGTGCCATTTGGACTTTTTTGTTTGGCGACGGCTTGCCTTCCCAAATCAAAGCGCGGTGTGTAGCCGCGGATTCTTCCAATGGTCAATCTTCAGGTGTTTTTTTTTCAATCCCCTTTCAAGACACTTTTTTCGGGTCCAGATTTAAAGAAAAAAACGAAGAAAACCAACACCACTGACCACTGAAAAAAAAAACGTTTTTGACACCCTTGATTCTGAGTGGATCCTCATAACATAAAAATATGCAAAACCTTGGAAGTCCCAAACAATGTCCCTGAAGTTGCCGGTTTGGGGAGAAGTTGCCCCAACAATTTTTTCTTCACTCTTGTTTTTTCAAGCATATTTCCCAAGAAAAGTCGAGATCAAGAAATTTGCCAAAGAAAATTGATACAGTATAACAGTATAACTTTATATAACTCAAAGAAACAAACATCTATTAATATCATCTCCACCCAAACCCATCTCCCAACTTCAAACTCCCTCAAGGCCATCCCACTTTTTTCGCCAAACATCCCCCCCGCTCGCCCCCTGAAACGCATGCCATCCCTTTCCCCCAGGTTTTGCCACCTGAACGGACTCGGTGATGCGCACCAAATCCAAGACCAATCCGTCGGGACGGGACCAAACCACCTGATGAGGTGGTTTGAAGCTAAGGCTACCCCTGCTTGCCCCCCCTGGTTGCCCTACCCTCCCCTTTTTAACCAACAGGTTGGTTGTACCCCGAAAAAACCCAATATTGAATTATTGGGTGATATAATGATATATGATGTTTTCGGCTTCGCACCTGTCAGGTTTCGGCCCGATTTTGAAAAACCTTTTCGGATCCATACCTGTCCATAAATGAAGAATCTGAAAGAACTAGTTCTCAACTGCTTGCTTCGTAGGACAGAAAGTTGTCAAAACGGTATCGGCCAATATCGCCGAAAATGAGTACAAAAGACCTGACAGCCTGACAGCTGAAGGGACCAATATGTAATGAATGAGCTATGAATATGCAAGGAATCCAGATTGACATCAAGTGAGTGATTGACAAGTGATGCATTAATGCACTCAAAACTGAAATGTGTAAACATGGTGTAAGCATAAAAATCCTTGATACCTCAAGTTTCTGCAGGAATATCCCCATCAAATATGGCTTCAGGTTTCATCTGAATGAATGAATGAATGGCTTCGGAAAATAATGGCTTCGAAACCCCCCGGTAAAAATGGGACCCTCTGACTTTTTGCACCTGTCCAGAGCGGCAGTCCACCCAGTAGGGCACTAGACTTCCACTGCCATCATCGCAAGCACTCTGCAACCACGAACTTCCAGCAGGCGACGTCTGCCTCACCAGGGGTCCCGCAAAGGTGGAAACAGCAGGTTTATGGCTTCATTGTAAAAGCAACATCTTCACTCTTCACATCCAAAAAATTGAACGTGGGTACCTACCAAAACTCACCCACTCACAGCTTCACAAGATCACCTTTGCAGCCCCTACCTACTCCACCCTTCGGAGGTTTGTCTGCTCCAAGGCATTGACAGCTGACTTTGCAAATCCTCGTTATGCGCAAACAGCAAAATGGGTGGCCTTTAGGAATGTGCTTCTATGACAAAATATCACAACATCCTGCCAGGAGGCTTTTTCTGCGCCATTTTTTTGGCGTCAAAAACGAATCGGATTTTTTTTCAAAAAGAACAACAAAGAGCTTCCCAACTACAGTATCTAGATTAAAATTATACTTTGGGTGTGGACCCCCCAACCAAAATGAAGGTTGCTAGAAGGGATCCCCCTAGCAAATAATGGCATGAACGCCTCGTGGCCTTTGCTTACTGGGAGATTGCGGCATGCCATTCACCATCGTCCATCAAGTATCATCAAGTCATCTCACCATTTCATCATTGAAATCTATGGGGCCTTGGGGCACCCCCTAATGCCACTCCCCCCAAGAACTCAGGCCCTCACAAGGGATTACTAGGGGATGATGGTGGTTAATTATCCTGAAAGAAGGCCTTATTTCCAAAGGGAGGGGTGGCATTGGAGGGGGAAAGGGGGGCGTGCGCGCCATAGATTCCCATGATAAAGCTCACCAAGACCGGTCCTTCAGTTCTTCATCTAGGACACTCTTCATGTGTTCCACACTCACCTTGTCCTAGCAGTCGGCTACTGGCAGAAACGTTACCCAACAAAAAACAATGAACATGGTGTCAAGGTCGACACCATGTCTGTTTTTTTCTTGTGCTATCTTAGGGATTTTGCATGTAACATACAATCCCAATTCGCTACGGCATACAACAAGCACGTCTTCCGCGAAAGGGTTGATATAAAAAACTTCCAGGACCAATACAATCATGTCACTCAGAGGAGTCGCTCTTACAATATATCATAGGTGCTTCAAATCCTTTTCCAAAGGTGTGAAAATCAGGTGACTGTGATTGTTAAACCTTATGTAACCTGACCATTTTTGGTGCCCATTACTGTACCTCCGGGCAAAAATGCTTCACTGCTTCGGGACGGCTCAATTTTGCCAGTGCACGGGACAAACGTTTGGCCTGCACGGGGCGGGAATGGTGGCATTGCAAGACTGGGACATCGACGTCAAGAAAGGAAATGGTTGGGATATCATGCATCCAAAACCACCATTTTTCCTTCCCCCAACGAAGTTGCTCAAAAATGATAAGTGTCGGTCGCCAAAGTATACATGCAGTGAACATGACAAAAAAAACTCAACAATCCCAAAACATCCCAAAACAACCCCACCAACAACACTTCCCACAGCACCCCTAGCAACCCCCACCCAAAAAAACTCAGTGAACATCGTAAACATCAACAAAAAAAACTCAAGGCCCATCAACAAACCCTCATAAACAACATCAAAAACACAAAATTTCCTCAAAAAACAACCCCCTCCTCAAACTCCCCAGGTCCCCAAGACCTCTGTAAAAGTGAGAAAAGCTCTCCTTTGATCATCACCCTTCGGTGATACGGGCGCAGCTGGGTTGCCCACGTCCCAATGTGCCACAGGTCCCTGGTGATTCTCCACCACCGAGGCACGGAAATGACGACCTCAATTTTTCACCAAGGTCAACTGCCGTTGGGAAGGGGGAAAAAAAACATCCCTTTAAAAAAACATCGTATAGAGTTGATAGCATACATGTAAAATCACGTAAAATGTGAAAGATTTATGTATATGCCATTATATCTGTATACCATGTGTAGGGAGAGATAGAAATATATGAGGGTACGTATGGTTATACTGAACATGCAGAATAAAATATATATATGTATACACACCGAGATAAGTAGATGCCTATAGCATATGTGTATATAAACTGTGTTGACTTTTCTATGTTTCAGGGTGTGTTTATGCTTTCCACTTTTTGAGTGGGACTGGGATACTTGATATTTGTACACATACTTCCGCTTTAGATATGTATATACATATGTCCGAACATGTGTATACATATCTGAGCCAATTACAGTGATTCCTTCACGCAAAATCAAGCGGCTATTTGATTTCCTTACGAACAGTCGTCAGGGGCCGGAAGAATTCCGAACAAAATTTTGGGAGTGTAACAGTGACCACCAGGATAATCACATTTCAAAAAATCATCACTTTCCACTCTTAGTGAAACAAGTGAACCTAACAAATGATGTCACCAAGAAGGCTGTAAGAGACAGCCTAAAACCTTTGCGGAAGACGGAAGGCCAAGATTCAAATGTCAAAGGAGCCGCAAAAAAACTGCTGAAAACAGGATCACCAACAAGACACTTTGGCCAAACAAAGTTCCTTGTTAAAAAAAGTCTTCCAAAGTTGATTCGAAAAAAAAATGTGGTCCGAAATCACCAGTTGGATCGGGTGAAAGTCTCACAGACCAACCCCATTGAACCACCAGGTGCTTCCTGAAACGCTGGTAAGCCACTATGCCATCCGAAGATGTCCAAGTAAACGGCCGCACGAAAGGACACAGGAAGCTCCAAGTTCGCCAGCACCGGTCTGGATACCTGATTGGAACGGCGGCGGGGAGGTGGGCGGTTCCCAAGGTCTTTTTGGAAGAAAAAACATACAAAAACTGGATTCCATTTCAGATGCCTAAATACATGTCAAGAATATCTAGTGTATATATATATATATATTTATATAATATATACGAACATAATATACATGTATATTCATATTTATATAGGGCGTTGCAAAATCCATATGATCATCATCCACTGGGTTTCAACGACCTGGCTGGTCCATTCATCTTCAAATCTTGATGTCACTCCCGCCTGGCTGGGAAAATATCAGAAAAGAAATGTCTTTTTCTGCATTCTTTCCAAGACAGCAAAAAAGAGGTGTTGTTACATTTATACATCTATCTATTCATCATTACCTTCCAAACTCTTCGATTTTTTGGGCGAAATCAATGTTTGTCCGAAGCCCTTTTGGCCAAGGCACGAAAAGGATAATCAGAATCCAGAGCATATGACCTCAACTTCCAGAGGGCCAATAGTTTGCAAAATTCATAGGGAAATTGGTGGTACCCTTGCGATGGTAGCCTTAATAATCAACCCCGTATACATCTGATATAGTGGTATTTCCCTATGAAAAATGACTTGCATTTTTTTTGTGACCTATTTAAAAGAAAGCTCTTCACAAGTTGCTTGCTAACGAATCTGATCTAAATGTTGGCCTGTCTGAAAACTTACGAAAATACCGGAATTTCCAATGAAAGAATCTATTGGATTTGGAGGACCCCCCCCCCTTTTTTGAGAGCAACAGGTGATTTCAAGGTAGAAAAAATATTCCCAACTGGACTCTCCCAACCTCTCCGAAGCTGCCAACTTCCAACGTCCCATCTTTTTCACCCCCCAAAAAAATCATCAAAATCGTGAAAATCGAGATACAAGTGCATGCACTTAAGGCAATTAACCATGGGAGCCACACAGGCACCACCTGGTCACATGGTCGCAGTCCACCTGGAGATTGTAGCGGTTTTTTATTGGAAAAGGACTCCTGCGAAATGGACTAAGTATATACATGTCATGTATAATTTGGGTTGTCCCCCCTGCCCAGGATGCCAGTCACCACCAGGATGACGTTATATGTTTAGCTTCGGGGATCCCAACCCTAAACCTTGATTTTTCGCTACATTTGAGCCATCGGAGTGTCATGGAGGGACAGCGCCTTCCCCGTGCTTGGTGCGGACGTTAAAGAGTTGTGTGGCCAAGCCAGCCAGCATAGGAGCCAACCAAAGACCAGCTTGCACGAGGAGCCTCCCGCGCCGCAGTTCTTGGGGATTTGTTTTTTTTTCGAAAAAAAGAATGGGATAGACAAGCAAAGAAAAAGTGATGATAAAAATCTTCTTAATTTGATCGTTTTAATCCGGAGACATTGGATACATCATGTTCTCCGCCAAGGTAAGAAAAAACTGATACAAAGCAAAGCAACTTTGTCCATGAAAATATCAACACTCACCCCCCAAAAAAGTGTTTCCACCAAAAAAACATGGGTGTTCTTTTGTCGAAGCGATCAAAAAGTAGGTTTGGCTTTTCTCCGCTTCAAAAGGTAGATTCCACCCTACAAATTCCCCACCACCATAGGTCATTATATTTGCCAACCCAAGCAAGAGATAATCCCTCAAAATTAAGCATCAAGTTTTCATCATCCCCCCCCCAAAAAAAAATGGCTGGCATTTGAAATGACCCCTGACCACCATTTTTTGTTTAAAAAACCCGCACCTTTGCTCCCGTTTCATGTAGAGATCCAACTTGAAAAGAATCCACACAGCGTAAACACCCATCAAAAGAGCCAACCAAGCACCCTCCGTGTTTTGCACTGGTGAAGGCCATCCTACGGATCGACTGACGAAAAATGAGATTTCCAGGTGATTCAAAGTGACCTTTTGATCCCCTAGTTGGAGGTCACTTAACCCCTTGAAAGGGTCACTTAACCATCCCAAAAAGGTCACAAAGAATTGCCAGGTTCATAGTATTTCATAGTCAGATTGGGGGAAAAATGCTGGCACATCATGGCACATCGTTGCAAATTTATTGGATGATTTAAGGCTTCGAATCAAAGAAAAAAAGCACCAATGGCAGGACTCGGACTCTTTCACTCCCCCCATTGAATATTTTTGTAAGAAAAAAAACGCAGAAATGCATTTTTTCCCCCGATATTTTGAGGGGTTCTTTCCCCAATGCTGATCCATCCATGCCGATCCCAACTCTCGAACGTGGAAAAATACCCTTCATGGCAGTCATGGCACCATCTGACTTGGACATAAAATGCCCCAAGGCATAGTAGGACTCCACTAAAACAAGTTGTTGGGCACTCACTGCCAAGCTGATCCTCAGCTCAGAAATTCCCCCTGATTTGTTTGCAACCCCAAGCCACCAGCTGGTGATAAGTTACACCCCAAGCCAAT
This sequence comes from Breviolum minutum Mf 1.05b.01, assembly GCA_000507305.1. Lineage (NCBI taxonomy): Eukaryota > Dinophyceae > Suessiales > Symbiodiniaceae > Breviolum > Breviolum minutum. The sequence continues at coordinate 178,762 of DF239634.1, forward strand.
CTCTTTATATGCCACTGTTCTGGATTTCCGGGGGGCATCTCGATTCTATATGGTGTTCACCAACACTGCTAGTGATGATAAACCCCAAGTACTGCTATACCCATGGCCAGTTCGGCCAGCCGTTTTGTTTCAAACCCTGTTTGGAACCCCTCATCTTTGGGATTAAAAATCGGAAAATTTTGAAGTTCACCTCCGCATCTCAACTCCTGAAAATGTCCACCAATCAAAATAATCAAAAGTTTCAGTGGTGTTTTACCTCATTTTTTCATTGGGAAAAACAGAGGATTTTCCAAGCCATGCAATGTTCAAGGGCCTGTTTCAACAAAAAAACACACGGAAAACACCTATCCTTCCCAGCTTTGAAGGGATGATGACTTGGCGTTTTCATTGGTGAAATCTGTTCAAGTCACAACCAAGATCAAGGGTCCCTGATAGAGAGCAGGTGTCATAAAAATTACACCAACCCAAACCATGCACTTTTTATAAGGGAAATCCATCAAAAGTATGTAAAAAAATATAGTATAAGATTATATACCATACATTTGCATCAAGTTCGATCCCCCCAAAAAGATGGGTGGCATTCTATGATCCTTGGAAAAAAACAAACAGCACCCAAAAAATCGTGAAACACGAGGCTCCGTGCATAAGCATCGAAACAGGCATAACCTCGCTGCACACGTCGCAGCATCCAGAAATGTGAATACAGCGCAGCAGCACGGCCAGGCCCACCATCATCCTCCATGACTTCATATGAGATTAGATTTTTAACCAGCTTGGAAGGGGGGGATCGAAGCGTTGTGTTGGTAAGGGTTGCCACAAAACAAACCAATGAGACATTGGCTTGGGGGCTTGGAATTCCGCATTCTCAAGTTTTTTGTTTCTTGCTCTATGCCAATCTTAATCTAAGCATTAGGTCCGGTAATGGATTTGGAATTCTGGTATCTTCGGATCCAAGGATGAACATTTCGGATCGGAAACAAGCAAAATTCCATCCAGCACTATTCCCCAACCAACCCATCCACAGATGACACACAGTAGCTGGTAGCCAGTGCCAGCTTCTCCAATTTGCCGCGCCTCTGTGTGAAGCCGCTTTAAGACCTCTTCACCCGCATATGCATTTTCATCCAACCACCGCAAGTTCTCATCCGCAGGTCCTTTCCTGCAAAAAAACAGCGAAGAGTCGGAGAAAAAATGGCGAAATGTTGAACTTCAACAAAGCTCACAGATCACAGGGTTTGGTATATGTCCCCCCTGTACATAATGTTTAAAAAAAACAAAGGGATAGCAAATCCTGAATCAAGCGATATTTTATACTGTATGTTAGAAATGAACAATGCATTTTGCATCACATGGACCTGATGACTTAAGGTTGCCAATTGCAAAGTCTGTGTTTGCCGATAAAAGGCCAAAAAATCATCTTTGTGACCAGCGATTTATTAGTTCAGAGAGATTTGATGGCTACAACATTAGCTTCCCCCAAACTACAACAAACAATTTCTGGACTCCTACCTGACTCCTGCCATCTTGTTGAGTTTGTTGGTTTTTACCCTCCCACAATCATGGAAGTGAAAAAAATGGCTACCTCCAATTCTCAGCCCAACCGTTGATCCCTTCCACCCAACCACCACCGACCAACACCTCACCTGGCACGTGAACGTCGTATCACGGGAACCGACGCTGCCCGTCTCAAGCTGCTGACGTTTTGGCTCACACGGTCACTACGCGGCAAGCCCGAATCTTCCAACACACTGGGAACCTGCTGCGAAGAACCAAACTTTTCGTCCTTCTTTTGTGGTCATGGTTGTGATGATGGTCACCACGTGAGTGGAGTGAAAGTCCGTAAAGAACATCAGGGGGGAAGTTAGGGAAGATCTTAACTTCAGAAGTTCTTCAAAGATGCAAAGATCCACATTTGGGGACTAAACAAGACTGGAAAACTCAAACCAATTCAACCTTTTTTTTGGCACCCACTCGACGAAAACCCACAACCCACGCCTGCGCAAAGTTGCGGGGAAGTTTTTCATAGTCCTTCCAAAGATGCACAAATGCCGAAAACACCCCAAGTATCGATCAATTGCTTTCAGGGATCATTAATTGTTCCAATAACCCAAAACACCATGCAGCTTTTGTAAGGATCGAAATTCTTCAAGACTGACACATAAAGGCCTTGGGGCATTCAAGAATGATCCTCTCATACATTCTGTACAGGATCGAATTTCATGATTCGGAATGAAGGTGATGATCTTTTTTTTTTCGGATTTCCAACTGATACTTCAAAGATTCAAAGGGATTGTTTGTTGAGATGGAAAAATCAAAGCTGGGGTTTTTGCCTCCAAAACGTGCCGAAATCTGATCATCAGAAAGTTTCATCTCGTTTCACCTTCGAAATTCTTCCATACTCTCCCCCGAAAAACTAACATGTCCACTAAACACTGGATGGGGTTGGAAGATTAAAAATTCCCGTAAGAAATGGTCCCCTTTGAAAAGGTGAGTTGACATCCTAGCCTCAAGAAGGCTAGATGAACTTCAGCCGCACCTCTGAAACCTGGTGTTTCAAAGCCCCACCTTCTGAGACATCTTGGGCAATCACCACTACCACCAGCATTTTTCATGACATTTCTGTTTAGGCTTGCGCGAATCCTCCTAACTAAACTATATAAATCTTTGTAATGAACCACTGGGAATCTTTTGGGTGTTTTTTCAGGTCAATCCAACCCCTCCCCTCCCCTTGTCACTTCAAAAAAAAAGATCTTCAACCTCGGACCTCTTTTTTTTACCCAAAAAAAACGGCCAAAGTGGATACATTTTTTACCAAACTCTGAGGCCCCCCTTGTTGTTAGGTTTGCAAATTCACACCACTTGGCAATGGGGATGTTTCTTTTGGTTCAACCGCAGCGGAACCGCAAATGTTCTAATGACCTTTTTTTTACTCCCCCCCCAAAAAAAGGAAAGATGAGAACAGTTTTTCGAAACATCTTCATAGACATCAAAAAGGTCATCCAACAACTCCAAAACAAAAGAAAACATCTCACCTTCATGAAAGATCCTACCTAACAAAATGTGAAGCACAAAAATTTCCCATCCTCACAGTAGAAGGAAAAAACAAAATACATAAATTACAAAAAATAAATAAAATTTGTCAACCATGACATAAATTCCACAAAGAAAAAAACACAACAAAAAAGAAAAAATTACATCAATTGCCACCCACCCAACCCCCCGGAAGCCCACCCCCCCATCCAGTCAACTGGCGGAACCTCTTGAGCTTTCATGGCTTCCGAAATCTCCAGCAACGAGGCCACTGGGGGACGCACCGCCTGGTGGTTCCGACTTCCGACCAACATCACCCGGGGAAGACATGAATGTTTCGGAGTCATCATGTGTGTATTATGTTAAGTATCTATGTTAAGTAAGGTATATAGTATTACATAATTTCATTATATATGATCTATATATATATATATATATATATATATATATA